>SJYX01017601.1:441582-551538 GCA_006410675.1 Oreotragus oreotragus | reverse complement strand
TTTCTTAGAATCATGTTTTTAATGACTAGAAATTCACTTGTGAAATTATGTCAAGATTTTATTTTGCCTATTGGTCAACATATCTGTCTTTATACCCAGATCATATTATCATGATTATGATAGCTTTATGGTAGGTTTTGAAATCAGATAATTTGTTCAACTTTTTCAAAATTATTTTGGCTCTCTAGGCATTGCATTTATTCTAACTTCTAATACTTAAACACATGTAATTTCCATGATATGTGAATGATGGGTTAGCAGACTCTGTTAACTATTAGAAGAATGGCCCTATACATTTTCTAAGTGGGTGTGTTGACAAAAGCTGTTCTTTAAACATATACGTGTATATACACACATATGTGTAAATGTGTATATATAGTGCATGCATTAACGTATATGTTGCATTTGTGCATGTATGTATATATTGTATGTATGTATGCATGCACTTTTTGAACAGTGAATTCTCTGCCTCCCTGTAAATTGGCGGTCATTGGCACTCAGGATTCTGTGTAATGCCTGTTTTGTCCCAGCCTGGGCCGTTCTCTATGAGCTGGCCTCCCTCACTGCTGGTAGGTAACTATGTGATATATAACTTGCAAGCAGTCCTGCTGTTTGTTACTGGCAATTAATCTCTCTGGTGCCTTTCTTCCATTCAGACTAAGCCTTTATGTTCTAAATCCAGCTATTCTAACGCTCCCCACTTGTGCTGTGTAGAAAAGACTCAGACTGGCAGATTATCGCAGGGCAGTTAAGCATGTAATTGCTCAAATGAGTTAAAATCCCTTCAAATATCTGTCTTTGTACCTCATCACACCACTTCACGGACTCAAATATTTGACAATTGATGAAGATAAACTAAAGGGGCCTTCATTAGCTACCAACCACCGTGACAAGCTTCTTTCAGCGAAAAGCTGGTGAATTTTGGAACTTATTATCTACTTAAAAACTGCAGGAAAGCAGAAAAATACTTCAGTGAACTTTAGAATAGAGACAGCTAGATGCTTTCTGTGGAAGCAGGGGTCAGGAAAAAAAAAAAAACCTCATGGTTTGCTAATCTAAGGCTGCACTTGTTAAAAACATGGAGTGAGATGGGTAGGTGCACTTATCCAATAAAGGAAGGGAAATATTATCACATTCTCATAGGCACCATCATTAATGATCATGTGTTAAATTTGGAGGTAATTACAGAAATGAAGGGTGGGTGGCAGAAATCCAGGGCTATGCAGAGGCTGATCTTAGTGTGTGGTTGCTTGCCTGCCAGGAGAGGTAGCCCCCGGCTCAAGGATGAATCAGGTGCTGTGTCGAGTGGGTGTCTTGGGAAATGCATGGAACTTTGGCATAAACCACAGCAAATCCTCAGACTTTCAGGGACCTCACTGCTCCAGACTAAGCTGTTCAGACCTGATGCCAGGAAAAACAGGTGCTAATATGACCAACAGGCATTTAGGGTAGAGTACATGCCGAATTTGAAGTGTGATGACCTGCGTCTTACCATGGTGAGATGTAAAAAAAAAAAAAACCTCATGGTTTGCTAATCTAAGGCTGCACTTGTTAAAAACATGGAGTGAGATGGGTAGGTGCACTTATCCAATAAAGGAAGGGAAATATTATCACATTCTCATAGGCACCATCATTAATGATCATGTGTTAAATTTGGAGGTAATTACAGAAATGAAGGGTGGGTGGCAGAAATCCAGGGCTATGCAGAGGCTGATCTTAGTGTGTGGTTGCTTGCCTGCCAGGAGAGGTAGCCCCCGGCTCAAGGATGAATCAGGTGCTGTGTCGAGTGGGTGTCTTGGGAAATGCATGGAACTTTGGCATAAACCACAGCAAATCCTCAGACTTTCAGGGACCTCACTGCTCCAGACTAAGCTGTTCAGACCTGATGCCAGGAAAAACAGGTGCTAATATGACCAACAGGCATTTAGGGTAGAGTACATGCCGAATTTGAAGTGTGATGACCTGCGTCTTACCATGGTGAGATGTTAGGCAAATCACAGCTTCAATTTCCCAATGGATAAGCTTACAAATTTATATTGTATATGATGTTTCTGTGAGGATTAAATAAGGGAGTGTTTGGTACATCTTTGGTCATTAATTTATAAAATGGGGATATCTAGAATTTTGTGCATATATTTTATAGTTAATGGGAACCTGCAAACTTTTTTCCTTAGATAACTGAAAAAAAAAGTCAATACTCCGAACATTGAGCATGAAAAAAAATGGAAGAAATGTATGAAACATTTTATTTTTTCAAGATTGGTTTTCATTAGCTTAGGGTGGCTGGGTTGCTCTGATCTCAGCAGTGGAATGAATACCCTTGGTTTCCAAGCAGCGCCTGTGACCGGACTCACCCAACCAGACTCACCTTGGCCACCCTTGCCTGGCCAGGAATTATTCTCCTGGCTGGTTAAATAATGTGACAGGGTAAAAACCAATAGTGAGTGGACATTTTTAAAAGAGTCTTGACTTTATTGAAATTCTTCTAGTGTTCTATTTTTGAATAGGATGTTAGCTTTTGTTTAGACATACTAGCTCTAATTAAACATTTAAGATATTCAAGGAAGAAAATGATGACATTAAACCATTATTAAATTTTATAGAGGACAGGTACATTAAAAGACAAATTGTATAATCGTTCTGTTGCCACATGTTTGTGTGTATATATACATACACACATACATATGTATTTGAACTGTAACAAAAAGTTCAGCCATAGTTCTGATATTCTGTCCATATTGATGATTTGGTTCTGTTTGACCTTTGCCATTGGAAGACTGAGGCATCTGGAATGGCTATTTTCTAGCCATAGTGTATAATTACTGATCAAATAGATCACTATCATATTTAATAAGTGTAAGTTCAGTTCAGTCACTCAGTCGTGTCCGACTCTTTGCGACCTCATGAATCGCAGCACGCCAGGCTTCCCTGTCCATCACCAACTCCCAGAGTTTACCCAAACTCATGTGCATCGAGTCGGTGATGCCATCCAGCCATCTCATCCTCTGTTGTCCCCTTCTCCTCTTGCCCCCAATCCCTCCCAGCATCAGAGTATTTTCCAATGAGTCAGCTCTTCACATCAGGTGGCCAAAGTATTGGAGTTTCAGCTTCAACATCAGTCCTTCCAATGAACACCCAGAACTGATCTCCTTTAGGATGGACTGGTTGGATCTTCTTACAATCCAAGGGACTCTCAAGAGTCTTCTCCAACTCCACAGTTCAAAAGCATCAATTCTTCGGCACTCAGCTTCCTTCACAGTCCAACTCTCAAATCCATACATGACCACAGGAAAAACTATAACCTTGACTAGATGGACCTTTGTTGGCAAAGTAATGTCTCTGCTTTTGAATATGCTATCTAGGTTGCTCATAACTTTCCTTCCAAGGAGTAAGCGTCTTTTAATTTCATGGCTACAATCACCATCTGCAGTGACTTTGGAGCTCTAAAAAATAAAGTCTGACACTGTTTCCACTGTTTCCCCAACTATTTCCCATGAAGTGATGAGACCAGATGCCATGATCTTCATTTTCTGAATGTTGAGCTTTAAGCCAGCTTTCTCACTCTCCTCTTTCACTTTCATCACTGTGGCTCAGATCATGAACTCCTTATTGCCAAATTCAGACCTAAATTGAAGAAAGTAGAGAAAACCACTAGACCATTCAGGTATGACCTAAATCAAATCCCTTATGTTATACAGTGGAAGTGAGAAATAGATTTAAGGGCCTAGATCTGATAGATAGAGTGCCTGATGAACTATGGAATGAGGTTCGTGACATTGTACAGGAGACAGGGATCAAGACCATCCCCATGGAAAAGAAATGCAAAAAAGCAAAATGGCTGTCTGGGGAGGCCTTACAAATAGCTGTGAAAAGAAGAGAGGTGAAAAGCAAAGGAGAAAAGGAAAGATATAAGCATCTGAATGCAGAGTTCCAAAGAATAGCAAGAAGAGATAAGAAAGCCTTCTTCAGCGATCAATGCAAAGAAATAGAGGAAAACAACAGAATGGGAAAGACTAGAGATCTCTTCAAGAAAATTAGAGATACCAAGGGAACATTTCATGCAAAGATGGGCTCGATAAAGGACAGAAATGGTATGGACCTAACAGAAGCAGAAGATATTAAGAAGAGGTGGCAAGAATACACAGAAGAACTGTACAAAAAAGATCTTCACGACCCAGATAATCATGATGATGTGATCACTAATCTAGAGCCAGACATCTTGGAATGTGAAGTCAAGTGGGCCTTAGAAAGCATCACTACGAACAAAGCTAGTGGAGGTGATGGAATTCCAGTTGAGCTGTTTCAAATCCTGAAAGATGATGCTGTGAAAGTGCTGCACTCAATATGCCAGAAAATTTGGAAAACTCAGCAGTGGCCGCAGGACTGGAAAAGGTCAGTTTTCATTCCAATCCCAAAGAAAGACAATGTCAAAGAATGCTCAAACAACCACATGATTGCACTCATCTCACGCTAGTAAAGTAATGCTCAAAATTCTCCAAGCCAGGCTTCAGCAATACGTGAACCGTGAACTCCCTGATGTTCAAGCTGGTTTTAGAAAAAGCAGAGGAACCAGAGATCAAATTGCCAACATCCAATGGATCATGGAAAAAGCAAAAGAGTTCCAGAAAAACATCTATTTCTGCTTTATTGACTATGCCAAAGCCTTTGACTGTGTGGATCACAATAAACTGTGGAAAAATAAATGGTTTAGACATCCCAATTAAAAAGAAGATGTTATCACGTTGTATCAAAGAAGCAAGACACAACTCTGTTATCAATAGAGAAACCTACTTCAAATATAAAGAAATAGGCTAAAGGTAAAAAGGCTGGGGAAATATAGCATATAAATCATAATCAAAAGAAATGGAAATGTTATTGTCAAAATATACTTCATATAATGGAATATAGCAAGTGATAAAAGAGGAACTGACATAATAATGAGATTAATTCATCAAGAAGACATATATCAATTCTAACAACAAATCTCTAACATACATGAAACAAAATTTGATGGAATTAAAGCAAAAAGTATACCATATTCTGGGCCATAAAAGAAACTTCAAAAATCTAAAGTAATTAAAATCATAAAAAGTATTTTCTCTGACCATAATATAAACTAAAAATAAAAAATAGAGTCTTATCTGGAAAATCTCCAAATAATTGAAAACTAGAAGGTAAATTAGAAAACACTGTGGCTAAAAATGAAAGCACAAATTCAACAAGAAGGAAACAAGTAACTAAGTCATAAAATGAGAATAAAATCTGAACTGACCCCTTATCAAATAAAAGATACAGATGGCAATCATAGTGAAAGCTGATTAGCATTACCTGTCATTAAGGAATTATATATTTCAAAAAATAATGAAATCCCATCATACACCTGTAAGAATGGTTCAAACCCCAAACACCCACAATATTAAATGTAAGTGAGGATGGGAGGCAACAACTACACTTCATTCACTGCGAGTAGGAATGAGAATGGTATAGCCATTTGGAAAAGAGTTCAGCAGCTTCTTAGAAAACTAAGCATACTCTTACCAGATGATTCATCAGTCGTGCCCCTTTGTAGTTATCCAAATGAGTCGACAATTTACGTCCAAAGAAAAGTCTGCACACAGACGTTTTTATAATATTCATAATTTTGAAAACTTGAAAGCCACCAAGACGTCCTTCATTGGTGAATGGAAAAATAGTCTGTGGTATAATCATATAATTGAATTTCAGTTAGTGATGAAAAGAAATGAACTATCAAGTCAGAGAAGACATGGAGGAACCTTAAAAGCACATTGCTGAAAGTGCCAACTGTACCTCAAAAATGCAGTAATCCAAACAGGGTTGGTACTGGCACAGAGGAGGCAATATGTATACAATACGGGAAAAGTGCTCTCTTCAATAAGTGGTGTTGGAAAAACTGTACATCAGCATGAAAAAGAGTAACGTGAACATTCTTTTCTCACACCGTATATACAGACTCAAAGTAGATAAAAGACTTAAGTGTAAGATCTCCATAGGCATTTTTCAAAGAAGACATGCACGTGGCCAGCAGGTACATGAAAAGATGGTCAACATCACTAATCATCAGGGAGATGCAAATCAAAACTGCAATAAGATATCATCTCACACCTATCAGAATGGCTACTGTCAAAACACAAGACAAAAAACAAGGTTCACGAGGATGTGGAAAAAGGGATCCTTACTACACTGCCGTTGGAGACATAGTGTTGCCCACTATGGACGATGGTATGGAAATTTCTCAGAAAACTAAACATAGAACTTCTATATGATCCAAAAGTTCCTGTTATAGATTCCACCCCTCCCCCAAACAAGAAACACACAACTGTTAATTTGGTAAGACATATGCACACTAATGTCCACAGCAGCACTATTTTATTTACAGTAACCAAGGAAGAAACTTAAGTGTCCACCAACAGATGAGTGAATAAAGATGTGGAACATATATATTGCTGTTGTTGTTCAATCGCTAAGTCAACTCCAACTCTTTGCGACCCCATGGACTGCAGCACGCCAGGCTTCCCTGTCCTTCACCATCTCTCAGAGTTGTATATGTGTGCGCATGGGTACTAAGTCACTTCAGTCGTGTCCGATTCTTTGCGACCCTATGGACCATAGCCCTCCAGGCTCCTCTGTCTGTGGGATTATCCAGGCAAGAATATGTGAGTGGGTTGCCGTGCCCTCCTCCGGGGATCTTCCCGACCCAGATTGAACCTGTATCTCCTGTGTCTTCTGCATTGGCAACCAGATTCTTTACCACTAAGGCCACGGGTTCAATCTCTGGGTTGGGAAGATCCCTGGAGGAGGGTACAGGCAGCCCACTAAATATTCTTGCCAGGAGAAGCCCGTGGACAGAGGAGCCTGGCAGGTGACAGTCCGTGGGATCGCAAAGAGCTGGACATGACTGAAGCAACTTAGCACACCCATGAAATAAAAAAAGAATCATCTTTTCAAAAAGGATGCTAGAACACTGGATATCAACGTGTGCTGCTGCTGCTGCTAAGTCACTTCAGTCGTGTCCGACTCTGTGTGACCCCATAGACGGCAGCCCACCAGGCTCCCCCATCCCTGGGATTCTCCAGGTAAGAATACTGGAGTGGGTTGCCATTTCCTTCTCCAATGCATGAAAGAGAAAAGTGAAAGTGAAGTCGCTCAGTCTGTCCGACTGTTAGCGACCCCATGGACTGCAGCCCACCAGGCTACTCCGTCCATTGGATTTTCCAGGCAAGAGTACTGGGGTGGGGTGCCATTGCCTTCCCCGATAAGGGAAGCTATTTAACTATAAATTCAATTTCTTTAAGAGATAGAGGACAAGCCAGGTTATCTATTTATTATTGAATTATTTTTGGAAATTTGTATTTGTGAAGAAACTGATCAATTACATTTAAAGCATCTTATTTATGTGCACAGATTGGCTGCAATAATCCAGTTAGCATGTTGATGTCTGTGAGGTCAGTGGTGATTAATTTCTGGTAGGAGTACTGTTTCCCCCTTTTTTCCCCCCTCAATTTGGCTACAAGTCTATCACTTTTATTGATATTTTGAAGAAGCAGATTTTAGTTTCATTGGCTTTCTCTATTGCTTTTCTGATTTCATTTTTATTACTTTATGCTCTTTAATAATTTCTTATTTAAAAACTAATGTAGGGAATTCCTTGCCGGTCCAGTGGTTAGGACTCGGTGCTTTCGCTGTGATGGCAGGGATTCAGTCCCTGGTGGGGCAACTGAGATTCTACAAGAGGTGCAGCACAGGCTAAAAAAAAATAACAGTAGATTAGCTCACTTTTTCAAGTTTCTTAGGATGGAATGAACTTATTAATTTGAGGTCTTTCTTCTTTTTTAGTGTAAGTACTTTGTGTTATAAATTACCCTCTAAGCACTGGTATACACTCAGCCTCCTTAGAGATACCTTATCAGCTTAATAGACATTTTACATAATCATTGTGCATAGAACATTTTGATATAAATTTTTGAACTGCTACTTATCAGTTCTTTTCTTCTAATTCTCAAA
Organism: Oreotragus oreotragus; assembly: GCA_006410675.1. NCBI lineage: Eukaryota > Metazoa > Chordata > Mammalia > Artiodactyla > Bovidae > Oreotragus > Oreotragus oreotragus. The sequence goes on along the minus strand of SJYX01017601.1, from coordinate 543,516 downwards.
TATTTTTCTGACAAACAGTAAGAAATACTCTTTGTTTTCAAAGTTCAGGCTTATTACTCTCATTTGAACATTAACTGCTTGAAATGAATATAAAAAACTAAATATTAAAACATCTAATAATTTTTACCTGAAACTTGAGCTTGCTTTCTCCCCCTTCCCGGTCTCGCTTATGCATATTCACCATTAAGGCTTCATAACAATCCTTCCAATAAAGTGCCATGCTTTCATGACCATCATAAAATGTATGGGTTTCATATTTCTTCATATAAGGTACAATCTTATAAAAAATATATATACACAAAATTTACTATATGCTTTCATAAAAATGATACTTTAGTAGAAAAAAACCTCACTCAATAAAGATAAAACTTACATATTTTTCAATGTAAACTTGCCATTCATTTGAACTGCAATATTCTTGAAAATCTTCAAAGAATGAAGCGCTACCATTAGTCAAAGGTAAAGAAGGTAGATGCAAGTTCATGAAGAGAAGCTCATAAATTTTAGAAACTAGGGTACGGACAAGGGGAACCAGAAATGAATATATTTCAGTCTGTTCCTTGATTGACTGACTTAGAACATGTTCCAGCTTCCCTAAAATGTAACATGCTTCATCCTGATTTTCAATCACTTTGGTCTGAAGAAGGGTGTTTAGCTTAGCAGATGCCACTGCACAAACCTGGAGGAAAATAGTAAAATAGAGCAGATATTTAGTGATAGCAAAGTTCTTTGGTTCTTCTTGAAGTTGTTTTTTAAAATAAATTATAAAAGTAACCCATGGAATATACAGAAAAGTTAAAAGGTTGTAATTAGTCACCCCAACATCCACTCTACTCCTTATTTACTCCTTATTATAGTTTGCAAGAAGAGGGGGATGATTCCGTCTCTAGTTCCAACTTAGGTCCAAAAAGATATTAGCCTAACAGAATATCCAACCCCTTGCCACAGTGACTGATTCAGGGAACTCATTTCTAAGTCAACTTGTCATTGTATTTGTCACATGGATTCATTCAGGTCAGTTCAGTCACTCAGTCATGTCCAACTCTTTGCGACCCCATGAATCGCAGCACGCCAGGCCTCCCTTCTCTGTCTCTTATACACATCTAGATGTGTATAAGAGACAGCCCCACCTCACCCCCCTCCCCCATCCCTGGGATTCTCCAGGCCAACAACACTGGAGTGGGTTGCCATTTCCTTCTCCAATGCAGGAAAGTGAAAAGTGAAAGTGAAGTTGCTCAGTCGTGTCCAACTCTTAGCGACCCCATGGACTGCAGCCCACCAGGCTCCTCCTTCCATGGGAGTTTCCAGGCAAGAGTACTGGAGTGGGGTGCCATTGCCTTCTCCAAACCATCCTAGACAGCATATTAAAAAGCAGAGATATTATTTTGTCAACAAAGGTCTGTCTAGTCAAGGCTATGGTTTTTCCAGTAGTCATGTATGGATGTGAGAGTTGGAATATAAAGAAAGCTGAGCATTGAAGTATTGATGCTTTTGAACTGTGGTGTTGGAGAAGACTCTTGAGAGTCCCTTGGACTGCAAGGAGATCCAATCAGTCCATCCTAAAGGAGATCAGCCCTGGGTGTTCATTGGAAGTGATGTTGAAGCTGGAACTCCAATACTTTGGCCACCTGTTGTGAAAAGCTGACTTATTTGAAAAGACCCTGATGCTGGGAAAGATTGAAGGCAGGAAGAGAAGGGTTGACAGAGGATGAGATGGCTGGATGGCATCACCGACTTGATGCACATGAGTTTGGGTAAACCCCGGGAGTTGGTGATGGACAGGGAGGCCTGGAGTGCTGCGATTCATGGGCCTGCAAAGAGTTGGACATGACTGACTGACTGAACTGAACGTGTCTTCTCTTCACGAAAGAGATATGGATGCCTTAGATGCATATAAAAAATTGCTTGACACCATTAGTCATTGAAAATCAAGTTAAAAGCATTCTGAGAAACTCCTGCCCATGTTTTAGAATGAATAAAATGAAAATGAACAATAGCCACAAAAATCCTGACCATACCGTATGTCAGGATTAATAATGCACTCTCATAAATGCGTCACATATGCACTATTGCAATGCAACATTACAAGAAACGACCCTTTCCACCATCATTGCTTTCTACCAGTAATGGTGGTGGAAAAGACAATTTCCTAAAAATTTGAAAAAATGATTAGCATTTTCCCTGAAACTTACCATAGAATATGTGAAAGCCCAAGTCCATACAGCTACCTATATTTTGAAGGGTTATGGCAAATTTACTCATAGTCACCAAATCTAGTAAGAGCCCAGATGTCCATTAACCAGTGAACAGATAAATTATGGTATATACAGACAGACTGTGGAATACTGTTCTGTCACAAAAGAGAAAAAAAAGAAAAAGAACAAATGAGTGGCACATGCAACAACATGGATCAATCTCAAAAGTGCTCTGTTGAGTGAAAATCAGACCAAGAAGTCCAAAGGGCAGCCACAAAATACAGCGTTCATACCTCTTTCTGGAGAATCTGTTCAGGGGATCATCCTTGACAGCCCCTGTGTGGCCACCTTGGATTTACCCTCATATGCATGCTTGTTACTTGAGAACAACACTTAAATTTTAGTTTGGAGTAAATTAGTATGACTAATGGAGATTTATCATCCAACATTTAGAAATGGAATAGAATATTCCATAAAGAACCTGTGACTTTTCCCTTCTATTCAGAATAATTTGACCCTTTAGCCTCTTACTGAGTTAATCACACTTGATCTCTTGAGTAAAAATGTTTTTAACATGGAACAATACTCCACTGAGATTTAACAAACCCTATTTTAATTGTAATTGATTTATACTAAAAGATAAAATGAGTTAATTAAGGCATGCTATTAGAATTATAGGCAAGGGAATACATTTGATACAACTAGCAATAAGTGGGCATGAGATAAAGGTTATTTTAAAGTCTGAAACAAAATAAATTTGAAATCCTTAAATTATTCTCCTCCAAAAAAAACTGATTTAGGTCTACAAAGACTTTTAAAATTCTTGTACGAAGTATTTATATTCAGAATAAAATAATTTTCTATAAAAATAATACAGTAGTAACTATTTGATCAAGACCAACCATATGTTCCATTAACAGGCAATTCTGCCTTATGGCTCAGCTGATAAAGAATCTGCCTGCAATGCGGGAGACCTGGGTTTGATCCCTAGGTTGGGAAGATCCCCTGTAGAAGAGAAAGGCTACCCACTCCAGTATTCTGGCCTGTATAGTCCATGGGTTAACAAAGAGTCATACACGACTGAGTAACTTTTGCTTTCACTTTAAACTACTAATACTTTTGCACATATGAGAGATTGTCTATTCTCAATTGTTAATGCAGGTATGATGGGAGAGTGCCTCTATATCTATGGTTATATTTATTTCTTGAAGGTGAAGTCGTTCAGTCGTGTCCGACTCTTTGCGACCCCGGGGACTGTAGCCTACCAGGCTTTTCTGTCCATGGGATTCTCCAGGCAAGAATACTGGAGTGGGTTATCATTTCCTTCTCTAGGGGATCTTCCCGACCCAGGGATTGAACCCAGGTCTCCCGCATTGGAGGCAGGCACTTTACCATCTGAGCCACCAGGGAAGTTATTGCTAATTAATGAAAGAAAACAAGATAAGGAACTTCACATTTTTCTATGTGTGGAAAGATGCAAGAGTCTGGGCTCACTCAAATGATTCTTTTGATGCACACTATGATCTTTCATATATCCCATAATTGATTCCTACGAACTCATTTTTACATCCCCAGGACCATGCACTGGCAGCAATGTAAGTAAGGGCTTCATCTAGGCAGAAAAATGTTGCAAAACAAAACTAACTCACTTCTTGCTTTTCCCTCATAGGCATAATAAACACTCGGAGATAAATAACAAAGTGTTATTAGTAATATGATTCCTAAAGAGTTGGAGATATTTATATAAGAAAATAATGGCTGAAAACAAAATAGACACAATGAAAAAATCAATTAGAGATCTGGATGATTTGGTCAATGTCGTCTCTGAAAGGGTATAAAAAAGAGAAATGTTGACAGAAGATGAAGTGAGAAGTAGAGATGAAACGAAAGAAGTAGCAAAGAAACGATGATGAGGCAGAAATATTTTAAAATAATGAGTAAGATTTAACTAGAGATATAACATCAGGTTAAACATGCTTATATCAGGAGATGTGAGAATGAAATTAAATGACTTCAAAGACAGACAAAATTGTAAAATCATCCAGAAAGAGAAATGCATATATAAAGGCATGTAAAATAGGTTGATATCAGACATCTCAACAGCTCTTCTAAAAGCAGGAGTACCAAAAAGCAATACAAAAGATTGAAACTCTTAACTTTTATTTATTTTAAAAATTTATTTATTTTAATTGGAAACTCTTCGAAATTCAGGTTTTACACCCATCTGTAACATTTAAATGTGGAGATGAAATGAATATATTTTAAGAAATAAAGGATTTAATAAACTTGGCCATGCATTGGATTTCTTTGTAAGGATTCTTGAGAATATAGTTTGTAAGAAAAGACATTCATGGAGTTGCCACTTGGAAAATAGATTAAAGTATAATCAATTATACCTTCATCTAAGAAACAAATGAAGCGAATTGTCCTTAACAATAGGAAACCAAAAGTCTAGAAAGTAGCAATCTAGAAGATGAGAGTTGAGTAAGTAGGGAAACTGAAGAAAGATAAAAACTGAAAATTTTGCAATTTTTTTTCACTTAATGGAGGAAAACATAGATATTGATCTCAAAGTTGATAAGGAAAATAACAGTGTGAGTTTTGTTCTGTTAGGAATAAATAAAAGAATGAGATAAAACTTAAAACAAGGCTTACTCATTTTCAGGAAATAGATAAACTCATTTTATTCATGTCCTCACATAATAGAAAAAGTAAAATATCTGTCCAGCTTATTATTGTGAAGCTGGTATAATTAAAATGGAATAAGGTTAGTACAAGAAAAGGACATTATAAGCTCAATAAAATACTATCTCAATGTGTCATACATACACAGTATGATTTATTCTAGAAACTTAAGAATAGTTGAACTTAAATAATCTTAAAACACAATTCATCATTAATGGCCTAAAGAGGGTACAGTGCATTAACTAAAAAGTGCAGAAAAATATGTGCTGATGAGATCTAACACAAGTATATAGAAAACTTCATATTTAAGAAAGTTTAGAAATGTTCTTTTAGAAGTGTGAAACAGGACAAGATTCTCACTCCAATCACTATTTTTAACCATAGTAGCAGAGGTTCTAGACATGAAAATAAGAGCAGAAAGAAGCTGTACAAAGCATGAATGTCAAGAAACAAAAAAAAATCACTTTCCAGTGTATTTACATATAAAAGCTAAAAAGAATCAACTAATAAAGTTTTGGAATGAATTAGCATTTAAACTGGAGAAGGAAATGGCACCCCACTCCAGTACTCTTGCCTGGAAAATCCCATGGACAGAGGAGCCTGGTGGGCTTCAGTCCATGGGGTCGCTAAGAGTTGGACATGACTGAGCAACTTCACTTTCACTTTTCACTTTCCTGCATTGGAGAAGGAAATGGCAACCCACTCCAGTGTTGTTGGCCTGGAGAATCCCAGGGATGGGAGAGCCTGGGAACGTGGTGGGCTGTCTTCTATGGGGTCGTCTATGGGGTCGCACAGAGTCGGACACAACTGAAGCGACTTAACAGCAAAAGCATTTAAATGGATAACTTGATTCAAAACCTATATATGATACTCCACATTTGTTATTGTAGAAATTAAAAATCAGAAAAAGCAATATTTTAAATAGAAAAATTCACAAGTGATACAGGAATTAATTATAAAAATAATGCACAAAAGTGTTCACGGAGAGCAATTTAAAACTTCATTAGGAGACTTGGAGAAAGCACCATGTAAATGGAAATATTATTATCTTCTGGAGGAGGTAGAAATATTGTAAAGATGTTAACTTTTCGAAACTGTACATATATCTTTCCCAGCATCACAGTCTTTTCCAATGAGTCAGCTCTTCGCTTCAGGTGGCCAAAGTATCAGAGCTTCAGCTTCAGCATCAGTCTTTCCAATGAAAATTCAAGATCGATTTCCTTTAGGATTGACAGGCTTGATCTCATTGCAGTCCAAGGGGCTGTCAAGTCTCTTCTCCAGCACCACAGTTTGAAAGCATCAGTTCTTTGGTGCTCAGCCTTCTTTATGGTCCAACTCTCACAACCATACATGACTACTAGAAAAACCGTAACTTTGACTAGATGGACCTTTGTTGGCAAAGTGATGTCTCTGCTTTTTAATATGGTGTCTAGTTTGGCCATAGATTTTCTTCTAAGGAGCAAGCATCTTTTAATTTCATAGGTGCAGTCACCATCTGCAGTGATTTTGGAGTCCAAAAAATAATCTGTCACTGTTTCCATTTTTTCCCAATCTATTTGCCACAAAATGATGAGAATGGATGCTATGATATAGTTATTTGAATATAAAGTTTTAAGCTAGATTTTTCACTCTCCTCTTTCACCTTCATCAGCAGGCTCTTTAGTTCCTCTTCACTTTCTGCCTTTAAGGCGGTATCATCTACTTATCTGAGGCTGTTGATATTTCTCCTGGCAATCTTGATTCCAGCTTGTGATTTATCCAGCCCAGCGTTTCTCACGATGTGCTTTGCATGTAAGTTAAAAAAAACAGGGTGACAATATACAGACTCGACAGACTCCTTTCCCAATTTTTGAACCACCTCATTGTTCCATGTCTGGTTCTAACTATTGCTTCTTTGCCCACATATAGGTTTCTCAGGAGACAGTTAAGGAGGTCTGGTAGTCCCATCTCTTTGAGAATTTTCCACAGTTTCTTGTGATCCACACAATGAAAGGCTTTAAGATCGTTAATGAAGCATAAGTAGATTTTTTCTGGAACTCTCTGGCTTTTTCTATGATCCAATGGATGTTGGCACTTTGATCTCTGGTTCTTCTGCCTTTTCTAAATCCAGGTTGAACATCTGGAAGTTCTCAGTTCATTCACTGTTGAAGCCTAGCTGGAAGGATTTTGAACATTACTTTGCTAGTCTGTGAAATGAATGCAGTTGTATGATAACTTGAACATTCTTTATATTACCCTTCTTTGGGACTGAAATGAAAACTGACCTTCTCCAGTCCTATGGCCACTGCTGAGTTTTCCAAATTTGCTGGCATGTTGAATGCAACACTTTAACAGCATCATCTTTTAGGATTTGAAATAGCTCAGCTGGAATTCAGTCACTTCCATTAGCTTTGTTCATAGTGATAGAGTCAGTTACTAGGGAGCTTGATAAGAAATCCAGGGTCCCCAAGAAGAGAAGGGTCAGGAGCCATTGAGTAGGAGAAGGGAGTCTGAGGCTGTCAAGGGGAAAAGGACAAATGTTATTTTCTGCATTGCTTTGTCTTAGTCAATTATAACAAAGTATCTTGCTCAAGAACATATTTCTCCTTAACAAGAACCTTCTGACTAATCTTGATATCTTAAGATGTATATTGTGGGAGTGGGTCTGGTAAAAGTGTATAAGGTCTTGATAGAGACTAGTGAGTGGCTGACCCCCTTCTGATGTCTATGTCAGAAGGTTTCTCTGTCCCTTTTTATACTTTAATAAAACTTGGCTACACAAAAGCTCTTGAGCGATCAAGCCTGGTCCCTGGTCCTGTAGCTAAATCTTCTTCGAAGATCATAAATCAGACATCGTTCACCATAAGCTATCAATAGTAATGAACAAAGGCCCACCTGAGTTCACAATCCAAGATGTCTGGCTGTAGGTGAGTGACCACACCATCGTGGTTATCTGGGTCATGAAGATCTTTCTTGTACAGTTCTTCTGTGTATTCTTGTCACCTCTGCTTACTCTCTCCTGCTTCTGTTAGGTCCAGACCATTTCTGTCCTTTATCGAGCCCATCTTTGCATGCAATGTTCCCTTGGTACCTCTTTCTTGAAGGTATTTCTAGTCTTTCCCATTCTATTGTTTTCCTCTATTTCCTTGCATTGTTCACTTAAGAATGCTTTCTTATCTCTTCTTGGTATTCTTTGGAACTCTGAATTCAGTTAGGTATTGTTGTTGTGCAGTCACCCAGTCAAGTTCCAACTCTTCGCAACCCCACGGACTGCAGTACTCCAGGCCTCCCTTTCCCTCACCATCTCCCAGAGTTTGCCCAAGTTCATGTTCATTGCATCGGTGATGCCATCCAGTCATCCAGTCATCTCACCCTCGGATGCCCTCTTCTCCTTCTGCCCTCAATCTTTCCCAGCATCAGGGACTTTTCCAGTGAGTCATCTGTGCACATCAGGTGCACAAATTACTGGAGCTTCAACTTCAGCATCAGTTCTTCTGGTGAATATTCAGGATTGATTTCCATTAAGATTGACTGGTTTGATCTCCTTGCTGTTCAAGGGACTTTCAGGAGTCTTCTCCAGCACCCCAGTTCAAAAGCATCACTTCTTTGGTCTTTTGGCCTTCTTTGGTTCTTGTCTTCTTTACATTGGGTGTATATCTCCCTTTCTCCTTGGCCTTTCACTTCTCCTCTCAGCTATTTGTAAGGCCTCCTCAGATAACCATTTTACCTTTTGGCATTTCTTTTTCCTGGGAATGATCTTGATCACTGCCTCCTGTATAATGTTATGAACCTCTGTCCATAATTCTTCAGGCACTCTATCAGATCTAATCCCTTGTATCTGTTTGTCAGTTCCACTGTATAATCATAAAAGATTTGATTTAGGTCTACCTGAACGGGCTACTGGTTTTCCATACTTTCTTCAGTTTAAGTCTGAATTTTGCAATAAGGAGCTCATGATCTGAGCCACAGCCAGCTCCAGGTCTTGTTTTTGCTGACTGTATATTCCCCATCTTCAGCTGCAAAGAATATACTCAATCTGATCCATGTGTAGAGTTGTCTCTTGTGTTGTTGGAAGAGGGTGTTTGCTATGACCAGTGTGTTCTCTTGGCAAAACTCTGTTAACCTTTGCCCTGCTTCACTTTGTGCTCCGAGGCCAAACTTGCCTGTTATTCCAGGTATCTCTTGACTTTCCTTTTTGCACTCCAATCCCCTATTATGAAAAGGACTTTTTTTTTTTTTTTTTGGTGTTAGTCCTAGAAGGTCTTACAGGTCTTCATAGAACCATTTGATTTCAACTTCTTCAGCCTTAATGGTTGGGGCATAGACTTGGATTACTGTGAAGTTGAATGGGTTGCCTTGGAAATGAACCGAGATCATTCTGTTGTTTTTGAGATTGCACCCAAGTACTGTATTTCTGACTCTTTTGTTGACTATGAGGGCTACTCCATTTCTTCTAAGGAATTCTTGCCCAGAGTAGTAGATTCAGGTCATCTGAATTAAATTTGCCCATTCCCATCCATTTTAGTTCACTGTTTCCTAAAGTGTTGATGTTCACTCTTGCCATCTCCTTTTGGGCCACATCCAATTTACCTTGATTCATGGACCTAACATTCCACGTTCCCGTGCAACAGTGTTCTTTACTTTCACCACCAGTCACATCCACACCTGGGCATTGTTTCCACTTTGGCTCAATCTCTTCATTCTTTCTGGAGCTATTTCTCTGCTCTGCCTCAGTAGCTTATTGGGCACCTACTAACCTGGGAGGCTCATCTTCAGTGTCATATCTTTTTGTCTTTACATACTGTTCATGGGGTTCTCAAGGCAAGAACACTGAAGTGGTTTGCCATTCCCTTCTCCAGTGGTCCACATTTTTTCAGACCTCTCCACCACCCTGTCCTGGTTGGCCCTTCACAGCATAATTATGTAGTTACATAAGGAACTGTACATTGTCATTAGCATAGTTGCTTAACTTATATTCATTGAGTTATATAAGGCTGAGTTCCTTGTGATCATTTTGGTTAGTTTTCTGTGATTGTGATTTCCATTCTGTCTCCCCTCTGATGGATAAGAATAAGAGGCTTGGACAAGCTTCCTGATGGGAGGGACTGGCTATGGGGAAAACTGGGTCTTGCTCTGGTGGGCAGGGCTATACTCAAGTAATCTTTATTCTAAGTTTCTGCTGATGGATGTGGCTGTACCCTGCCCCTACAGTTTGGTCTCAGTGGCCCAGTCCTTGAGTCTGCAGTCTCTATGATAGGGCCACAGGCTCTATGGTAGTGCCAATGCCGATGTTCACGATAGAGTTAGCCTTCTGTATATTATGTTTGCAAGCATGTTCAGTCACTAAATTGTATTTGACTCTTTGCAACCCTATGGATAGTAACCTGCCAGGCTCCTCTGTCCATGGTATTCCCCACTTGATAATATTGGAGGGGGTTGCAATTTTCTCCTCCAGAGGCTCTTCCCAACCCGGGAATCGAACCTGCATCTCCTGCATCTCCTTCATTGGCAGGCAGATTCTTTACCACCGAGCCACCTGGAAATATAACGTTGAATAGTGGAACAGTTTAGTGTAGATACAAATCCATGCACATAGGAATTTGATACATGACAGAATTGTCAGGTTACACAAATCAATGAAATGAGTGAGGAAATGGAGTACTGCAAAAATGGTGCTGGGAAAATCAGTTTATTATAGACAACTACTTTGCACTCTATAAATTAATTCCTGATATATTTAAAAACTGAAAGTGAAAGTGAAGTTTAAATGACAGACATGTAGGAAAATATTTTATTGCACCATCTTTTAAATAGGACTTAAAAATATAAGCCATAAAGGGAAAATCAATGGATTAGGCTATATCACAGTTAAAGACTTGTATTCAGTGAAGGTCATCACAGACAAAAAGTGAAAGTGTTAGTCACTCAGTCATGTCCAACTCTTTGCTATCCCGTGGACTATAGCTCTCTAGGCTCCTCTGTCCATGGATTTTTTCAGGCAAGAATACTCGAGTGGGTTGCCATTCCCTTCGCCAGGGGATTTTTTCAACTTGGGTTTGAACTCTAGCCTCTTACATTGCAGGCAGATTCTTTACCATCTGAGCCACCAGGGAAAACCCATATCACAGACAAAGGTATCAGATAAAGACTGGGAATAACTCTTTTTGTGTATACGTATGTGTATACTCTTTCTTGAAGGTATTTCTAGTCTTTCCCATTCTATTGTTTTCCTCTATTTCCTTGCATTGTTCACTTAAGAATGCTTTCTTATCTCTTCTTGGTATTCTTTGAAACTCTGAATTCAGTTAGGTATTGTTGTTGTGCAGTCACCCAGTCAAGTTCCAACTCTTCGCAACCCCACGGACTGCAGTACTCCAGGCCTCCCTTTCCCTCACCATCTCCCAGAGTTTGCCCAAGTTCATGTTCATTGCATCGGTGATGCCATCCAGTCATCCAGTCATCTCACCCTCGGATGCCCTCTTCTCCTTCTGCCCTCAATCTTTCCCAGCATCAGGGACTTTTCCAGTGAGTCATCTGTGCACATCAGGTGCACAAATTACTGGAGCTTCAACTTCAGCATCAGTTCTTCTGGTGAATATTCAGGATTGATTTCCATTAAGATTGACTGGTTTGATCTCCTTGCTGTTCAAGGGACTTTCAGGAGTCTTCTCCAGCACCCCAGTTCAAAAGCATCACTTCTTTGGTCTTTTGGCCTTCTTTGGTTCTTGTCTTCTTTACATTGGGTGTATATCTCCCTTTCTCCTTGGCCTTTCACTTCTCCTCTCAGCTATTTGTAAGGCCTCCTCAGATAACCATTTTACCTTTTGGCATTTCTTTTTCCTGGGAATGATCTTGATCACTGCCTCCTGTATAATGTTATGAACCTCTGTCCATAATTCTTCAGGCACTCTATCAGATCTAATCCCTTGTATCTGTTTGTCAGTTCCACTGTATAATCATAAAAGATTTGATTTAGGTCTACCTGAACGGGCTACTGGTTTTCCATACTTTCTTCAGTTTAAGTCTGAATTTTGCAATAAGGAGCTCATGATCTGAGCCACAGCCAGCTCCAGGTCTTGTTTTTGCTGACTGTATATTCCCCATCTTCAGCTGCAAAGAATATACTCAATCTGATCCATGTGTAGAGTTGTCTCTTGTGTTGTTGGAAGAGGGTGTTTGCTATGACCAGTGTGTTCTCTTGGCAAAACTCTGTTAACCTTTGCCCTGCTTCACTTTGTGCTCCGAGGCCAAACTTGCCTGTTATTCCAGGTATCTCTTGACTTTCCTTTTTGCACTCCAATCCCCTATTATGAAAAGGACTTTCTTTTTTTTTTTTTGGTGTTAGTCCTAGAAGGTCTTACAGGTCTTCATAGAACCATTTGATTTCAACTTCTTCAGCCTTAATGGTTGGGGCATAGACTTGGATTACTGTGAANGACTTTCCTTTTTGCACTCCAATCCCCTATTATGAAAAGGACTTTTTTTTTTTTTTTTTTGGTGTTAGTCCTAGAAGGTCTTATAGGTCTTCATAGAACCATTTGATTTCAACTTCTTCAGCCTTAATGGTTGGGGCATAGACTTGGATTACTATGAAGTTGAATGGGTTGCCTTGGAAATGAACCGAGATCATTCTGTTGTTTTTGAGATTGCACCCAAGTACTGTATTTCTGACTCTTTTGTTGACTATGAGGGCTACTCCATTTCTTCTAAGGAATTCTTGCCCAGAGTAGTAGATTCAGGTCATCTGAATTAAATTTGCCCATTCCCATCCATTTTAGTTCACTGTTTCCTAAAGTGTTGATGTTCACTCTTGCCATCTCCTTTTGGGCCACATCCAATTTACCTTGATTCATGGACCTAACATTCCACGTTCCCGTGCAACAGTGTTCTTTACTTTCACCACCAGTCACATCCACACCTGGGCATTGTTTCCACTTTGGCTCAATCTCTTCATTCTTTCTGGAGCTATTTCTCTGCTCTGCCTCAGTAGCTTATTGGGCACCTACTAACCTGGGAGGCTCATCTTCAGTGTCATATCTTTTTGTCTTTACATACTGTTCATGGGGTTCTCAAGGCAAGAACACTGAAGTGGTTTGCCATTCCCTTCTCCAGTGGTCCACATTTTTTCAGACCTCTCCACCACCCTGTCCTGGTTGGCCCTTCACAGCATAATTATGTAGTTACATAAGGAACTGTACATTGTCATTAGCATAGTTGCATTAACTTATGTTCATTGAGTTATATAAGGCTGAGTTCCTTGTGATCATTTTGGTTAATTTTCTGTGATTGTGATTTCCATTCTGTCTCCCCTCTGATGGATAAGAATAAGAGGCTTGGACAAGCTTCCTGATGGGAGGGACTGGCTATGGGGAAAACTGGGTCTTGCTCTGGTGGGCAGGGCTATACTCAAGTAATCTTTATTCTAAGTTTCTGCTGATGGATGTGGCTGTACCCTGCCCCTACAGTTTGGTCTCAGTGGCCCAGTCCTTGAGTCTGCAGTCTCTATGATAGGGCCACAGGCTCTATGGTAGTGCCAATGCCGATGTTCACGATAGAGTTAGCCTTCTGTATATTATGTTTGCAAGCATGTTCAGTCACTAAATTGTATTTGACTCTTTGCAACCCTATGGATAGTAACCTGCCAGGCTCCTCTGTCCATGGTATTCCCCACTTGATAATATTGGAGGGGGTTGCAATTTTCTCCTCCAGAGGCTCTTCCCAACCCGGGAATCGAACCTGCATCTCCTGCATCTCCTTCATTGGCAGGCAGATTCTTTACCACCGAGCCACCTGGAAATATAACGTTGAATAGTGGAACAGTTTAGTGTAGATACAAATCCATGCACATAGGAATTTGATACATGACAGAATTGTCAGGTTACACAAATCAATGAAATGAGTGAGGAAATGGAGTACTGCAAAAATGGTGCTGGGAAAATCAGTTTATTATAGACAACTACTTTGCACTCTATAAATTAATTCCTGATATATTTAAAAACTGAAAGTGAAAGTGACGTTTAAATGACAGACATGTAGGAAAATATTTTATTGCACCATCTTTTAAATAGGACTTAAAAATATAAGCCATAAAGGGAAAATCAATGGATTAGGCTATATCACAGTTAAAGACTTGTATTCAGTGAAGGTCATCACAGACAAAAAGTGAAAGTGTTAGTCACTCAGTCATGTCCAACTCTTTGCTATCCCGTGGACTATAGCTCTCTAGGCTCCTCTGTCCATGGATTTTTTCAGGCAAGAATACTCGAGTGGGTTGCCATTCCCTTCGCCAGGGGATTTTTTCAACTTGGGTTTGAACTCTAGCCTCTTACATTGCAGGCAGATTCTTTACCATCTGAGCCACCAGGGAAAACCCATATCACAGACAAAGGTATCAGATAAAGACTGGGAATAACTCTTTTTGTGTATACGTATGTGTATACACTGTGTATACTATTAATACCTGTTGTATGTAAGTATAAGTATTGTAACTCAGGAATGATGAATCAAGGCTAAGAATGAACACTTTACAGAAATGAGTGTGTGTGTGTGTGTGTGTGTGTGTATGTGTGTGTGTTAGTCACTCAGTTGTATCTGAGTCTGAGACCCCATGGACAGTAGCCTGTCAGGCTCCTCTATGGAATTCTCCAGAAATAGAAATCTATCCAAATAATGAGTGTGTGAGGGACATTTCTAAACAATGGCAACTACAGAAATGGACTCCGTGTGAATTGGAGTTACCGTTTCTTAAAAGTGATTATTTTTAAAAGTTGGGTATTCTTGAGTGTTGGTGGAGTGTGGCTAAACAATGCTGCTGGTGGGAGTAGAAATCAAAGCAGTCATTTTAGAGGAAAATCAACAGTATTTAGTTAAGCTGAATATGGATATATTTTATGATTTACTTGTCTCAATTTTTATCATATACTCCTGGGGAATTCTCAAATATTCACATGGAAACATGTAAAGGAATACTGCCCAAGCATTTATTTCTATAAGGGAAAGAATTGGAAATGTTCTAGGTGCTCATTAATAGGAATATCGAATAAAATGTGAAATAAGCATATAGTACAATACTGCAGAAGAACATATTAATATGTAACAACATAGACTTCAATCAAGTAATTGTAGGCAAAAATAGGAAATAGAACAGAATATATATAAAAATCCCACTTGTATGATTACATGCATGAAAATACCTTTTCTTCAAGAATGTAAGTGTAAGCTAGCAGGTGTGGAAAGAGATATATATTAAATACATGAGAGATTATGCTCATGGGTGATGCTTCATTGGCATAGAGGGTGTTTGAGAGCCCTTGAGCAGTTACTAATCCTCCAGACACCATAGGGATGAACATAATTATTATGCTTTCTCTCTTTCTGGACTTAACATCTTCCACATGACAACTCAGTGTCCTTGGCTCCATTCTATGAGCAAAGTAGGGGAAAGAGGAAAAGCAGTCATATTTATTCAGATACTTAGGAAGTGACATGGCTGTATAATTGTCAACTTTTATTTTCTTAAAGGGTGTTCATCTGCATGTGGATAAATGCCATCTAAGTGATTGATTTACCTTTTTTTGGTATCTTTGGACTTTCTTAATTTACAGATTTATTGTGATTTTTATTCTCTAGGTTGTGTCTCTCTTTGCAAACCCATGGACTGTAGGTTGCCAGGCTCCTCTGTCCATGGGACTTCACAGGCAAGAATACTGGACTGAGTTGTCATTTCCTTCTCCAGGGGATCTTCCTATGTCTATTGCATTGGCAGATAAATTTTTTACCACTGAGATACCAGAGAAGCCTTAACTTACAGATGTATATCCTAAAAAGGTCCAGCACATGAAAATCTTAACTTCTAATTCTGGACAAGTGAAACTCAGCCCAGTTCTTTGACTATGGTGAGAAATAATACCCACTGATTCAGGCTGAGATTCTTAAGTGGGAGACACCTTCAAAATTACTAACTTAATTATTCCTTCTTTAAAAAGCCTTACTTTTTAGAAAAATAGAAAACTGTAAACATGTTAAAGTAACAAGATTGTAGCTTCTACCTGAATAAGGAAGCTTATACAGTTATATATATTTTAGATCTATTATCTACATATAATATAATTTTATTGATTCAGAGTCCTGAAAAATAAAATTTAAACCTTTGTAGTATTCTTGAGATGAAATTTCATTTTTAAATTTTTTATCCCTATACTTGAGGAGCAAGAAGTGTCCACTAAATCACTTATTATTTTCTTAAAGATGATTGGGTTCCTTGTGCTTTGTGGATTTTATTAGAATTTTCTATTTAGGTGTTAATGCTGTGTTTTCACTTTGTTTGGCACCAACATATGTAAACCTGACTCTTGATGCACAAAACATGGAAATGGGAAAGGCAGTGCTGTGTTTCTGATTAGCAAAGGCACAATCTGACCTTTCGATTTAGCACTCATCCAGTTCCATGCTAAATGTAGTCATATTCCATAGTGTGACTCAGCCCCCATATCCTTAGGTCATGATCATTCTTAGAATCTTTGGACTGCCATTGCTGCACCCTTAACAGCACATTTTTCCCACCCGAACATTCCAAGAGGAGTGATCAATAGTGTCTTTCTGGTTATAGAAAGTTTTGAGATGGAACAACTTGAAAATATCAGTAACAATGAGTTTCATGAAGCTGTCTCTTGAGTAATATTTGCCATAATAATGATGGATGCTTGCATCTTTGCCAGATTGAGTACTACAATTTCTTTAAGCATAAGACATCTACATTAATTTTTCCTCTCTGCACCTACCTAATTACACAATTTCACCCTTTTTTCTTCAACACAGCTACAATAGAGTAAAGAGGGGAAAGAGTAGGAATTAAGTTGAACATTTCTAATATTTTCAGATGCATTTATATTATTTCAACCAGAAAGGTATCACTCTCTCTACATTATGGATAATGAAGTGCCAAAGGTTAACGGACATTGTCAACATCTTCAAGCATCAAAGGGTTAGAATAGGGATTTGATCTAGATCTGATTTCCAAAACCCTGGTGGTGTCACTCCGCCGTTCTGAATAAAGAAGTGGAAGAAGAAAGAAAGTTTTATGTTCTAGAATTTCAGTGTGAAGAACAAAATACACAGTCAGGCTCCACTTTATGGAATGCACCGTTCTCTCTCTTGCTGCTGGAAGAATGCAAGGCTTTGGAGAAAAAAGTGTATCAGGTCCCAGGTCTAGAATGCCATCAGGGTGCCACACTCTCAGGAACTGCCCTTCTGTCTGAAAGGAATGTTAGAACAGGGTACTGGGGCTCAACTTCTGACTCCACAGAGGGCTCCACAAGGCTCACTTTGGGCAAATTCTAACAACTCTAAACAGTTTGAGATCATATAAAATGATTGACAAGGTTGCTATTTTTTGATAGATCATCAAGCAGAAAACTGTGTTTCTTATTTATGTCCAGTTTCATGCAGGGTTTTTTTCTTTTTCCACTCAGAAATATCGAGTCAGAATCTCTTCCTGATGTTTCTGACATTACATGACTCACACATTTATGCCAACAAGGAATCATAGGTACCTGTATTAGTATGTGGGAGGGATTGGGGGCAGGAGGAAAAGGGGACGACCGAGAATGAGATGGCTGGATGGCATCACGGACTCTATGGACATGAGTTTGAGTGAACTTTGGGAGTTGGTGATGGACAGGGAGGCCTGACATGCTGCGATTCATGGGGTCTCAAAGATCTGGACACGACTGAGCAACTGAACTGAACTGAACTGAAGATCAGTCTCATCCTATTAATAAAATCTCCAATGACATTTCTCTTCAGAGTACAGAAGGCTTTACCAGCCTTAGATCCTCTTCTTCTAGCTAAAGCTGGAACTTTCATATTGTCAGGTTTAGGCTCTAATGGTCTTCCCTGAAGGAAACTTCCCTAACCATCTTATGAAATGGAGATCTACCCCCTGATAGATATGACACCTAAGCTTGTTAATTTCCTTCAGAGCATTTTAACATTTGATAATACCTGGTTTACTTCTCTGCTTGTTTATCCCTATCTCTCACTAGAACACAAGCCTCATAAAGCAGAAACTTTTACTGTCCATTCTACTGCTGGATATTAAATCCTAGTATTACATGCTTGACATGTAGTAGATGCTCAAGAAATATGTGTTAAATCAGCTCAATAAATAATGCATAAATATTGCATTTGATATAGTTTTTATGTATCATTCCTATTAAAATCATTTACTCTTTCCCCAAATATTGGGTTGCCAAAAAATTTCATTTGGGTGGAACTTTTTGGAAAACCCAATACTATAGGAAATTTACACTGCAAAATTAACTAGTAGCATAAAATAAGGTCTAAAAATGATGACTACAACATCTGGAGTTCTCAATTTTTAAACAATATACAGAAACTATAGAATTCTGTATTATACATGTAAAGTCAACCAAAAAGGGATAAGATTAAAACCTCCCCCACCCAAATCAAACAAAAAGAGAAAACCTGCCTTTAAGCCCACTGCCATTAGGCCAGACAAGAATAAGTTAGTCTGTTTAAAATATGTCCCTATGTCTCAGAAACTTAAAGAAAGTGATAACTAGCCAATTTCTCTGTAGAATTTACTGATAGTTCAATATATTTCCAAAATTGCTGCTTTTCTAATAGGTACACAGGCAAACAGGTCCTTTCATCCCAAGCAACCATAACAGTATGTCATATATTTAACATATTTTCCCTGTATATTCTCTGAACCAACCATGGAGGCAATGCACTGATTAAGTCTGGAATCATCTAGGGGTCTTGACTGCTAAATGGAACGTTTGCATTTCAACTTCTATTAGTTTCATACAGTCAGAGGTTGTTTAATTTTAGGTGAACAACTTTGGGTTTGGTTTTGAGATCCTGTGGGAGAATCCACACTGTATTTATTCAATTAAAGTTGAATGAATCGAGGAGGTTGACTATCATTACTTATGTGAGGGTCATAAAAAATCAGTGTCATTTCCTGAGAAATAGCAGCCAGTCAGCTGGTGGAAAAGCTGACATAATATATAATTCACTGTATGGTCTAAATAAAAGCTGCTGTTAAGTACTCGAGTAGGTCAAGAGAGATCTTTTGGACACTTGAGTTCTTATATAAGTCCATTTGTAACTCAGAAATTCTTCTATATGAGTCAGAATCTGATACTAAAAAGAATATCAAACCAGTCTACAATGCCTGGAAAAGCTGACTATGAGGCAGAGGCTCCTGAAGTCATAACAGCAATCTAGAGTGTGATTTTGGCAAAGACAGAAATAAAAATATGATTTTTTAAAATATCAAAATCTATATTATTGATGAATTTTAAATCACATGAATTTTAAAATAATATATAAATCTTCAAAGAAACCTCTAGCTTATTAGTCAGACCTTATATTCAGATTTCTTAAGAGTGTCAGCTCAACTTCCTTAATTAGGTTCAACTTCCTCTTTTGCTAGGGGTATTTTAATGGAGAAAAAAATCCAGGGAAGTACACTTTTTGGAGTACTTTCAGTACTGACTTCAAAGTTCCCTGAATTAGATGAATCAATAAGAACTTGTTTTTGTTTCTTTTCAATCTCAGTTTAACAACAGTAGACAGTAGAAGGAACATAAGAGACCACTCATCTCTCATATGACTAAAACTGGCCAAATTTGGTCAGTTCCAAATTTGCAGAAAACAAATATTAAGTACATATTTTAAATCATGACCTCTGAGGCATTTGTATGCAGGATAAAATATCCTCCATCAGCAAATTCAGTAGACTAACTCCTTAAGTCCAAACTATAAGAAGTTATTGTAAATTGCATAAGTTTCTAAGGAATCATGAAAGAGCTTGTTTTAAAAGGACAGTAATATGCAGACAAAGACTCTTATTTTCTGTAAAGATTGACAGTCTTGTTAATGAATAAATCTGTCAACAAATATTTATGCCAACAAAGGTCTGTCTAGTCAAAGCTATGGTTTTTCCAGTAGTCATGTATGGATGTGAGAGCTGGACTATAAAAAAAAGCTGAGCACCAAAGAATTGATGCTTTTGAACTGCAGTGTTGGAGAAGACTTTTCAGAGTCCCTTGGACTGCAAGGAGATCAAATCAGTCAATCCTCAAGGAAATCAGTCCTGAATACTCATTGGAAGGACTGATGATGAAGCTGAAACTCCAGTACTTTGGCCACCTGATGCAAACAACTGACTCACTGGAAAAGACCCTGATGGTGGGAAGGATTGAAGGCAGGAAGAGAAGGGGACGACAGAGGATGAGATGCTTGGATGGCATCACTGACTTGATGGACATGAGTTTGAGCAAGCTCCAGAAGTTGGTGATGGACAGCGAAGCCTGGCGTGCTGCAGTCCATGGGATCACAAAGAGTCAGACAAGACTGAGCGACTGAACTGAATTAAACTGAATACTTTGCTTTGAAAGGGATATTTCAAAGGAACTAGTTACAGAGTTATGGGTTTTGTTCTTAATGAATCCAGGTGACTATAAGCATGAATTAATCTACAAGCTAAGGTGCTGGTGCAGGTCAAGATTGTATGTTGTCAACAATTCAGTTTTTCTAAAAAACAATGTTATTGGGTTATGACCAACAGGGCACATATGCACACACATACACACATACATATGCTAACTACTCTTTTTTCAAGTTTCTACTTTGTAGTCCAATGTGGAAGTAGTCCCACTGACAGAAAATTCTCCATTATCAAATTAAATTATAATTTTCTATTAGTCATGTACAAATCGGTTTATATTGAGAAATGATATTCTTTTTACATCCTAATATAAGCACCATGGGCTTCCTTTGTGGCTCAAGCTGGTAAACAATCCACCTGCAATACAGGAGACCTGGGTTCAATCCCTGGGATGGGAAGTTCCCCTGAAGAAGGGAAAGGCTACCCACTCCAGTATTCTGGCCTGGAGAATTCTATGGACTGTATAGTCCACAGGATCACAAAGAGTTGGACGCGACTGAACAACTTTCATAAGCACCATTCCTATTATTTTGTGCTTCCCAGGTGGCTCAGTGGTAAAGAATCCGCCTGCCAATGCAGGAGACACAGGTTCAGTCTCTGGGTCAGGAAGATCCCCTGGAGAAGGAAATGGCAACCCACTCNTGGACGCGACTGAACAACTTTCATAAGCACCATTCCTATTATTTTGTGCTTCCCAGGTGGCTCAGTGGTAAAGAATCCGCCTGCCAATGCAGGAGACACAGGTTCAGTCTCTGGGTCAGGAAGATCCCCTGGAGAAGGAAATGGCAACCCACTCCAGTATTCTTGCCTGGGAAATCCTTTGGACACGGGAGCCTGGCAGGTTATAGTTCATGGAGATGAAAAAGAGTTAGACATAGCTAAGCAGGAGCACCTATTATATTAGCCCCCTAATAGCACTCTGAAACGTCAATTTCATTTATCACATTTCAACTGAGGTTAAAGGTGAATCTCTGATTTACCGCTATTGTTCCTGTTAATTGTTTTCCTCGGCATCTAACCTCATGTGCTCCCAGGGGATATTCAGGTACTTATGCTCTGACAAACACTGGAAAAATGACCATGTCAGTATAGCTGTTAATTCTTTCATTTCTGCATATCAGAATTTTTTCCCACTTGAATATTAAAGGTCAAATTTTCAACTAGCCTTCAAACACACAAAGAATTAGTATTTTGACATGGACAATGCTCCTGCCCAA
Organism: Oreotragus oreotragus; assembly: GCA_006410675.1. NCBI lineage: Eukaryota > Metazoa > Chordata > Mammalia > Artiodactyla > Bovidae > Oreotragus > Oreotragus oreotragus. The sequence continues at coordinate 521,962 of SJYX01017601.1, read as the reverse complement.
ATCAGGCTCTTCACAAATGAATAAAGGGGCATCTGTTCTGTACATTAAACTAGCTTTGCTATCTAAGTATATCCTGTATGTGTGTTCTTATTAAATAATAATATGACACTTTATTCTTTAAAATATAAAATATATACAAAGCAGAATTTTTGAAAGAATAATAACTGTTATGTTTAAAGTAGGTTCTTTCATTATTAATAGCTTTACATAAGAAAAGAGAAGTTTGGACAAGCTAAACTTGGCTCAAAGCCACAAAAGTCCCAAGTGACAAGGGTGGAATCCACATTAAGCTGTCTCTTTCTCCAGAACTCAGAGCATTAATTGAACTAGCACACAAGGACAGAATTTCCTGATCGCAATCACAATTTTCCGTTGAAGCTATCAAGCATAATTTATAGAGAAAACTTCCAGCCATTAATGGAGAAGTGGATGTGGGAACCATTGGTCACGGTGTATGAAATAGAATAGAATATCAAAATCAGTCTTAATTGAGGGCACTGTGTTCTCTCTATTCCTCCAGACACAGAGAAAATCATTCTGCAGTGCCATCCTCTGCTTCCTTGCACTAAGACCCTTGTTTATTTTCTCCATTTTCCCTTTATTAGAGCTTGGACACCAGCAGAGGGCTGGGGCAGGAGGAAAGAGAACACATCTCTGTCAATGTTCACCCTTACTTGAGGCCCTGATACTAATACTTTGAGCATTTGAACCCTACAAAGGATACCTCTGGGTGCTAATTTTAATATTTAAAGAATGTATGACAAATTGTCAGTTGTGAACTTAAAAATTCATTTTACTGGAATTGCTTGAATAAGTTTACTTAGCCATTTCATCCTTGAACATTTTAAAACCCTTCTTGGGGACATGATTTCATTTATTTATTAAAATGGGTAGTATAGCCTCCAGCAACATCTTATGGAACCCTCAATTTTATAAGACTCGGGTTTCCCTGCTGGCCTAGTCATAAAGAATCTGCCTGCCAATGCAGGAGATGTGGGCTCAGTGCCATGTTGGGGAAGATCCTCTGGAGAAGGAAAAGGCAACCTGCTCACTGATTCCAGAGAGATTTAGGGACATCTTTAACAAGCATTGTACTTTCCAAATCCTTAGGGGTGGGAGATTCAAATGTGAACAAAACCTGTCCATATTTCAAAGGAGTTTAAATAAAGTAAATGCAATGCCTGACTACAGCAAAATTTGCAACTTGATAAAAATAAAAATGTTAGAGTTGCACCAAGAAAAAAAAAAAGAAAGACATAAATTACCCTGATGGGATCACAAAAATTTTTAAGGAGGAGAGAACATTAGTGCAGGATTCAATAAAATAAGTACATTTTTCCGCAAGTAGAATTATGGGCATAACATTAGCAAACTATGATAGCAGTGAAGCACAAGCTGTTTTTTGGAGAAAACAGTTATCTAGTTATCTGTAACTTCAGTGAGTAGGGGAAGAAAGCCAAGTTGCAGAAAACTTCAAGTAACTTGCCCAGGGACACAAAGCTCGTGTTGGCATCAGGATTCAAGCCTGGCTGTCTGGGTTCAGAGTCTGTTTTCATAACTACTGCACTATACAACACTGTACAGGTTTCTTTTTAGCATTAACTTAGGAGCTGATATAACACAAATTTATTATCAGCAGTTATGGAGGTTAGAAATTCAAAATAGTCCCACTGGGCTAAAAATTAAGACTTCCCCAGAGTTGCATTCCTCTTGGAAGCTCTTGGGGATTGTTTGTTTCTCTGCATTTCCCAGCTTCTGGAAGTCCCATCACTTCCCTTTCTTGCCTCATGACCCCCTTCCTCATCTTCCAAGCCAGAAGTCTAATTAGCATCTTCCAATCTGTCTCTCAGGCTTCTGACCCTCTCACTTATAAGACCCTTGAGATGACACCAAACACATCCTATTAATCCAGGATAAGCTTCCCACCTCAAGGTGGCTGATTAGCAAACTTAATGCCTTCCTAAACTTACTTCTCCTTAGCCATGAGCTATAACATAGTCATAGGTTCAGGGGAGTAGGAGGGCGACACCCCCTCAGGAGAGGCTTTACCCTACCTACCACAAATAGGATATTATATTTGGTTAGTGCAAAGGAATGGAGTGGAAGCTGAAGATGGAAAGAAAGGTTATGGAGCTCAGTGAATATTAATGAATCTAGGGTTCAAAGTCTGTATAGTCAAAGCTAAGGTTTTTCCAGTAGTCATGCATGGTTTCGAGTGTTGGACCATAAAGAAGGCTGAGTGCCGAAGAATTGATGCTTTTGAATTGTGGTGCTAGAGAAGACTCGAGAGTCCCTTGGACTGCAAGATCAAACCAGTCCATCGAAAAGGAAATCAGTCCTGAATATTCACTGGAAGGACTGATGCTGAAGCTGAAGCGCCAATATTTTGACCACTGCATGCAAAGAGCTGACTCATTGGAAAAGATCTGATGCTGGGAAAGATTGAGGGTGGGAGGAGAAGTGGGCAGCAGAGGATGAGATGGTTGGATGGCATCACCGATTCAATGGACATAAATTTGAGCAAACTTCAGGAGATAGTGAAGGACAGGGAAGGGAAGCCTGACATGCTATTGGAAGGATTGATGTTGAAGCTAAAACTCCAATACTTTGGCCACCTGATGCAAAGAGCTGACTCATTTGAAAAGACCCTGATCCTGGGAAAGATTGAGGGCAGGAGGAGAAGAAGACGACATAAGATGAGATGGTTGGATGGCATCACTGACTCAATGGATGGGTTTGGGTGGACTGCAGGAGTTGGTGATGGACAGGGAGGCCTGACGTGCTGTGGTTCATGGCATTGCAAAGAGTTGGACACGAATGAGTGACTGAAATGAACTGAACTGAACTGAGTGATTTTCAGATTGCATTTCAAGACTCTGGCTCTAAAATCAATGGACTGGGTCAGACGATGCATTCAAAATATCAGTAGAACATATGTTACATTATATTTAGTAGGGCAGAAAGTTCTTTTGGGAAATTTCTGTTATACACAAAAATTTTGTTATTTACAATTTGTGTTATACATTTAGGAACTATATATATAGATGGGTGATCATCTAAAATGTACTGATGCATCTAGTGGTTAAAAATTTTTTTAAGCAACTTCTGTATAAAGCCTTGTGATTGAGATTATGGGATCTGCTGCAACTTCATAACATCATTCTTCCACTTGATAACTTTTTTTTTTTGAGCTAAATAATTGACTAACTCAATTATTATTACCTGTGATAAATGGTCCCAGTGTTCTCAATTTTCTTCAAGTCATATTTGACCTTTGGACATTTAGGATGTTTCCATGTCCTGGCTGTTGTAAGTAAGGCTGCAGTGAACACTAGGGTGCATATGTTCTTTTGAATTATGGTTTTCTCAGGGTGTATTACCAATAGTGGGTTTGCTGAGTCATACGGTAGTTTTATTTTTACTTTTTTAAGAAAAATCCATACTGTTCTGCACAGTGGTTGTATCAGTTTACAATCTAAATGTCCAATGACAGATGAATGCGTAAAGATGGTGATACACACACACACATACACACACACACACATAGTGGAATATTACTCAGCCATTAAAAGGAATAAAATAGGGTCATTTGTAGAATGTAGATGAATCTAGAGTCTGTTATACAGAGTGAGGTAGGTCAGAAAGAGAAAAACAAACGTTGAGTATTAAAGCATAGATGTGGAATCTAGAAAAATTGTATAGATGAACCTATTGCCAGGGCAAGAATAGAGATACAGACATAGGAACAGACGTGTGGACGTGGGGTTGGGAGCAGGGAGGGAGAGGAAGGTGGGACAAATTGAGAGAGTATAGTTGGCATATAGACACCACTTATATGGAGCCCTGCTGTATACAACAGGGAGTTCAACTCAGTGCTTGGTGTGATGAGGGTGAATGGGAGGGAGCTTTAAACCGAGAGGATATATGTATGCATACAGGTAATTCATTTTACAGCAGAAACTAACATATTATAAAGCAATTATATTCCCAAATTTTTTGAAGTCATAGCTGGCCTTCTTACATCTAGCAGGGGACCTTCTCTTACTCTATTAAGATATTCCTACTGCTGTTATGCAATTTCCTAATTTACTTGGCATCTTCTTTCTCCCTTAGTAATGATGAGAGTGAAAGAGGAGAGTGAGAGAGCTGATTTAAAACTCAACATTCCAAAAATTGAGACCGTGGCACCTGGCCCCGTCATGTCAAGGCAAACCAGAGGGGGGAAATGGAAGCATTGGCAGACTAGACAGCACTCACGCGTGCCAGTGCTTTATCAGTGGAATGCTTCACACACCCTTAGGCATATTCCAAGGCTTATTCCATGGTTCAGGTCCTCAGCATGCCTGTGGGAAGACGCAGAGCCCTTCCGGGGATGTCCCAAGTCCAAGGAAAACGGGCCTGCATGATTGCCATAGGCCGGACCTGACTCTCAGAAGGATGCAAAAGACATGCAGTACCCTCCAAGCAGCATCAGGAATGGTCCTCACAGAAATCTGTGCATCTGTCCCAGGGTCCTTGTTGTGACAGCTCCCTCAAGTGACCGCTCTCAAGTGAAGGAAGCAGACTTACCCCGGGGAACAACCAGGGAGACTGCCTGGCTTAGAAGCTCCACGTTCCAACTAGAAACCAGTATCTTCTAAAACTGATTTTTGGATTTGCTTGCAAGGTCCCTTCAAGGACCATGTTCTGCTCTAAGAATCAGAACACAAAGCTCATTTATACTTTCTCTTAGGTAGGGTTGTGATTCCCCAGGGTGGGATCACTTTAACCAGCAGCAATGTTGCCTAGAAACACAGTTGACTTTCTGCCTTTACCATATCTCAGTGAAACTGGTAAAAGGCGAATCCAATAACAAATGCCCTCAGAGGAAGAGGAAGGGTTTTGTTAACCCCTTAGCTGCAGAAGATAATTGATTAATATCTGGATCACTGAGAAAGCAAAGGAATTCCAGAAAACACAGCTACTTATGCTTCGCTGACTTTGCTAAAGCCTTTGTGTGAATCATAACAAACTGTGGAAAACACTAAAAGAGATGGGAATAAAGACAACCTTACTTGTCTCTGGAGAAACCTAAATGCCGGTCAAGAAGTAAAAGAACTTCATGTGGAACAACGGACTTTCAAAATTAAGAAAGAAGTACAACAAGACTATATATTGTCACCCTGTTTAACTTATATGCAGAGCACATTATGCGAAAAACTGGGCTGGATGAGTTATAAGTTGAAATCAAGATTGCTGGGAGAAATATCAACAATCTCAAATATGCAAATGACATCATACTAATGGAGAAGGAAATGGCAACCCACTCCAGTATTCTTGCCTAAAAAATCCCACGGAGAGAGGAGTCTGGCGGGTTACAGTCCATGGGATCACAAGAGTCAGCCCTGACTTAGCAACTAACCACCGCTACCACCATTCTTATGACAGAAAAGTGAAGAGGAAGTAAAAAGCCTCTTGATGAGGGTGAAAGAGGAGAGTGAAAAGCTTAAATTCCATATTCAAAAAACTAAGATCATGGCATCTGACCTATCATTTTATGGCAAATAGAAGGGGAAAATGTGGAAGCAGTGAAAGATTTCCTCTTCTTGGGCTCTATATCACTGTAAATGGTGACTGCAGCCATGAAATTAAAAGATGATTGCTTCTTAGAAGGAAAGCTATGAAAACCCTAGACAGTGTATTGAAAAACAAAGACTTCATTTTGTCCGCAAAGATCCCTACAGTCAACGCTGTTGTCTTCACAATAGCCATATACAGATGTGAGAGTTGGGCCATAAAAAAGGCTGAGTGCCAAACAACCAATGCTTTCAAATTGTGTGGTGCTGAAGAAGAGTCTTGAGAGTGAGTCCCTTGGACAGCAGTGAGATCAAAGCAGTTAATATTGAAGGAAAACAACCCTGAACACAATTTGAAGAACTGAGACTCAAGTTCTAATATTTCGCCACCTAAAGCGAACAACCAACTCAGTAGAAAAGATTCTGATGCTGGGAAAGATGAAAGCAGAAGGAGATGAGAGTGACAGAGGATGGGATGGCTGGATGGCATCACAGATTCAGTGACATGAACTTGGGAAAACTAGGAGATGGCGAAAGACAGGGAAGCCTGGTGTGCTGCAGCCCACGGGATTTCGTAGAGTGGGACATGACTTGGTGACTGAACAGCAATTCCACTGTTATATGTGTTTTTCAAAGACTGTATTGTCCTACCTTTATAATGATTTTAAAAATATTCAGGTATATATTTTACAGATGAGGAAATGAAACTGTTTATCTCAGAGTGGGAGTTGAACCAAGTGCTGGGACTCGAATTCACCCAAAATCCATTGGGGATTTGAACCCTCAAGGCTGGGACTTGAACTGTGCCAAAACCCATGGTACCTGGTTTCAGGACCTAATGATGCTCAGGTTTTTGATGTCTCATTGCAGAAAGATTTCAGTGAGAGACAAATGATAGGTAAAGTGTGGAATAATTCCGATTCAGAGACAAACACAATCCACAGAGTNCTGGGACTTGAACTGTGCCAAAACCCATGGTACCTGGTTTCAGGACCTAATGATGCTCAGGTTTTGATGTCTCATTGCAGAAAGATTTCAGTGAGAGACAAATGATAGGTAAAGTGTGGAATAATTCCGATTCAGAGACAAACACAATCCACAGAGTGTGGGGCATCGCCGAGTGCCGCTGCAAAATGTGACCTGGTTAGTTCTTATGGGCTGAGTAATTTCATGTTAATGGTGGGATGGTCATTCCAACTATTTTGGGGAAGGGGTGGAGATTTCCAGGAATTGGACCACGGCCCACTCCTCGAACTTTTGACAGTGCTTTAGAGCTGACACGGCAGCTCTGTGTAAGCTTGCTGATTGAGGATCAAGGTCTAATAGAGTCAACTTGTCTGCCATGCTGGACCCATTAGATTCCAATTGGTTGATGTTTTATCTCTGGGCTGTGTCATTCATTCAAAAGTAGTGCCACTGCCTTTTACCCTCCTGTAAGGCCAGAGAGATTCAAGAACAGTGAAAATAGCAGTTTATATTTAAGTAAGACACAGAATTAAGCTTCCTCATTAGTCAGGCTTCAGAGCTTGGACTGATTTGTTTATTCTTTAGGAAATGGTGACAACAGATTGTGGTACATATTAGGTACTTCCAAAGTACAGTGGGAGGTGGAGCCCGTGGATATGGAAGGCTGACACCATGTTATATGAGGGACGAGAGCATTTCTGGAATTTGGTATCCATGGTGGGGCGGGGATTCCTGGATTCGTTGCCCGACAGACACTGAGGGACGACCGTATTATTATTTTTCCTGGTGGGCTGGCACAGTCTCTCAGCCCTTCCTCATCTACGACTTCAAGTTCAACATGAATATCTATGTCCTGATCACATCCTGTGACCCTCTTTGCAACTTCATGTACGGAGAGGGACTGGCCTGCCATGCCACCTAGCCCGACGTGGAGCCCAGCCATAGCAACTTGGGAAGAACCCTGCCAGCAGCAGCATCTTCTGCTGCCACAAGGGCTGAGTTTGTGTGGAGAAAGCGCTAGCCTGTCACCCGTGAACAAGGGGTGAAGACAGGAGCACCTCGGGGCCCGACTGGGGGGAGAGCATCCAGGGGTGCAGCCAGTGGGAAAGCTACGGCTGCAGGAGGAGCACCCCTTCCTTCACGGGAGCTTGCAGGACAGTCTCAGTGAAGAGGGACAGTGCGTGAGTCGTGCTGGGGAGGTGCAAGTCATCCACAGTCAGCGAAGGGCTGGCAAGAAGAACTGCACAGACAAACTGAGACCTCAGGGCCGTCCCTTCCAGGATGATGTGCCCGTGATTCTGACCTGCTACGTCATCCAAAAACGGAATGCAAGCTTTATCCAGGTTGTCGCTGCAGGAAATAAGAGACATGGCCCGCTCAGTTTCTTTTCCTCTTGCTCTGTCCTTTAGCCCCACAGAGTCAGTAGCCCATGAAACAGATGACCTAGCCTTTGGGAGGTTGAGCTGGCTCCAACTGTATAGACTGCTGCCCTGGGGCCGACCACCTAGTTCACCCCCAACCCTACCCTCTGATGAAACCCTGCTCCAAGCTGGCACCAACCCCTGAAAACACAAGGAACCTAGGCATGGAATTAGGGTCAGGATCAGTGTTAGGGAGCCTCCTTGCTGGTGGCCTGCCCCCCTCCCATCTTCCTCTGAATGCTGGACCTCACAGGAGGCCGCCCACACTCATCGCCTGGCTGGGAGAGCACAGCTAAAATCACAGTGAGCTATGGGGAGACTTTGAGGCCGTGGTCACCCAAATCATTCTGGTATATTCTGTTCTTCATCACAGCTATTGAACTTGTTTCCCCCAGTATCTGAGTGGAGCTATATGTGTGCCTATTTTTGACCAGGACCAAACATGTATTTGGTCCTTGGTTTTGACATCTTGCTGGACGACAAGCTAGTGTTTGAGGACTATCTCTTGGGTTTTGCAAAACCAAGGTCTGCCTTGAACAGGATCCCAGGATAGGAGTATCCTCAGGTGGTGGAACATAAAGCGGGGGACGCAGAGGCATTAGGTCAGGTGGTGGTGGTTTCCTCCCTCGGTAGTGTCCAACTCTTTTGCAATTCCATGGACTGTAGTCTGTCAGGTTCCTCTGTCCATGGGATTTCTTGGGCAAGAATACACTGGCATAGGTTGCCATTTCCTTGTCCAGCCAAGCTGGTATTTTTCTGGTATTTTTTTTTTCTATTCTTTGCTGGTTAACTCATTGTCAGAGGGCATGCAGTAAATATTTGTTTAACACTAAAAATCATCTTTGACTTACTGTCAGCACCTGCATTATTTTGATTAGGGTCATTTTTCCCCAAGATATAGATGAGTTTATCATTCTTTTTTTTTTTTTTTTTCTTTTTTCCTGAAGTCCTGAGTAATTGACATGGAATAAGACATTTTTTTTTTTTTTTTTTTTTTTTTTCAGAATAGCCTCAAAGAAGAAGGCAGAACTAATATTTACAATCAGTTTCTCTCAGGTCAATTACTCTTAGCCTTATTTTCATTGCAAAATAAAGGCATTAGAGTTGATGATCTCCAAGGAATTTCCCATCCTTAATATCCTGTAATAAGAAACATTCAAAGTAACTTGACATGACCATTTCCTTTCATTATTTTTTTTAAACAATAAAATATTCTGACCTGGAACCTTTTGTTTGTGGGCCATTGCAGAGGGAGAGTGCAGCCGTGAAATGTGGGTCTGGTTAGTTTTTATTGGCAGGGTAATTTCATACGCTAAGATGGGAAGATTATTGCAAGTGTTTTGGGGAATGTGTGGCGATTTCCCGGATTGGGCCATGGCCCACTCCTTGGTCTTTTGATGGTGCCCTGGAACTATCATGGCACCTCTGAGTGTATCATTTAGCTTGTTGATTGAGGATCAAGGTCCAATCAAAGTCGACTTGTCTGCCATGTTGAATCTATTTGATTCTAATTGGTTTATGTTTTGTCCTTGGGCTGTGTCATTCTTTCAAGACTTGTGCCCTGCCTCTTTCCCTCCTGTTATAGAAACAAGTCCAGAGAGATTCAAGAACAGGCAAAATAGCAGTTTATACCTAGGAAGATACAGAATTAAGCTTTCTCATTAGTCAGGCTTCAGAGCTTCTTTTTTTGGGTGCACTGACAACAGTTTATGGTACATAGTAGGTACTTCCAGAGTATAATTAGATGTGAACCTGTGGATATGGAGGGCTGATGCTATTTTATACAGGGACCTGGAACACCCTGAGAGTTTGGTATCCATGGAGGGGTTCAAAACCCCTGGATTCAAAAAATTCCTGGATTCAAAACCCCACAGATACTGAGGGACCACTGTATTACTATTTTTCCTGGAGGCTTTGCACAGTCCCAGCACTTCCTCATCTAGTATTTTAAGTTTAGCATGTGAGTCTACATCCCGTCACATCCTGTGACCCTCTTCTTAACTTCATGTACAGACAGGGACTGGCCTTCTCTGCCACGTAGCCCTATGTGGAGCCCAGCCGCAGCCACATGGTAAGAGGTAGGCCGGGGGCACCATCTTCTGTTGCCACGAGTGCTGTGTTTGTGTGGAGAAACCAGGCAGAGGGCTCATCAAACAGCTAGCCTGTCACCCGTGAACAAGGGGTGAAGCCTGGAGCACCTTGGAACCCGGCGGGGAGGAAGGCATTCAGGAGTGCCGGCTGTGGGAAACCCATGGTGCAGGAAGAGCACCCCCTCCATCCCTGGGAGCGTACAGGACAGTGATCAGTGAAGAGGGGCGGGGGCAGTCCCCATCCTGGGGAGGGTCGGGTCACTGAAAGCCAGCAAAGGCGGAGGAGTAGGATTGCATGGACAGGGCCTGAGACCACAGGGCCGCTCCCTTCCAGGATGATGTGCATGTGACTCTGGACCAGCTACATCATCCAAAAGCACACTGAGAACTTTGTTCTGAAAGATGCTTTGTTCAGAAGGAAACGTGGCCCACTCAGTTTCTTTTCCTCTTTCTCTGTCGTTTAGTCCTGCTAAAGTATGTTCATGCATTGACTTAACATTAGGTGAGCATCGACAATGTGCCCAGACATTCTCTAACAAGTAAATAAGATAGAATCCCTGCCCTCAAGGAATCTACAATATTTTAGGAGACAGAGAGGCAATGATGACCCTGACTTATGAGCCAGAGGCAAGCAGAGGGTGCCGGTAGAATCTTTGTGATCCACCCCTCCTCATCACCTGGGAGAAATTCCAGATACTTCTAGAAAGAAGCCAAATCTCAGGTCCCTGCCAAAGGATCAGGGAGTGAGCAAAATGGCGGGAGGACGTGTTTTCCCACAGTGTCAAAAATCTGTGGCAGGATCAAGAAGCTAGAGACAGAAGCAGTCTTTTATAATACTCAGGGTGCGTCTCTCTGCCTGGAACAGGTCCTTTGGGGCTGGAGGAAGCCTGTGAGGCCAAAGGAAGGAGTGAGGAAAGTTCCTTTAACCATTTACAAGAGCCAAATACCCCACAACTCAAGGGGTACTGCTGATTAAAAATCTCTTTTGTGAAGTCATTTCTGACCCTCCTACTTCAGCAAGAAAATTCCAAGTGATCCCACATTTCTTCAAGGAACTCTCAGGTAAACCAGCTCTCCCAGCAGTTTTAGCCATAAGACAGAACCTTTTGAGTAACTAGAGGACCCAGTCCTGTGTAATAGTCAAAAGAGCAAACTTCACTTAGAGTTGTTGCCCACTCTCCGTCTTGCTTGCGATGAACTTCTCACTAATTCCCCATCTCGAGCTTGTTCTGCTCTGCTCTCCCCACACCCACAGCCTCCGTTCCCACCGCAGCCTTCAGGAATGGCCAGGTGGGCTGGTTTGCATGGGGTCAGGTGATGCGCGCTCTGGGCTTGGTGCGAGCTCCAGGCTGACTCTTCCGTACGGTGCTACTGCGTGTCCCTTGGATTCCTCCATTGAGCACACCTAACAGCACTTCCCAGCCAGGGGCAAAGTGCGCCCTCAGGTCCGTGATTACCTCTTCTCTTTCAGTCAGGCGCTCCCCCTGCCCCCCGCCCAACCATGTCGCTCCTAGACATAATTGTTATAGGCTTCTGGCCAGCATTTCTTCTTGAGTGGCAAGTGTGGTCAGCATGAAACAGTGGACCGTCCTGGCTCTCCGCTCTCTGGGGCAGTGTAGCCTCTTCCCACTGAAGCTGAGTCCCCGCACTGCTATCTCCACTCCTTCCCTTAGAGTTTTCACCTGTCAGTCAGTGCCAGTGCAGTGGGCTGGCTTCACAAAATCCCAGAAACATGGGTCAAGGGCCCCGTCTGCTTGTGGCAATGAGGAAGGAACACTTTTTTTGCTCCACAGTGCAGACAAGGAACATGTCACTCCAAGAAATTTCTCTGAAGAAATCTCTTTTCTTTTCCAGTGCTCAAACATTTTTACACCCTTCTTGTGGGTTTATGACAGGTTTGGGATTGGTTTGGCCCTGCTTCGTCTTTGAGTCTTAGCTCCTTTAACCATGTAGCAGAAATTTCCCACCTATTTTTTCTCTTGGCCTTTTAGACCTCAATGAAAACAAAACAAGAGTCCTATTTTAATAACCTTTTATCATCCTATTGATATTTACTAAAAGAGTTTGATGGGGATGATCCGGAGGGATGATGTGGGGTGGGCGGTGGGAGGGGGGGTTCATGTTTGGGAGTTCATGTACACCCGTGGCAGATTCATGTCAATGTATGCCAAATCCAATACAGTACTGTAAAGTAAAATAAAATAAAGTAAGAGTTTAGGTTTTTATCTTAGTAAAAGGAAGGGTCCTTAAATTTGTTTCACAGGCACATCCTCAATAACTTCTAGTCTCTACCTCAGCCCTGCACAGAAATCACTCTTAAGAGGAAAAGGTGGGTGATTTGGGGTTGTCAGCTCCCTCAAAGGCTAACCTCACTGCCCTTGCAGCGTTATTTCAACAAAATTAGACGGGGACAAGGAAGATAGGTGGAGGCTGCCAAGCAGCATACCCACCGCCCAAGTCCTCCATTTATATTTATTATTTTACTCTCTTTATTCCCAGTGTGGGAATAGGTTGGGTCAGTTAGAGAGGGATGGGCATTCTTGGGACCCTCAGATTCTTCCATGTTCTTCACACAGCTTTCTTAGCTGCTGCCTATATGGTCTTTGAGAAAGCGTTTGCCTTTTCAGGAATCATGAATTCAGGCATCCTTGGCCACGGCGCAGCAGGGGAGAAGAATGCCCTGGTGGGGCTGATGGCTCCCACTGCCTCTGCTCCCTGTCATTCCTCCTCCAGCTGCCCAGGCTTCTCCCTTATTGTGCATTCCTAGCTGATCACATTTCCCTCCATTGCTTTTTTTCCTGTTCCATCTTTAGATTTCTTCTTCCAACGTTTTTTTTTTTTTTCTATTATAGCTCTAACATTTCTCTAAGCATTTTTTTTTTTAAATTACGTGTCTCTTCACTTCTTTCTTTCCAGTTTTCCAGAGTCAGGATCTGAGTGTTTGTCTCTTATCTTGCTCATCTAGTGTATTTTTTTTTTTTTTTAAGACAAGGATAGATGGCTGAAGCTTGAATTTGCTACCGGGACAATAAGGGTATGGAAGGAAAGAGGCAGGGCACCATTTCACCAACCAAGAGACAAATGATTCAGTCAGACTTATCCTTCCCTGGAAAACTATCTGGGTAGCCCATTTCATACTCTTTCTTAGGTGTCCCAGCCCCTCTCCACCTCTGCAATTATTGATATTGTCTATGAGAAAAATGGAGAAGGCAATGGCACCCCACTCCAGTACTCTTGCCTGGAAAATCCCATGGACAGAGGAGCCTGGTAGGCTGCAGTCCATGGGGTCGTTAAGAATCGGACACAACAGAGCGACTTCGCTTTCACTTTTCACTTTCATTCATTGTAGAAGGAAATGGCAACCCACTCCAGTATTTTTGCCTGGAGAATCCCAGGGATGGGGGAGCCTGTTGGGCTGCCATCTATGGGGTCGCACAGAGTTGGACATGACTGAAGCAACTAAGCAGCAGCAGCACCATGAGAAGAATGCTATCTGAACGGATCAAGCGCCTCATTCATCATCCTCACCATCTGGCTCTTCATTCTCCAACTGGAACCAGCAAGAAATCACACACTTTTTCTTGATCCCCAGTGTTGTTTGTAAATTCCCAGAGGAATAACTCCTCAAAGAACACCAAACCCAGCCTCCCTTTCTGAAGTTAACCCTTCCCTTCTCAATAGTGTCTTACTCAGGGGGAAACCACACTTTGACTTAGAATCCCCAGCACCACCAGAAGCTTGGCATTAAATAAAGCTCAATAAGTGCTTGTTAACTAGAGTGATAAATTTATGTTAGATTTATTCTAAAATATTTTTGTGTATCTACTAATTCAGAGGGAAAGGCCAACTTAAATAATGAAGGCAAAATGAGAGAATCTAAAAGGAAAGGAGGGGAAAAGTGGATGAATACTAGGCTGCTTTTTTTAAGACATAAACCCTATAGCTGGAGCCAGTTCTTTGAACAGTCCCAAGACTGCTGTGGCTTCTCAGCCACCCTACATCTGCACTGTAAGGAGCCCCACAAAGGTGATTTTCTCCTGAACTAAATAAATCAGGACCAACCCCAGATCCCAGCTAGCCCAGATGGAAAATCTGGTCCCATACTTTAGGGTTGGGCACTTATTATTGACCTGAATTGCTATGGGACCATTTTTTGAGCAATGCAAGTTTTGTGTGTATGTGTGTGTACCACCATCTTCCCCTATCTATAGCTTGCCACAAGGAAATCTGGGTCAGACTACAGTTGAAGGTCTCTGGAATTGAGCTTAGCCCCAAAAAATATTTTGGTAAAATTTCTGAAGCAGCAGACATCCTAGTGTGATTTACTAAGTACTGGATAGATGTTTATTGAAATGGGAAGAATATTCTCTAGGCCTTCCTATGACTGATGGCAAAACAAATACAGCTATCATCTACCTTGAGGAATCTTCTTATATAGTCATTGTATCAAGACTAAAAAGTAGAGAAGAAATGATCCTCCATATGTCAGTGCTTTTGTTTTAAAGACTTGGCTCAAAACTCAAGGTCATCTTTCAACTGTCTCCTCTCCTACTATTGCATCAGAGGCTTATTTATCAGATGAAATGAGTCTGGAGGTCTGGCTCCCAGTACCAACCAGAACACGGGATCAGGACTTCATATGAGGCCAAAAGCTTGCAAACGATGGCACATTCATCTCTACTGCACCAGACAAGGATCAGTTCCCTTGAGCACCAGGGACCATGTCACGGGCATCCACTGGAAACCTCCTCCTGCCTTCATTTAGGGAAAAGAGGCAGTGACAGGTCTAGATGTGTTTTGGGGAGTGTCAGCACTGAGTTTAACACTGGATTTCAGAAGTAGGAGAAATAAATGCATTGGGTAATTTTCAGTCCTCCCAAGCTGTCTGACCCTCATTCAACCAAGTACTTATGTTTCCTTTGCTTCTGCGTGTACCCTGCAGAGGCTTCCTTGGGAGTGGGAGCATGTGATGGTGGTGGGGTACAAACCCAGCCTTTCAGGCATGATGTGACCCACACCAGGGCCAGAAGCCTTTCCTCCTCCCCCGGTTCTTCAAAAGCTTCCCACATCTGCCCTTTCTTTCCGCTCCTTCTTCCTGCTGCCTCTCGGGGCTTTCCTCTGCTCCTTTGTCCATCAGTGTGTGGGGAGGAGTTTGGGGTGCCAGGAGTAGTAGCCTCCGTGGAACAGAGGCTACTCATTCCACTCCTGCTCTTTTGCCCTCTCTGAACCGTGTCAGGTCTCTGATAGAGAAGAAATCTCTTTGCATTCTGCTGATAGTCTCTTATCTTTTTTTTTTTTTAATCTTAATGTCCTTCTACCAGGGTACTTCCTGTACCTTTGCTTTTTTTCCTTAGGTCATAACTTTTAGTTACATGCTCTCAGCATCTTGTTGTCTTCTACATCTCTGTCTATCTGTATAGCTACCTCTCTATGCTATCAGATTTCCTCTGGTGAGGATATTTGTCCCTTTTCTTTCCTGGAAAGGAAAGACACAAGGAAAACTGAGGTGGAGTCAGAAAGCAGAGGTGGAATTGGACACCACATGGGTATTCTTTTCGGTGTGTGCTCCAGCAAACCCGTTTAGGGATTGGGGCAAGGGGGAATGATTTTTTTTTTCTTTTCTTTTGGCCTATGGTGGTATTCCATCCCTCTGGTCTCTCCTGGTTTTCATCCTTGATTACATTTCTCTTTTACAATAGTCACTATTTATTTAACTGACACTTTCATGAAGCTACCATGAAATCAGGGCTTCCCTGGTGGGTTATATGGTAAAGAATCTGTCTCCAATGTGGGAGTCCCAGGTTCAGTATCTGGATCAGGAAGATCCCCTGCAGGAGGGCATGGGAACCCACTCCAGTATTCTTGCCTGGAGAATCCCATGAACAGAGGCACCTAGGGGACTACAGTCCCTGGGGTTGCAGAGAGTCAGACAGGACTGAGCGACTAACACTTCCGCTTTCACTTTCATGAAACCACATCTTCTGACCTTCCTCCCACCTAGCTTTCTGCCTTCCAGCTAGAAACCCTGATAAGACCGCTACCTCTCCAACTATGGAGCGCACATTTAGAAACGCTGAACCCTTTGAGACTTCTGTGCTTCTGTGCTTCCTGTAAGTCTGAGGGAGCATCTGTTTTGTCAGCAGACTTCTTCTTAGTGGTTCTTTAAAACCAACCCCAGGCTTTCATGACCTAGTGTCTTCAAGGATTTCTTCTATTTCCCATTAAAGAGACTGACTCCCTATATTTTAAACTCAGTCTCACCTTTAATGTCATGGAAAATACTGAAGGTTAGTGGATAAGATTAAGTGCTTTTAGAGGAAAAGACACTGTTTCTCATTCATTGTTGTACCCCAAGACTTATTTGAGTATCTGAATATTTGTATTTCCATGGCTGTGTTTTGAATGAAATTAGTGTTCAATTCCCAGGTGTTTTATATTATACAAGAAATTAGAACATATACAGCAGCTTGGGAGGCAAGAAATGGTAAAGAAGCCAGGATATACTGAAGGTTAGTGGATAAGATTAAGTGCTTTTAGAGGAAAAGACACTGTTTCTCATTCATTGTTGTATCCCAAGACTTATTTGAGTATCTGAATATTTGTATTTCCATGGGTGTGTTTTGAACGAAATTAGTGTTCAATTCCCAAGTGTTTTATGTTATACAAGAAATTAGAACATATACAGCAGCTTGGGAGGCAAGAAATGGTAAAGAAGCCAGGAAAGAAGGCGGGGGATATGAATCCATGAATTCTAGAAAGGACTGGATGGGTATTAGCTTCTGTGTGTCCAAGCACCTGCAAATGAGGAATTCTAATAGATCCCAGACAACTTGAGTCAGTCAGTGACTCAGGGGTGGCAGGAGTTCCCAGAAGGTAATGTCTTCCCAAGCAGGTGTAGCCAAAACTACAGACCAAAACAAACCCCTGTAGCCCTTCGCTAAATTTAATAACAAATGTATGTGTTAAAATGTACAGATTTAAATAAACACTCGTGGGAAAGAACAGAGTCCACAAATGCTCCCTTCAAAATAGGCGTCCTCTCTCATTTGCAACACCAGGCCACATCAGTCAAAGATGCAGGATTCCCAGGCACTCAGGGCAGCAGCTTGGTGTCCTGGGGCTCAGTGGAAGTGAAGTTCTGCTGGAAGAACCAATCCAAAGGAGACAGGCGGGAATGAAGTCTGGATGGTTGAAATCCAGGATGGGGGTTAGGGGAAGCAATCCCGAGCAAAGAGAGGGGTAAAAGGAGGGTGGCTGGTGAAGGGGACTGGAACAAAACTACTTTCATCAGAACAACTCAACTTTGCCTTGTCTTTCTTAAGGCGCCATACCAATAGGTCATTTGATAATTCCCTAGGTTATGGGAATAGGCTTAGGCCCCAACTATGGTTGGAAAACCATTCTTTGTCCCACCCTGGGACAGACAGCACACCGCACTTCCTGGTAGGATATGTGTCCCTTCAAAGGGAAATCAAGACTGGACCTAAATACTATGGTTCTCCCCCAGGGGTGGTGGGGCCCCAGTCCAAGTCCGTTTGTTTTGGGAATGCCTATTTTGAAGGGAGAATCTGTGGGTTGTGGTCAATTTTTTTCTCTTCAGTACCTAATCCAGGCTCTGGCCTGGCTGAGACCCACATCAGAATGAAGACCTCAAGGGAACAGCCCAGAGGCCTGGCACCTGGATTCACAAGAGCTTGAAGTACCCCATTAATCCTCCCCCCAACCATAGCCCTCCAACTCTGCCCCATGCCCTCCTCTCCAACCTAAACACACAGCCTGCGGTGTGGGCAGCCTAGGGCCAGGCAGTAGCAGCCCTGGCCCCTCCTTTTTGCAAAACACCTCCTTTCTAGTCTTCACCTCCTGAGCAGACTTGTGATGCTCTCGCTTTGTGGACTCCCTCTTCCCCAGAAACTTAAGCTGACAATCAGGAGGAGGAACAGACAAGTTAGACAGCACTTTGTTCCTAAATGCCTAGCCATCGCTACATTTCCAGAAAACTTCTCTTTCCAAAGCATGATTGCAGCATGCATTTGTTAAAAGAGAAAACTTGGCTCCCTCCGCATCCATCCCCCCAGTACCTGGTTCTGCCTTCCCTGATCTGTGCCCTCTCCCCGCCTCTCCCCACCTCCCGCCCCCACCCCATGACTGAGCCAACATCTGCTCCCTCTCCATGCCTCTGCACTGCTTCTTGTCTCTCAGGATCCATCTCCCCACTCTTTTTGCTGCTCTTCTCTATTTCTTTCCCTACTTCCTCTTGTTTCAGAATGCTGTATATCCTGTGTCTGTGTTAGTTCACTTAAAAAAAAAAACAACAACAACAACTAAGAAAAAATTGTCTCTAGGTTGACAAAATAGGGACCACGAGGAAAGAAAGAGATCTGGACGTTCCAGGAAGAAAGAAGGACATAGCCACCTTCTTTCTGCTCCTGGTTCTTTTCTTGTATCAAGATTCACTTGCCAGATGGCCCTCATTTCCCCTTTCCCTCCTTATTATATGGGCTTCCCTTGTAGCTCAGTTGGTAAAGAATCCGTCTGTAATGCGGGAGACCCGACTTCAATCCCTGGGTCCTGAAGATGACCTGGAGAAGGAAATGGCAGCCCACTCCAGTGTTCTTGCCTGGAGAATCCCATGGACAGAGCCTGATGGGCTACAGTCTATGGGGTTGCAAGAGTCAGACATGACTTGGCAACTAAACTGCCACCACTATATTACGCCACCCTGGAAAGGGACAGTTCATTGGGGACGAGTTCCTTCCCCATCCCACTCAACTCTCTAGTTCTTCAGCAGGAAAGAGTAAAGTGCTCCTAATCCAACCGTGTATGTCAACCCCTTAAACCCGGGCCCAGGAAAACCTTCCCTGTCCCCCTCCACACTTTCCTGACTCATTGTTCCCAGGCTGGTCTGAAGACAGACCAATGACTCCAAAAGCTGCCATCGGAGTTTCCAGGGCCTGCAATTTTTTATTATGACTGCTTCAGTGAAGCGGGGGTTCTCTGAATGTTAGGGCATCGGGGACCTACATTCACCCTATAACCACAGGGTCATGTGATTATTCACTTGCCTATCTTCCCTTCTCAGACTGTGAGTTGATTGAAGGCAGGACGTTCTTGTAAGGCAAGGACTCAGGTCCTTTTCTAAATTTCAGCAAATGTGTTGATAGCAGTCTGTAGGATATCCTAGAGGAAATACATCTCTTGAGGTTAGCTGAATTCAGAGGCCGTTGGTTAAGGGAGAGCCTGTGAAAATTGAAGAGCAGTCCTAGTCCAAGACCTCAAGTCCTGATCCCTGGGTTTATTTAATTAAATTGTGATTGGAGCATTTCCTAAATCATCTGCTTCTTCCCCCTAGGAGAACTATACCTGGGACCAACGTCAAAGGCTTTATTAGTTTTTGATTCTTAAGCCTACCTGGATTTCAGGAGGGAGTAAAGTGAGAAAGTTCCAGGGTTAAGACTTTTCACATAAGTCACTTATAATATAAGGTGTCTAGTCCCTGACCCTATATTCCTGGGTCCTTTGGCATTAAGATAAAACTTTCTCAGGGGGATAAATCCATCCAAGCATCATCATCCCTTTGCTTCTGAGAAAGAGTGTTGCATCACTATTCATGCAAGCATCCTGAGAGAAGAGTTGGTGGGACAGGGTGGAAGGAAAGTAAATCTACTTTCTCAGCCTGTTTAGGAAGGAGAGCCAGTCAGGAGAGAGGAAGGGGGAAGGGGAAGAAGGAGGACTATGTCCCAAATGGCTTGGGCCAGCAATCCCGGCAGGACCTGATAAATCTAGGTGCCACCACACAAATTCAAGCTGGAGATGAGCTTAACCAAGGCATCCAGAAGCCTGAGGGGCGGGCAGCACTGTGGGTCTGGCTTCTAAGAGCAGCAGCAGGTTCAGGACTCCTTAGGCCCAGGGCATCTGGCCCTTGGTGGGAGAAGGAGAGGAAGCAACACAGAGAGGAAACACAAGAGTGGTGGTGGGAGATGAGGTCAGAAGAGAATGTGTCGGGGTCTTAGAGGTGCCAACAAGTTTCCCCTCCCACCAAGGGCCAGGGAGCCCCTCCTCATAGATGGAGGAGGGTCTGGGGCCACTAGGGGAAGCGGCCAGACACACTCTGCCCCAGGCGGCCAGCTCTCCAGGAGAATCATCAAATTGTTCTGAATTTCGTGGTTCAAAAAGACAGAAAACGAGGAATGAGGAGCTTCCAGAGGAGCACGACTCAGGGAACTTTTCCAGGTTCTTCTGGAATGGGGTCAGCAAGATTTTGTGGGATTCACAGATACGTGAACTAACTTCCCTTCTTATAGGGTCATTTGTCTCCTTGGCTACTAATTTCCAAGTGAGGCCAGATGAACTAACAAGTTTGAAGAGGAGAAGGAAAGAAACTCAGGACCGAAGGAGTAGCTGGATAGAAAACCACCACTATCCTCTTTGAATGAAGCTATGTACCAACCAAAACTCTCGGTTAGCTGACCCTGTTGAGCCCACCTGCGGGAATTGTTGGCAAAGACACGTAGGGTACAGGAGAGTATTATTATTATATATATTTTTTTGAGTATTAGTTTTCTCTGAGTAGATGTATTAATTTGGGGATGGGGCTGGGGGTGGGGTAGAACTAGGGATCAGTTATGTCTGAGTCATCAACGTCAGCCTGCCCTTGTAGTTGACTTCATTCTCAGCATGTCAATCTGCCCTTTCTCACTAGGGAGGAAGGGTACTGGCACACAGGAACTTTGCCTCATTCATCTTTGTATCACCACTGCCCAGCAAAGGTCCAAAAACATTCGATACAGGGCTTATGGGTGGGTGGGTACGTTCCAGAACAGATATCAGATGATCATTAGGACCTTCAAAGTTAAAAGGGATGTGAGGCCAGAACTCCCCCTTTGCCCAGGGCCTGGCGTTGGGGAGTTGAGTTTGCTGGGACAGTCTTCTGAAGGACTCTTTCCACAAAATCCTAGGTCCCAGGTCTGCTGGGTCCCTATCTGTTAGCATGTTCCAACAGTAACACCAGAGTTAGGCATCCCCATGCCCCTGCCTGAAGAAAAACCTGAATCCAGCTGTTCTCCACTTGGCTGACGGTTGCTGAATGTCATTTAACACCGTCCTTGAGACCCTATCCCTCCCCGTCAGGGCACATGGTTCCTTCACTGTTCATGCCTTGTCTCCATCTCCACCTTGGGGCTGCAGGGTCAAGCGGGCAGAAAAACCACTGGAGGGCCCCAGGAGGAGTCTCCCCATTGCTGGGGGTTGGGAAGGGACAGTGACAATTGCTCCTGCCCGATTTCCTGGGCAGGCTGGCAGGGCTGTCTCGTGGGGAACACAGCCCCAGCACCCCTCTCTCCTGCCAGGTCCCAGCCTTGTCTGACCTACAATCTTCAGGTACCCTCCTCAGAAGAGGCAGCCCAACCTCCTGCTGAGCCTGGAGCCATTACTGGATCTCTCTGAGACCTGATTTCCCCTGGGGTTCCCCTGCAGGGGTGACCTAAGGCTGGCATTCTGAGGGGCTCAGAAAGGCTCTCAAGCCTGACCACACCTCTCCCCCCAGAGCGTTATACTGAATCCTTAACCCTCCACCATTATGGAGCTGTTTCCCGGTCGTGGACTGATTACTGACAAGCTGTACGTTCTTTCTGGCAAGGATGCTCATTTCCCGTCCTTCCACCCCACTTTACCTGGCCCTTTCCCCTTCCTCGGTTTGTAGGCTTTTGGTGGGTTGGGGATCACGGAAAAAGAGAACAGCACTTTAGGGTTGTCCGCCCTCCTCTGTCTGGCTCTGTCTGCTCCCTTAGCTTTTACCCTGGGCCTCTGTCCCCCCCCTCCCTCCCCTCGGGGGTGATCTGGAACAGGAAGCCATCTCACAGGCCCCGGGGCCAGCCCTCCAGCCCTGGTTAGTTAGGTCAGTGCTGCGGCAGCACAACTTCAGCAGCGCTGTTTCCCCGCTGACCCCGCGTCTCCACCCTGCGGCCCCTCCGTCTAACCACCCCTCCAAACCTCTGCTCTGCATCCCATCATGTCCCTCCCCTTCAGCTTTAGGGCCTCATCTTGCCAGAGGTTCTCTCTTGTCTACTTTATCTCTGTAAACTCCTCCATCCTACCCCTACCCTGGACCCTGCGCCCTTCCCTTCTTTTTCTCCCTTGCCCTTTCCACTCTGTTTTCTCAAGAATGGGGGCTCAGGGAGGGGAGAAGCCCGCACCTAGCAGACACAGCCTCCACCCTCTGGGCTCCTCTCTGCCCGAGGCAGGGGCTCAGAAGCTGCGGGTGCCCCCCGGGCCAGGTGCCGCCCACCTTGCTAGCAATCCTGCTTCTGGTAGACGGTGGCCACCCTATATATTCTCTCCATATTATTGTATGTATTTGTGCATCTACACAGTTTATATCTGAGGATGCATTAGTCGAAGTGACATGTTTGGGCAGGCCTCTAAGCTATCCGGTTGCATCTCTGAGCCCTGTTTCCACCAGGACAGGTGGGAGCCGTGCGGTTCCTCCCTTCAGGTCTCAGAGCTGTGATCTTCCTGCCAGAGAGCAGAACAGTGAACGTGGGGCAGTGGGAGGAACCAGACTTCAAAGCTCCCTGCTCCCCCCCCCCCCAACCTCCCATCCAGAGACAGTTGCTTCCGTTGGGAATTCCAGGGCAGCCCAGCAGGGCTGTCAGTTGGCCTAAAGAGTGACCACTTCTCTGTGTGGTTGGGTGTGGAACCCTCCAGGAGCAAGTGCTTCTGAACGGCCTAGGCAGACCTCTTGCTCAGAGACGGCTGCTCCATCCCTGCTCAGATTCACTCAGCTCCCTCCTGGCCTTGGGGCTTCTTCTGGCACCCAGGGCATCAGGGAAAGAAGGGCAGGAGGGGCTGCTTAGGCTGGGATTTCAGGGGCCTGGGAGAGACCCTGCTTTTGTCAAGAGACTCCTGCCTCCTTCCAGAAACTGTCTGTCTCAAAGGTCTGATGTCCCACCATTAAACATGCCTTCCCTGGGTGAAGGACTGACTCATATTAAATGCCCATTACCTTGTGGAAAAGAAACATTTCAAGCTGCCAGCATTCTTTTGTGATCTGCTGTGAGCTGTCAGGACGCCCTCAGACCAGAGGCTGGGGTCAAGCTGGAGGGGTGTTGGGGCCAAAGACCCTGCCTAGTGCGCCTGTGCTGGAAGGGCTAGACCTGGTCTGAACGCACCTGCTGAAGAGCTCCCAGGTGGGCTCAGAGGGTCGAAGGCCGGGGTGTGGCCCCCCAGGGTGAAGACCCTTCCCTAGCAGAGGAGTCCCGGGGCCACAGGCAGGGCTGGGGGACTCTGGCTCCCAGTGGGCTCCTAACTGGGAGAGACAGCCTGTCCTGCTGGCCTTGTTTTCTGCCCCATCGGCCCTCCCAGCCAGAGTTCCCAGAAGCCCGGCCGTGTCCCTGCAGCTGGAGGCCTGCAAGGTTGTCCCTGGAGTGGCTGCCACCTGGGCTGGCGGGGGTGACGAGGACATCACATGTCAGGAAATCTCTCCTGCCCTGTGCACCCCTCCCCTCTCCTATCCACCCCTCCTCCCCACCTCAGGGCTGCACACCTGCATCCTCAGCGGCTCCTTCCCTGAGATGACACGTCTGCTCCTCTCAGGAGCTGCAGGGCAGAGGAGACACCACAAGGAATGGTCGGCTCTGTACACTGAGCCTTCTCCCTCTCTCCAGCCCCTGGTTCCCCTCGCCAGTCCCCGACCCCTAGTCCTAGGCAGTCTCCCCAGCTTCTGTGTCTCTCTCTGCCTCTGAACACCTCGTATCACCTTGTCTTTTTCCATGGAGATCACTGAGATCTCTCTGAGCTTCCCAACAGTGTGTGTTGACAAGTGTGTGGATAAGATGACACACGTTGTCCCCAAGACAGAAGAAGGGGCCTTGGCCAAACACCCTGCTACTACCCTCAAGTGCTCCTCGTAAAATCCTCTCCACCTGGGCCAGGAGTGAGAGAGTTTAGGAAGCACGGCTCTGGTGCTCACTTCCTCTTTGTCTTCCCTCCCCAACAGGTGGACGCTTTGTGTGCATTTTGTACATGTACACATTATGTACAAAGTGTCCATTTCTGCCTCTTGTACCCTCTTTGCTTTGTTTTGTTATATATTTAATTTTGATCACAAGGAAGATTGGACCTCAAGTCATGCAAGGAGCCAAGAGACTCAAGGAGGAGGACCCCACCTGGCTCTACTCGGGTGCCTGTCTCAGTGACTCAGGTGATGAGGAGACGCTTGTTTCTTCTGTGCTCTTACCCCGAGTGTCAGGAACCCCAGTGCTGGGGCCGCCCTTACACTGAGTCTCTTGGTCATCCCGAAGGGAGTGAAGGATGCAGAGCATCAGCTTCTTCTCTGTTTGCACTTCCCGCTTGTCCTCAACAGGAAATGGAAGGTGACTGCCCATGGGACCCCACCCCAGGCCCCCGGAGCAGGCTCTAGTCCTGCTGATGCTGATGCCATGGCCTCCTCCTCCACTTCTTTAGCTAGTCCCCACAGGAAACACTGCTCCGCAGCTTCTCGGTACATAGCACCAGAGCCGGACTGTTTCATCCGTCATGTGTGCTCAGGACCAGCTTTTCCCCATATGGACTCTTCCCATCCCAGTTTTGGGTTACACCCTCTTCATTGACTTTTTATCTACTCCTCATGCTCTGAAGGGCAGGACGCTGTTCCTCTTGCATTTATAGATCCCTAGGACTCAGCTCAGAACTTGACACACGTGTTCAGCACAATCCTTTTGGAATAAAAATATTTCTTGGTGGTGTACACAGATGTTGAACTGCTTTTCTGATTTCACGTATAAGGAAGTGGCAAGCTTGGGACTGTCCCAGGGTGCTCAGGAAGAACCAGGAGGGTGGAGCTGACAGTGGACGGGCCTGCGTGTGTGCAGGCTGGGGTGGAGGGACCAAGTCTGCCTGATGCACACACCAGACCTGAGGGCACTTGATGAATGTCAGGTTTGAGGACTATTAGAGGCCCTGAAGCCAGCAGCTGTGAATAGCTGTTCTTGTTTAGTTGTTAAGTCCTGTCTGATGCTGAGACCCCGTGGTCTGTAGCCCATCAGGCTTCTCTGTCCATGGGGTTCTCCAGGCAAGAATACTGGAGTGGGTTGCCATTCCCTTCTCCAGGGGATCTTCTCCACTCAGGGATTGAACTCACTTGTTCTGCACTGCAGGCAGATCCTTTATTGCTGAGCCACTAGCTGTGAGTTGCAGTTGTTGGTAAAACTTTGGAAAAATATAAATCCCTTCAGATTCTGATCAAAATTTCTGTAACTACTTAACAAGGCCAGAGGAATTGCTACAGACACACATCTGTACTTAAAAAAAAAAATTAACCCATTTTCTGTATCCATCTTCATGCTATACTGCTTTATTTGGTGAAGATATTTCTAGGCTAGGCCTCAAAAGCTAGACTCATAAACTGTTCCTGGGATTTCAGCTGCACACATTTCATGGGTGAGGTTAAATTGTGAGGAAATTACCTTCTCCAGTGAATTCATGGGTGTCACGTGTGTGTCTGCACGAGTGTGGTTTCTGTTGATAAGTGTCAGTGTGTTGGTGTCAATGTTCTCCACACAACTGAAGCCACACTGTGGTTAACATCTATTGTCTCTGCTACCAGACATGCCCAGGAATTTCCTCTATTAAGTTCAGTTCAGTCGCTCAGTGGTTTCTGACTCTGCGACCCCATGGACTGCAGCAGGCCAGGCCTCCTTGTCCATCACCAACCCCCGGAGTTCACTCAAGCTTATATCCACTGAGGCAGTGATGCCATCCAACCATCTCATCCTCTGTCATTCCCTTCTCCTCCCATCTTCAAGCTTTCTCAGCATCAGGGTCTTTTCCAGTGAGTCAGTTCTTCACATCAGGTGGCCAAAATATTGGAGTTTCAGCTTCAATATCAGTCCTTCCAATGAACACTCAGGACTGATCTCCTATAGGATGGACTGGCTGGATCTTCTTGCAGTCCAAGGGACTCTCAAGAGTCTTCTCCAACACCACAGTTCAAAAGCAGCAATTCCTTGGTGCTCAGTCCAACTCTCACATCCATAATGATTACTGGAAAAACCATAGCCTTGACTAAACTGTAAAACTCCTCATCAAATCCTCCCAGCTCAGGTCACATCCTTTTGAGACACAAGAGCCCACATGTCCTTTGCCTATCAAAGCCAAAAAGCTTTTCTCTTCTGCTTCATCCCAAACTCTAAAAGCTTTTCTCTTCTGCTTCACCCAAAACTCTCTGAGATTTGACTTTGCACAGAGGCCGACTTTTTGGCATCAGACTCTTGAGAAGTGAAATATTACCTGCCACATTAGTAAACAAGGATGTCACAGTCATTAAAGATTATAGCCCTCCAATGTGAGCTGGTGAGCCCTAAGCGCACTCAGGAATGACAAGAATACCTGCTAGCAACCATCAGATTACAGCCACTCCCTGTGGTGAGCCCCCAGGGACTCAGGAGGTGAAAACAGGGTCCTGGCCCTACATGGCTGTTGATGATATGTTAGTTGCTCAGCAGTGTCCGACTCTTTGTGACCCAGTTTACTATAACCCATCAGGCTCTCCTCTCCATAAAACTCTCCAGGCAAGAATACTGGAATGGGTAGCCATTCCCTTCTCCAGGGGATCTTCTCAACCCAGGGATCATACCTGGGTCTCTCGCGTTGCAGCAGATTCTTTGCTAGGGAAAGCCCTCAGACTGCTGAAGTGTGTATCAAAAGAATCATTTCAGTGAGCCCAGACTCTTAACATCTTTCCACACATAGAAAAGTGCTAAGTTCCTTATCTTGAAATGTTTGATTTTCTTCCATTAATTAGCAATAACTTATGATGTTCAGACTACCTGCTCTTTGTTGCAAACTTCTATATAACCTGATTTCCCTACCTCATCAGAGCAGTTATCTCAGGGTCACCTGAGATGCTGTTTTCTGGGCAAACAAAAAGTCCTAAAAATTCCCACCAAATAAAATATAACCTCAACTTTTATGTTGTGAAATTTTTAAAGTTAGTATTCTCATTGCACCAGAAGACAGTAAGAAAGATCAAAAGCAATTTCTACAGTCAAAAGACTCAGGATCAAATTCCAGCTTTGCTGTGTGCTTGCTGTGTGATTTCTAAACCTCAGTTTGCTGACCAATTAGATTGGGATAAATATCAAACTTCTGTTTTCTGAGTAAATGTGTCAAAGTGTGTATAGTTCAGTTCAGTTCAGTTCAGTTGCTCAGTCGTGTCCGACTCTTTGCGACCCCATGAATTGCAGCACGCCAGGCCTCCCTGTCCAACACCAACTCCCGGAGTTCACCCAGACTCATGTCCATCGAGTCAGTGATACCATCCAACCATCTCATCCTCTGTCATCCCCTTCTCCTCCTGCCCCCAATCCTTCCCAGAATCACAGTCTTTTCCATGTGAAGAATCAACTCTTCACATGAGGGGGCCAAAGTACTGGAGTTTCAGCTTTAGCAGTGTGTACAGTTCTTGTCATATCCTAGAACATACTTTTCCAATACATGATCATAGTCTTTATTCATGCTGGACAGTGAGTTTGATGGCAAGACAAAAATCTTTATCATCTAATAAGGGCCTGGCTCATGGAAGATTATAAAAAGTTATTTGCTGAATGAATGACCAAATAAACACTTTAATCCATCTCCCAATTTCTGGATCTTTTCCTCCCCTAAATTAGATCATTCTCTGTACTAAACATCTTCATCAAGAGCCTCTGTTCCCCTCTGAATATGTATATTTCCCTGAAACCACTGGTTTTTCTTTGATTGTATATCAAACTAGATGGGGAACCTTAAAGTAGCTAGCAGAATTGTCTCATGCCACCTGTCAGAAGCCCAACAATATACACATTGCATGTTTGTTTTTATGATTTTATGACTTTCTAATTATCTGAATGCACATAGTTAATCTACATAATTCTGGTTTTATGGCAAGGTTATTCACATATGAACCAAAAGCTTTTCTGCTTGTGATTTGGCGTCTGTGCTAATGAGAGACTATGAGATCATAAAAACTAGCAAAGTGACCGAAAGCTGAAACGTCATACTATCCAATATTCTGGAGCACCACCCAAGTGATACACGCAGCTTAGCACAAATATAGCCTCTGCTCTACTTTTTAAAACTATGTTTTATCTTATTTATTGTGTTTTATCCATTTCTGCCTAAGAAATTACTACAAAATCCCCAGTTTAAGATGGCACCCATCAATTATCTTACAGTTTCTGTAGATTAGGGATTTGAGCATGGCTTAGCTGGTCCTCTGGCTTTAACAGTGATGGTGGTGATGACCTGGGTGGGGCCACCTTTTGAGATTCAACTGTGAAGGGACTTAACTCCAGGCTCACGTGGTGTGAGAAGAATTCAGCCCTTTGTTCAGGGCTGTTGACTGGAGGATGCCTCCCAGTTGCTTGAAACATGGGACTCTCCCTAAGAAGTCTTAACCATCAGAGGCTGCAAGGAAGAGAGTTAACAGAGCTTGCTAGCAAGATGCAAATCCCAATCTCAGGTAACACCGGCAGGAATTGACATCCATCACCTGCACTTCATTCCATAGCTTAGAAACAAGGTCCCATCCACATTCAAGGAACAGGAATCATATAAGGTACTGTTGGGGAGGGTGTGATTTCCTTCTGTCTAGTCGCAACACCGGGGAAGGCAATGGCACCCAACCCCAGTACTCTTGCCTGGAAAATCCAATGGACGGAGTAGCCTGGTGGGCTGCAGTCCATGGGGTGGCTAACAGTCGGACAGACTGAGCGACTTCACTTTCACTTTTCTCTTTCATGCATTGGAGAAGGAAATGGCAACCCACTCCAGTGTTCTTGCCTGGAGAATCCCAGGGACAGGGGAGCCTGGTGGGCTGCCGTCTATGGGGTCACACAGAGTCGGACACGACTGAAGTGACTTAGCAGCAGCAGTCGCAACACAAATTTGGAGCGACCAGCGTTATAGCCCTCGGACAGACCAGAGTTACAGCTCAGTTTGATTTAGAAAATAAAGGAAAACACACCCTCGGGGCGTGAGGCATGCTGACCCAAAAGACGTGAAGAGAAGAGAGGCCCCCAGTCCAACTCTGGCTTCTCTTTTTGTATGTTTTTTTCTCTTCCCCCTGGGCTTGCCCTGTGTAAATTGGCCTGGCCAGCTGGGCTGTTTGTTCTACCGGAGGTCCTCACTCCAGTCCTCTGATCTTCCTTTGTTCTACTTTAACGGGCTTCCCCCTTCCTTGTCTTTTAGCCACCGCCATTCTGGACTTCTTTTTCCTATTTTAACTAACCAACAGTGTGAACACCGGGAGGTGACTCACTGGGCCCACCTAAGAACCTACCAGCCACAGTACCCAAAGGATGGATTTTAAATGTGCACGTGGTCCATAACAGTCCGTATTAACTCACACTGTTTTCACAGTCAAGTCAAAAGAATACGGCAAGATCAGCTATATGTAACCCATTACCATTTTCTGCTGTGAGAAAGTTACTGAAAGTATGTTCCTTGTCACCAGTGTTCCTGCACAAGGTTCCATAGAGAAACTGCTTTGAAATTTACTTCCGGGAAAGACTAGGTCTTGTTCAGTTGCTAAGTCATGTCTGACTCTTTTGCAACCATGTGGACTATAGCCCTCCAGGCTTCTCTGTCCATGGGATTCTCCAGGCAGGAATATTGGAGTAGGTTGCCATTTCCTTTTAATATGTTGTCTAGGTTGGTCATAGCTTTTCTTCCAAGGAGGAAGTGTCTTTTAATTTCATGGCTGCAGTAATGATCTGCAGTGATTTTGGAGCCCCCCAAAATAAAGTCTCTCACTGTTTCCAGTGCTTCCTCATCTATTTGCTATCAAGTGTTAGGACTGGATGCCATGATCTTAGTTTTCTGAATATTGAGTTTTAAGCCAGCTTTTTCACTCTCCTCTTTCACTTTCATCAAGAGGCTTTTTAGTTCTTTTTTGCTTTCTGCCAAAAGGGTGGTATCATGTGCATATCTGAAGTTATTGATATTTCTCCCAGCAATCTTGATTCCAGCTTGTGCTTCATCCAGCCCAGCATTTCACATGTTGTACTCACACATAAGTTAAATAAGCAGGGTGACAATATACAGCCTTGATGTACTCCTTTTTCTATTTGGAACCAGTATGTTGTTCCATGTCCAGTTCTAACTGTTGCTTCTTGACCTGTAAACGGACTTCACAGGAGGCAGGAAATGTGGTCTGGTATTCCCATCTCTTTAAGAATTTTCCACAGGTTTTTGTGATCCACACAGTCAAAGGCTTTGGCATAATCAATAAAGCAGAAGTAGATGTTTTTCTGGAACTCTCTTGCTTTTTCCATGACCCAGTGGATGTTGGCAATTTGATCTCTGGTTCCTCTGCTTTTTCTAAATCTAGTTTGAACATCTGGAAATTCTCAGTTCCTGTACTGTTGAAGCCTGGCTTGGAGAATTTTGAGCATTACATTGCTAGCATGTGAGATGAGTGCACTTGTGCAGTAGTTTGAGCATTCTTCAGCATTGCCTTTCTTTGGGATTGGAATGAAAACTGACCTTTTCCAGTCCTATGGCCACTGCTGAGTTTTCCAAATTTGCTGGCATATTGAGTGCAGCTCTTTCACAGCATCATCTTTTAGGATTTGAAATAGCTCAACTGGAATTCCATCACCTCCACTAACTTTGTTCATAGTGATGCTTCCTGAGGCTCACTTGACTTCACATTCTAGGATGAATAAAACAAGGTTTATGCTCACACTATCTCAAAGCATGATAGCTATCAGACTTACTGTTAATGTTTGAAGAGACTAACACATATCTTTCTCTATTATACTTTCAGTCAGTTCAGTTCAGTCTCTCAATTGTGTCCGACTCTTTGTGACCCCATGAATTGCAGCATGCCAGGCCTTCCTGTCCATCACCAACTCCCAGAGTTTACTCAAACTCATGTCCATTGAGTCACTGATGCCATCCAACCATCTCATCCTCTATTGTCCCCTCCTCCTCCCATCCTCAATCTTTCCCAGCATCAGGGTCTTTTTAAATGAGTCAGTTCTTCGCATCAGGTGGCCAAAATATTGGAGTTTCAGCTTCAACATCAGTTCTTCTAATGAATATTCAGGACTGATATCCTTTAGGGTTGATTTGTTGGATCTCCTTGCAGTCCAAGGGACTCTCCAGAGTCTTCTCCAACACCACAGTTCAAAAGCATAAATTCTTTGGCACTCAGCTTTCTTTATAGAAAGAAAACTTTATACTTTTAAGTTATATTTTACAAACTATTTCTCAATGATTGTTTTCTCTCGAATCCCACGTATGTTACCTTTGTACTTAGAAACATGCAGAGAAAAGTCCACAGACTTCACCAGATGCCAGAGGGGCAAATCACATGGGTGTTGAAAACTATCGCAGGCTTAGACTGAGAGCAGCGAGCTCCATGGGCCTCTCTCTCAGAGAGGCCCGTTAGTATGAGGGCCAGATTCAGAGCAGCCCACTCTGTAGGTGAGACATTTCAACTCCTTTCGCCGCTGTGGAAGAAAGAGTCATCTTGGGAAAGTAAGGAGCCTGAAGAAGTTGATCGCTGATCAGATCTGGGGTTGAACACCCACGTGCCTGGCCCCTTTGTTTTTGCAGTCTGTCCACTACGTCTGCCTTGTATCCATTCAGAGCTCTCCCACTCTGCCATTTATCTCCTGTATGGCCTTCAACCTTGGCCCACAGGCCCTGCTCTCCTGTTTCACGCTCTGATCATCATGAACCTCTGCGCTTTGCCTTCTCTGCCTCTCCCGCTGCCCTTCCCAACTGCCTAAGCCCTTGCCCTTTGCCTCCTGGATTTCACAGTCCAGCATCTGCAAAACCCTCCATGCTCCCACTTTCTTCTTGGTATGCTTGCTTTGCTTTTAGTTTATTTTTTTTTCTTTTTTTTTAATCCAGATTTCAATCAAGGATCATGGATTGCAGATGTCTTGAATTTCTGTCAATGAGTGAGTAGTTCTTCAACACATGGCCTTAGTTCTTTGAGCCTTCGTCTCACATTTCTGAAAGTGGGGGTTAATGACAATGATGACTGCTGTACAGGGTTGCTAACAAACAGAAGACACACAGAAGTGCTTTAGACCCTGTGAAGTAAGTGCAGACAGTTACTGTTCCAATTTTTATGGAGCAATTTGCGGTCGAATTTTAAGTTTTATTCTTACTTGCATCTCTGGGGTTCAGCAGAGTGCTGGACTGACTTCAGTTTGGTGGCTCGATGCCTGAATCAGTGAATATGGCAACAAGACAAGTCCGCATAACAGACTCCAGGAAAGGAACCCACTGCTGTCAGGTATATGGACAGTGTTGTGTTGCACTGACCTCATCCAAAACCAAGATTCCATCTGGATATTTTCATTTTATTTCTAATCTGGAGGTCAGCACTGTTTTTTCTGTTTTTCACTTTTGTGATGGAATCAGAATTAGTAAAGCATGCTTTTTCTGTCACTTTGGGAAAGAACGAAACCTAAATCAGATCTTTCATTAATGATTTAAGTAGATAGTATTTATTATTAATTCTGCCCTCTCCCCATTTTCATTCTTCTCTTAAAAAAAAATCCATCATTACATAAAATGTCTAGGTATTTTATAATATTTGCCTCATATATTATCAGACTGACATGTCATTCCAGTTAAACCAGTTTGCAGATGCACTTCATCTTTTGATAGGTAGATTGCCTCTGCCTGATGTTAGAATCCTTACAGTATAATATTTTGTTAAGGGGATGGGAGAGAGGCAAGGAAACTAATATTCGTGAAACACCTTTAGTACACCATCTCCTTTACACACATTTCCACCTTTTACTCATTGCAANTGTCTGCCTTGTATCCATTCAGAGCTCTCCCACTCTGCCATTTATCTCCTGTATGGCCTTCAACCTTGGCCCACAGGCCCTGCTCTCCTGTTTCACGCTCTGATCATCATGAACCTCTGCGCTTTGCCTTCTCTGCCTCTCCCGCTGCCCTTCCCAACTGCCTAAGCCCTTGCCCTTTGCCTCCTGGATTTCACAGTCCAGCATCTGCAAAACCCTCCATGCTCCCACTTTCTTCTTGGTATGCTTGCTTTGCTTTTAGTTTATTTTTTTTTCTTTTTTTTTAATCCAGATTTCAATCAAGGATCATGGATTGCAGATGTCTTGAATTTCTGTCAATGAGTGAGTAGTTCTTCAACACATGGCCTTAGTTCTTTGAGCCTTCGTCTCACATTTCTGAAAGTGGGGGTTAATGACAATGATGACTGCTGTACAGGGTTGCTAACAAACAGAAGACACACAGAAGTGCTTTAGACCCTGTGAAGTAAGTGCAGACAGTTACTGTTCCAATTTTTATGGAGCAATTTGCGGTCGAATTTTAAGTTTTATTCTTACTTGCATCTCTGGGGTTCAGCAGAGTGCTGGACTGACTTCAGTTTGGTGGCTCGATGCCTGAATCAGTGAATATGGCAACAAGACAAGTCCGCATAACAGACTCCAGGAAAGGAACCCACTGCTGTCAGGTATATGGACAGTGTTGTGTTGCACTGACCTCGTCCAAAACCAAGATTCCATCTGGATATTTTCATTTTATTTCTAATCTGGAGGTCAGCACTGTTTTTTCTGTTTTTCACTTTTGTGATGGAATCAGAATTAGTAAAGCATGCTTTTTCTGTCACTTTGGGAAAGAACGAAACCTAAATCAGATCTTTCATTAATGATTTAAGTAGATAGTATTTATTATTAATTCTGCCCTCTCCCCATTTTCATTCTTCTCTTAAAAAAAAATCCATCATTACATAAAATGTCTAGGTATTTTATAATATTTGCCTCATATATTATCAGACTGACATGTCATTCCAGTTAAACCAGTTTGCAGATGCACTTCATCTTTTGATAGATAGATTGCCTCTGCCTGATGTTAGAATCCTTACAGTCTAATATTTTGTTAAGGGGATGGGGGAGAGCCAAGGAAACTAATATTCGTGAAACACCTTTAGTACACCATCTCCTTTACACACATTTCCACCTTTTACTCATTGCAAGACTTGATGCAGCCTGTGTATTGCCTGTTTGACACGTGAAGAAAGTGTGACTTGGAGACTGTGCACCAGCTGGAGGTCGCATGTCTAAGAATGTGGGCTAGCGTCCATGGTCCTCCACTCTACCTGACTCACTCCTGGAGAGTGACCAGAGGCGTGTGTGTGATCGTGCATGCTCAGTAGTGTTGAACTCTGCCACCCCGTGGACTGCAGCCTGCCAGCTTCTGTCCATGGAATTTTCCAGGCGAGAATACTGGAGTGGGTCTCTAAGAGCCAGAGGTCTCCCAGATTCTTTGTAAGACTGAGCAGATAGCAGTGTATCTACTTCCCCAGCAAGTCACTCGCATTAATTACATTTACACATTCCGTAGGAAGCTTTTGATCAGATAACACCTTGACTATAATCCGATAACATTCAGATTACAGATTGGGTTTTATCTTCACTCTTGGTTCATTTCATTGTATGGAATTATGACCCCAAGAAAATTAGTGATATCAGGAGAGAAGATTATTAAGCTAAAATTAGAAGACATGAGAAACCTCTTAAATATTGTCAGCATTTGTAATTTAAAATTGCCATGTTTATTCAATATTGGAAAAATGCAAAAGGTGATCTTGGCTAAACACTGTAACTTCTGACCCCATCTATACTGAATAAACTATGTGGTATGGTATAACTTTCATCTCATGTAATTAAATAGTATTAACTTTGTAAAACCAAAAAGGGTGTTTAAATCTGCATTAATCATCCTTTCAGAGAAACATAAGTGTGTTACCTACTAATTAATGGGATGAATCAAATTTCCCTGTTTCTTTAGATTTGCATGAGCTTAAAATACTCTTTTATCTACATTAGGTAGAATGTCAAAATGAGCTTTTGGATTATTTTAAATCTTGGGAGGATCAGAAGGCTTTCCTGAAAATGTGCCCTATGTTGACAATGCATTAAACCTTCAGAAAAGTTTAATTAACAAATGTCAGAATGTGTTTCAAAAAAGTGATATATTAACAATTCGTTCCTATCTATTGAGTCTAACATCTTACCCTTAAAGAAAAAAAGACTTATTTTCCATCTTAACATGACTTAGGTTAACTAAAATTCGATGCATTAAAATTAAAGTATATATAACATAATACAAAAGATATTTTAAGTAACTTACTGCTTCAGTTCGCGTCTCTTTCTTTTTTTTTTTTTAAATGTTTATTAATTTATTTGGTCATGGTAGGTCTTAGTTGCATCATGAGGATCTGCCATTGCAAGGGCTCAGTAATTGCAGTGCAGGGCTCAGTTGCCCCAGGGCATGTGAAATCTCAGTTCCCTGATCAGGCCTGGAACCTCCACCCTCTGCATTGTGATATGAATTTTTAACCACTGGACAAACAGGGGGAGTCCCTTCAGTTCACTTTTCAATGTACATTTTCAATGTACATTCTCATTAATTGATAAATTACTGGTTTATCTTGATTGTATCATTAGATACTAATACTTACACAGGTCCACTGCAGTTATAAAACCAGTTTAAGATAGGGTTCAAAATTTCTGAACCTCATCTTATCTTCTGGAAAATAGGAGTAATTGTACTTTCTTGTCTACCTCATATACATTTTGGTATGTATGAGAACCCACCTTCATAACTTAGCAAGTAACTCTAAGGAGTCATACTAAAAATTTATCTTTATTTATTTGTATCTTTTTTTTCCAAATAATGTACGTGGGCCAAAAAATAAATGAAAAAGAAGCAAAAAGGACAAATTTGTCATATCCTACTCTTCCGTCTTGTATCAAATATCTTTAGAATTGTTTGCTTTGCTCCAGTGTTTTTTCTCTGCTTATACAGAAATGTACCCACATATGTGAGTTTCAACAGCTTATCAGCGTTTCACATATAGAATGTACTTAATTAAATTCCTATTGTATATTCAGCATATTTTATTATTTCACTGTTATAAATAATATGATGATAATTCATATAAGCATGCCTTTAAACACATCTCTGATTACTTCCTTAAATTAGAATCCTAACAGTGAAATTGTTGAGCAAAAGGGGATGCATTTTTCTTTTTTGAGAATTTTGCTGCATATTTCCAAGTTGCCCTCAAGAACTGTTTTTTTCTATTTACGCTATCACCAGCGATGGATGAGATTGCTAGCTGGCCCCACATACTTGTCAACACCTGGTATTTACATTATTTTCGATCTTTATTGTTATTATTATATATTTATCAGTATCCTTGGCATCATTCTCCTGTGGGTTTTTTTTTTGGTTTTTCTTTTTTTCTGTCCTTTCTCACCTACTTGGTGAGAAAACGCAGGTTGTGAAACTGGAAACTGTCACTCTTTGAATGAGAATTCTTTTCTCTAGAGGCTCAGAAAGCTATTTCATAAAGAAATGTTGTTCAGGTCTCTAATTTGAAGCATCCCAATCACCACTGGCCTCTTGTAGGCCTCGGGCCTACAAGGATGTCTGCGCAGCCTAAGGAGAACGTTAATGTATGCGGTGTTTTCTTTTTATTCCCTTTGGCGACCTGTGCCTTTGGGATGTCTTTGAGATGTTTGATGCTTTTTGTAGCTAGAGTTATTGATCAGGGCAGCAAAAGGGAGTGCTGGCGATGGCCAGGAGAAACGCTTTCACCCGAGTTTGCAGCCAATATCCAAGAGGACTACTCAGCTTCAAAGAGTCTCACGGGTCTCGATGCTTGTGACTGACCTGATCCCAAAGGAAAAAAATCAAGACAACCTGGTACTTAATAACTTAGAAAAGAGTATTATGAGACATGTTTACAGTTATAAAAAAGTGGTTTGATTTTGTACTCTGCTCTTCTGTTAAATTTTAAGCTCAGATGTTTATAAGCACGTTGAAAACGTGTAAAAATGATCCTCTAAGACCAGTGTAGCAACCAGTTCACCACTTTCCCCCAGTTTTCCCTCTGGGGAAATGGTAGGCTTGAAAAAGTTGGGATCTTGGAATTAGGTAGGGCCCGGTGACTGCCCCAGGTGCATCAGCTGTGAAAAGAGGTGACCTGGGTCATTTCCAGGCTCGAGCATCTAATTGTCCGAGAGGGACCCTCCAGCTTCCTTCCCCTCTGCCACAGGGATAAGAAAAATTTGAAGTCCCTGAGTGGGGACAGCATGGAGCAGATCCTGCAGAGTCTCCACAGGACGTGAAGTAGACATGGAAAAGCACCTCTGAGACCCTGAGGTTTTTGAGTTACGTTGTTGGTAATGGTTTGTTACTGCAGTATAACCTCACCCATGATACAGACATGTACCCATGATATAGGCATGTAGAATTTTTTTCCCTAATGAATGTTTAATGATGATTACAAACCTTCAAAATAAAAATCATCATTGATTATAAGAATTGAATTTCTCATGAAAGAAACATACAAAGTATCTTTAAAAGCTGAAATTATTTAAGCCATTCCCGGTCCTAATTGCTACTGAAGCTTGTATGACAATTTCTCTTTCTACTCCAAATAAAATTTCATGCATCAAATTAAAAACTGAAAAGCAGTGATAACGTATGGTGCACCTACTACATGCCATATATACTGCTAGATAATTTGTATCTTTTATTTTACTTAAGACATCATAGTCACCATGGGAAGCAAATGATATTTCTCTTCAAGGGGAAAAGAAAAAAAACATCCTCCAATGCACAGAGATGGAAAGATTTTCCCTTGAACCCAGGTTGGTCTTAATTCATTGCCCTTGTTTTTTCTCCTTTACAAGTGGTTTACTACTTTGTGTATTAATACAAATACATAAGTTAATTACTCACATACTTGAAAAATACACAAACATTTTGTTCTGGAGACAAAACAGAAACATGGTTCAATTCAGATCCAGTCTTTGTAGGTACTGGAATTGCCAACTCCATGAACTCTGTTGAGTTACTTGAGTTAAAGCTACTTGGGACAAAAAAAATAAAATGTTTCCATAGTCCTTCTTGTTAAATAAATATCTGTATTTTCCCTGACTCCAGGTGTTAGCATCACAAATGTACATTCAGCCTTTTGTCCAATTTATGTAAGCCTTTTGTTAACTGTTTCAGCAGCTGACTTTAGTTTTGCAGTAGTTGAAACAATTTTATATTTGCAAGCCAGATAGTATTCAGACTGTGATACTGATGGCCTGTTACAGCATCCTTCCTGCTCTGGACAGTAGTTTAACTTTTCCAATGCACCTGTCAAAAAAGCAGCAGCAGCAGATGAAGAAGGAAAAAAAAAAAAAGAACCGTTCGTCATAGCTGAGATTGTCAGACTCTCAGTTGTAACGCCTGTACTGTTTTAAGTTCTCTTTGCCTAGCATCTTTGTATCCACTTATCTCCACCCAGAAGGGCCCTGCTCCCTGGATATACAAGGCAGTGCCCATCAAAGCTTTACGGACACAGCACATCAGAATTCCAACCTTTCTTTCTAACCAGTCCATCTCTTCAGTGTCCTTCAAATATATCTTGGCTAATCCTGTGTCAATCGGTTTAGGATCAGTAATATTAATGAACACATTTCTCTGTGCAGGGTTTTGCAAATCACATTTATGAACTTCATTACGTAGGAGACCATGTTTGGGTCTTAGTGAGGAATCCTGAAGGAGAGGAAAGGTAGGGACTCCCTTCCTTCTTGTGGTTCTGTCCATCTGCAGGAGGCTGTGCAAATCAAAACTCCAGCTTCTCCTTGTAGACCATCTTCTTTCTCCCTCTTCCTGGCAGCACGTGGTACCACATCATCTGTGGTTGCCCCCAATAAGATCTTAGGCATTTGGAGGAATGTGAGCTAGGAGAGAGAGCAAGGCTTTGGAACCAGACAGAAGGTAGTTTGAAGCCCAGCCCTGCCACTCAATTGTGTGACTTTGGGCAAACTGCCTCACCCTTGGGCACTGTGATTTGTTGATCCATGAATGGAGATAACAGACGCCACCTCGAATGCCATTACACAGATGAAACACGATAAGGCACATCAAGGACTTTGCTCAAAGCCTGATTAAAAGATGGTTGGGCTCTGTCTCTCTCCTTCAGTCCTTCGAAGGGGGAGAGACCTCAACCAACCCACCCACCCACCTTTCTCATCTCTCCTTCGCCACAGCATTCACAGAATGCTGAACACATGGGGAGACGCAATCAATATTCTCTGAATTGAATCATATAGAGGCCGGTCCTCAAACACTGCCCTGGAGAAAAACTCCACCACAGGGCGGGCAGCTGCCATGCCTTGACTGTCAGTCAGAAGTGTCCTTTGAAGTGCAGAGACATCTTTCATAGCGAGGAGTTAAACCTGAGCGGCACAGGGATATGTTGGAATTATGCCAGATTTCAATAGCACTGGGAAAGTACCAGAGGTGACCAGAAAATTGAATCCTTGGTGTCTGTCACTCCATGTGCGAAAAAGACCATAAGTCATTTTACCTGAAAAAGCAAAAACCCATCTTGTGGACTGCACCGATGGTTTAGGAAAGGGCTTGTGGAAAAGGAGAATATTCGCTTATAATTAAGAAGCAAAATATGTTTTCTGCTGCTGCCCTGAGGTTTTTTTTTTTTCCCTTTTGATTTTGTGTTTGCCAGTTCCCTATTGGTTTTGATTAATTTTGCCCTAGATTCATGAGCTTTGTGAACCTGGAGAATTTTCTTTTTTTTTAATTTAAATAAATAAAAAGAGCCTGTAAGTTTTCCGCAGATCACCAGACTTCAATATCAAATTATTGTTTTCTGGCAGGATCATCCGCAAAACTCTGATTTTGTTTCTTTCTCTGTTCCCATCCTGATAATTGTGGCTGAATTCCCTTGTCTTTAATATGCCATATATTCTCCACCTGGCAAAGGATTCAGACAGATACAGATAATAAATACCCCGTAGACATACAGACAGAGAAACTGCTGTAATTGCTTTCATAATGACTCTGAGACATCAAAGGAAGGCAAATAATGGTATTTAACACTGTTTCCATTCTTTAGCTGAAATGTAATTTTATAGAGTTATTGTCAGGCAGTACGGCAAACGTACAAGTACAACTGTCATATTCAGCTCATATTAATTAGCTGCCCAAGAGAGGGCCAGGCGAGTAATGGCAAAGTTCTCCTCATTTCAGATGGTCTGATATTCAGACAGAACCACGAGTACAATAGCTTGATTAACATAGTTGCTTAGATCAGGTTTTCCCTGGGAGTGTGTCAATTGGCATTTTGAAGAATCAATTAATTAGCACTCCAAATAATCCATTCTTGGGTTAATGAAAGTGTTTTGTACAGCTGCAAAAAATTACATGAAGAAAAACTAAACCTTTCCAAAGGGGCAGTGAAAAAGATTTATCTCAGAAAACTGCAGTGTCCATCTCAAAATGCCATAAAAAATGTGTTTTTCCTTTCAAAGCCAGGGGATTGACATGCATGGTTTTAAAGTACAGTGGATATATTTTGGCTAAGAAGAAGGCAAGTGGTGGATGCCACAGTGGCACAAGAAATGAGAACTTTTATTTTCACTATTTTATCTTGTAATTGTGTTACTTAATTAGGGTAAGTCATGGCCAGCGTTTTGCATACCATTATCCACTATTTTAAGCAATTATTCTTTGATGGCAATATGCTTATTAACATTTTTAAAATGCCAGTATCACAGAGATACTCCTGCTTTTGAAAATTCGAGATAGAATTCTGAAAATTATAAAGAAGCAAATTTTTATGTAATAAAATGCTCTTTACAACAAAGTTTAAATTGACAGTAAATCAAACTGTGAAACTCTAGATACCTTTGCCATCATCAAAATGTTACTTTCGGCACATCTTATCAGTTCACCCCTATACTTGAAGTAAATGCTAATGCCGTCTTTTTTTCTAACTCTTCTGGGTCCAAATTTTGAAGAACTTAATTTTGTGGCAGGCTTTTTTATTTCTGAAATAGCCTCAATCAACCTTATAAAAATATAAAATAGTTTATTTGGCAACTTAAGTGTTTCCGACTTCCAAAACTTGGTGTAAATTATAGACGGTACTTACAAAACAATTCTTCCTTTAGGGAATTCCACTTTTATCAGCATCCCTGATGTAAATAGTTTTTAAATCATGTTAGAGACCCTTGAAATGAAAAATGTAAAATATTCATCAAGTAAAATGAGTGGTAGTATCCACTGAAAATTATTTGGAATTAAAATGTAAGTTTTGACATTTGTATCAGTGGATTTATTTTTATTTTTTATTTTTGGTAGTTTGAGAAATGTGATGTCTTACCACTAAGTAATTAGTAACTTTATAATTCAGTCTCAGTCATAGGATATGACAACTGACTCAGGTAAAAATCAACACATTTAAAACAGGCTATAACAAGTTTTTGCTGCTATCAGATGTAGATTACCATCCTTTATCTTGTCTTAGTATTTAGTGTTGGGAGTTTGATGATGTAGAAATACATTTCCCTGCTTATTAGATGGATGAGAGTCGTAGAGCTCATTATCAATAGTAGCTCTTGAAGGTTGATCTATCTCAGTTCCGTTCAGTTCAGTTGCTCAGTCGTGTCCGACTCTTTGCCACCCCATGAATTGCAGCACGCCAGGCCTCCCTGTCCATCACCAACTCCTGGAGTTCACTCAGATTCACGTCCATTGAGTCAGTGATGCCATCCAGCCATCTCATCCTCTGTCGTCCCCTTCTTCTCCTGCCCCCAATCCCTCCCAGCATCAGAGTCTTTTCCATTGAATCAACTCTTCACATGAGGTGGCCAAAGTACTGGAGTTTCAGCTTTAGCATCATTCCTTCCAAAGAAATCCCAGGGTTGATCTCCTTCAGAATGGACTG
Organism: Oreotragus oreotragus; assembly: GCA_006410675.1. Classification (NCBI taxonomy): domain Eukaryota; kingdom Metazoa; phylum Chordata; class Mammalia; order Artiodactyla; family Bovidae; genus Oreotragus; species Oreotragus oreotragus. The sequence continues at coordinate 480,135 of SJYX01017601.1, read as the reverse complement.
GTGGATCTCCTTGCAGTCCAAGGGGCTCTCAAGAGTCTTCTCCAACACTACAGTTCAAAAGCATCAATTCTTCGGCACTCAGCCTTCTTCACAGTCCAACTCTCACATCCATACATGATCTATCTAGCATACCCCCAAATCAAGAATACACAGGTAGAGAAAAAGCCACACACACACACACACACACACACACACACACACACGTGTGCACACAGAATTCTGTAGAAGCAAACTGCTCTTAGGATGAATAATGCCCTCAGTCGGAACTCTTTGGGTTCAAGGTTTAAGGAGGACCAGTGAGGTGACTGCTAGGCGTCTTCCTTCCCTGAGCTGTTGAGGCACGAGCCCCACACCTTCCTCCTCTTCCTTCAGGGTGACCAAATGATGGGCAGGGGCTTGTTCCTAAAACGTTTAAACAGATGCCAGTGAGTTTCAGCATTGCCGGTTTATTGCTTACCCTTTTATTTTTTAATGCTCTTGGAAATGTAAAATGGCAAAGTTTCACTGTCACTGCTCACAGTGGACTTCAGCCAGTGACGAGATCTATTGCGTATTTTGCTAATCAGCTCCTTCCATATCTGCATGCTCATTTTCTGATAGCTGATGAGGCGACAAGGTCATTGGACGTACAAGTACTTATTTAAAAACAGACATGAGAGTGAGATAGAGGTTAGTTGGGTCTATCAGAGCTGTCAATCAATTAATGAAAATTATTGAGCAAGGACACTGTGGGGGAAGCGAACAGAAGGAAGGAAAATGACCATGGAGACACAACATAGCCAGAACGACAGAACTGCCTCAGTGTGCTCACGTGGGCGCTGAAAACAGACATGCTCACTTCCCAAGTGAAAGACAGCTCTGAGAGACGCAGCCACTGGAGTCCACGGGCTGACGGCACAGGCTTTTGCCCAAAGGTATACCCTGAACAATGCCTCTGCTCGGATGTGGAGGGGGCATCTGAGGGCCTGATGAATATTTTATTAATGCGTCCAAGGCCTGTGGCCAAGATTTCGAGTCATTTAAAGAGACTGTTATTGAAACCAAAATTTGTGGTAAGTAAACAGAGGCTCAAGGAGTCCAAACAGCGCCCTTCTTCCAGGAAAGGAAATATTAGATTCCTACCTGTATGACAGACATGGAGGGCAAAACTGAATAACACCAGAAGGGGCTTTTAAAAGGCTCTCCACACACTATCACCACTGCACACTGTATGCTGGCACCAGGCAGGCACCAACCGTTTATCAGCACGAGAAAGAAAGAATCCATAAGTTGATCCTTAGGGGAGGGGGAGAATGGAGGAATAGAAAAATGTACAAATGAAAGGAATGAGAGAGACTGGGGGATGAGGGGAGAAAAATTGCCAGTAAGCTTGTGTGAAGGAAAGATAGCAAGGGAGAAAAACAGAAAGGGCTGCAAAGTCAAAAACAGGGAGATACTGACACCAAATCTCTGCAAAGCGTTCAAAATTCTCCAGCTGCCACGCTTTTAATTTGCTACCATTCTAATTAAAATGCAAATTAAATTTATAATTAGCATCAGCGCTTTCTAAAGAAGCCTTCTTGTGCGCTGCACAAACATATGGGATGATGCCGTAGTGAAAAGTTTGTAAAAACAGAAGTAATGGTACAGAGTCGGTATGGGCTGGGGTGGAGCTGTTCTTTTCCCTGGGAAATAAGTTTGACGCAGAGGCTTAAGGGGAAGACAAGGGAGCCGCATTTCTTAGAGGAGGATGGAGGTGGGTGAACGTCCCACGGCAACAAAAGGATTGCTGAATGTGGAAGATGGTCCAGCCAGGGTGTGACTTTGTGTTGAGTCAGGTGTCAAGGGTTACTCTGCATGTCAGGGGATTGTATAGGAGATGCCAAAAGGCAAAAGGGGTCAAAGCTTCTAATCAAAAAGTCTATGGCTAAAATTAACCACTGCTTGCTTCCAGACAATTAATTTAAAAATTGATAGGGAACAAAGTACCAAAATCACCTCATGATTCGCACATGCATCATGGGTGAAAAGTAAACTTTCTCCCCAACTTGCTCGCTGAAGCTGAAAGGTGGGTGGAGATCCTGGAAACGTGGTAACCAAATGGGGGATTTTCTGTGGTGCTGGGTTTGCTGAGGTGTTTGCTAAATATGCATGTTTTTATCCCTAGAATGCTTTAAACATAAATGTATGAATCTGGTATTTCTGTGATTTTTCTTCAGAAATATGGTTGTGTTTAGTGAGGCTGATGGAACAGAAACAGGAAACTTGCAGCTGTAGTCAGAGAGAGAGAGAGAAAAAAAAAAACCTGCCACAGAATTGCCCTTATATTCCCCAGAGTTTGATTCAAGAGGATCTTTCTGAATTAAAAAATAAATAAAAAAAAAATCTGCAGTCTTCATGGTAATTGTGCTTTCTTTTCCAGTGGAGGACCCTACCTGCACCTAAGTGTCTTTAATATTCCAGGAACTCTCCTTTATCTATTAACCAGGCTCTCCATCAGATATTTTAAAATTTGAATGTAACAGGAATGAATATTTCATAGATGTGTGTTAAGCTGTTATTAAACTATAATGTAAAGCAGGATTGCAGGAATATTTTTATATGTCAGAAAGTCAATTAAAATGATAAGCCTGTAATATCACTGTGGTGGAGCTGTACAAAATGGCATTTCATATGCACAGGAGGTCCTTAGCCACCTCGCATTTGGGTGGCAGGCAGGACTGTTACATATTCAGAGGCCTGTGTACTTCAATTTCATTAGTAACACTTAGGTCCATTTTCGGCAGAGATTAAATGGAGAGCTATGGGGGATAAATCTTACCTGACTTGATTTTTATTTAGTATTACAAAAACGGCATTAGGCATTCTTAAAGGTAGGTGCTTACCTAAATGCACGGAGGATTCATTTGGAAATAAATGTCAATCCCTAGGAGAGTGAGGTGCCCATAATAAAATCTCTAGTCAGGATGCCCTCCTTGACTTGAATAAAAGAGATGTAGTGTCTCCTGAAGAAAAAATCTCAAAAGCTGAGAATAGGGGAGGAAGTAGAAACTAACAGGGATCATAATAATATAGTACTTAAAAAAACACAAACATGTAGATTGCTTTTTGTAGACTCTGAAATAAAAATAAACTCTGTGCAGGGGAGTATTTTTGGCTTTTGTTTGCATACTCAGGCAGAAATGTTTAGAAGTATAGTTGGTTGAATTACTTTAGAGTGCTTTATAGAAAATTAAATGCTTTCCCAAACTTCCTTTGACCATCAGTCCCCCCCGGGGCAATGGCCATTGTCAAAAACGGGATGCTAAGAGGTGGTCTGCATGACAAGTCTGACATAACTCAATTAATCAAGACTTCACCAAAGAAAGGAAAATAATTCTACCCATACGGTGATGAAAAGTGTCTTCTGATATTCACTGAGTAGAAGTCGCTTATTTTTTTTTCCTGGTGTCTAAGAGGAATGCAGGCTTCTTAAATAAGTCTTCTGTTGTGATGGACAAAAGGTTGAAAACTATGGCATAAAAGCATTTCTTTGTTTAATTTCTAATTGTTGTCCTTCTCTTATTCAGAAAATGAAGTCACCTTTGTCGTGGTTTCATGAACCGCTGGGTAATCAAAATTATTATGCTGCCACCTGTTGTCTGTTAATTATTCTGAGAAGATACTCATAAATCATAACACTGGACAATAAATCAAACTGTCAGCTCCCAGGTCAAAGGTGACCCATGAAAAGTTATAGGTCACCCACCGGGTGTGAAAGAGCAGGGTTTTAGAGCATCACTCATTGTCAAGCACTGTTGAGAGAAGTGCCGTCGGAACAAAAGGAAAACTGAAGTACAGAAGAATTTCAGTCTGGGGACTGCCTTTGGGCTCCAGGCTCCAGCCCAAGTAAAGTTGAACCTACGTTACACATGAATTGATCAGCAAGCTAGTCTGGTCATGGCCCAGCTCAGGACCCACTGTTCTTTCAAACTGTATTGCAAATAGTGTTCTTTTTGGAAAAGTCTGAAGAGTAACTAGTTTTCCTCTTTATTTGGTGAGTGTATTGGAGAAATTCACATCCTGCTGCATTATTCATCAAGACAATCACAATATGTCAAACTGTAGTTGACTGGAGGATGCTTTGAATGTCTTACTTCCTAAATCAACTTGGCTTGGAATATGTTTTCCTTGTGGTGTGACAAGAACTTGAACCACATTTAACATTTTCAACTCATTTCTTTTCCGTCCCTGGTATTGAAAATAACATCATCACTTCAAACCAGTGTGCGTTGATGAATATCCTTGATTCAAAACCTGGCTAGGGGTAAATTATTTCTGATGTGGTGGAAGCAGCTTTACGGTAAGACATAATAAAGACGTAATGATGAAGTAGCTGCGAAACCGAACTCATGTTCCAGTTGGGAAACGCATTGCCTGTTATTTGAATTAAATTCTGTAAAATGGACATCATGCTGTCATTAAAAATTTCTCTTTAAGACATAAACTTTTTTTTTTCTTTTGGGTTAATTTGTTATTTTCTGTTTGAACCATCCTCATGAGACTTTCCTCATGAGGAACAGAAGTACCATCAGAATGTCAACTGGAGTCTGATCTTTTTTTTTTTTTTTGAAAGGATACACCATGGTCTCTGTTTAAATCATGCTTGTCAGAATCGACATTCAAAAAGACTATCCTCCAAAACAGACTCTACTCCACCTTTCTTTTTCACTCTAACAAGCCATTATTCTCCCATTTTTTAGGCAAGTGAGTCATAAAAGTGTTGTCAGGAGACCTTGGAGGTCAAAGCATGTTCACTGATCCAACTTTAACCGTAACTGAATATGGATACATGTGGGTCACGTAGTTTGATTCTAAAATCACACCGAAATGTCTTGTGAATGCTAGGGCTACCACGGAGTGAATTCAGCACTTACCCCACTAGCAAGCTATTCTGCAGACTGACGATGTCCTCGAGTAACTAAAGTCATGTTGTAAAATGGGATTTGCTGAAGCTTTTCTGATCACCTTTACAAGTGTGCTGTGTCGACGTGTAAGTATGTTCTTCCAGGCTGCCAACACGGAAGTTATGAGCAGTGACTTTCCTAGTTTCCTCTCAAAGCAGAGTTGAGAGCTTCCATTCATTCAATACTGATGCACTGAGGACCTGCTAGAAACTAGGTAATCAGGGTGTAGAGCCAGCAGAGAATACAAGCTCCTCCTGGAACATAACACCCAGTAAGTGCTCTGTTCTGAACAGCAGATCCCCTAAGGCCTTTGCTTTGGGAAAACTGTAGCCTGATGGATTTTCCTTGGAAGGGGCCTGGTTATCCCTTGGTACACACGTTGAGGATGGTTTATGAGCAGTGACTTTCCTAGTTTCCTCTCAAAGCAGAGTTGAGAGCTTCCATTCATTCAATACTGATGCACTGAGGACCTGCTAGAAACTAGGTAATCAGGGTGTAGAGCCAGCAGAGAATACAAGCTCCTCCTGGAACATAACACCCAGTAAGTGCTCTGTTCTGAACAGCAGATCCCCTAAGGCCTTTGCTTTGGGAAAACTGTAGCCTGATGGATTTTCCTTGGAAGGGGCCTGGTTATCCCTTGGTACACACGTTGAGGATGGCACTGTGTGCCTAGTGTGTGGGAAATCAGGAAGCCTGGTCATCCTCTACCCAACAAGTGCATGTCCAACGATCAGCAAAGAGGAACCAAACTCTACCTGGAAAAGTTGCACCATGAACCGGTAAGCCTCTATTATGGACTTAATTGACCACCTTCAAAATTCAGATGTTGAAGTCCTAGCTCCAGTACCTCAGAATGGGACTGTATTTGAAGACAGGGCCTTTAGAGGTGACTGTTAAATAGAGGCTGTTAAAGTGGGCCTTAATTCAATTTGACTGATGTCCTTATAAGAAGAGGAAATTTGGACACACAGAGGGACACCAGGGGGTTGGCAAGCACAGGAAAGACCACATTTAGACCCAATGACAAGGCAGCCATTTAGGCAGCCATTTACAAGCCAAGAAGAGAGACCTCAGGAGAAATCAACCTTGCTGACACCTTAGTCTTAGACTCCCAGCCTCCAGGACTATAAGGAAATAAGTGCCTGTTGTTTAAGCCACCCAGCTTGTGGTCTTTCTTATGGCCTCCCAGTAAGCCGGTCTCCTCTGTGGCCAGGGAAAATGTCCCTGTGGATGAATATCCCAGAGGAGGAAGGACTGAGCGCAAGGGAGGGTGGTGCTCCAGGAGAAGCCAGGAAGGCTGTGCTCACTGGGGGGACCGCTGATGGGCAGATGAGCCTCCAGCAGAGACAATGACCAGAGCAGAGAAACAGGGCCCTGGAAGCCTGCCGCAGGAGTTGGGGAGGCCATCCCAAAGGGAACTCAGGCAGGGGGGCACTCCAACTTCCCACTGTGGGCCCAGGTCTGAGCATCACTTTAGCTCACTGGTTTCAAGAGTCCTAGACAATCCCTGCTGTTGCTCACACATGCCAAGCACTGCCTAACTGTGAGCACCCCCTGATTATGGTCCTGGCACATTCTCCTCCTCAGCTCAGTTCAGTTCAGTCGCTCAGTCATGTCTGACTCTTTGCAACCCCATGGACTGCAGCACGCCAGGCTCCCCTGTCCATCACCAACTCCCGGAGTTTACTCAAACTCGGGTCCATTGATTCTGTGATGCCATCCATCCATCTCATCTCTGTCGTTCCCGTCTCCTCCTGCCTTCAGTCTTTCCCAGCATTAGGATCTTTTCCAATGAGTCAGCTCTTCGCATCACATGGCCAAAGGACTGGAGTTTCAGCTTCAACATCAATCCTTCCAATGAACACCCAGGACTGATTTCCTTTAGGATGGACTGGTTGGATCTCCTTGCAGTCCAAGGGACTCTCAAGGGTCTTCTCCAACACCACAGCTCAAAAACATCAATTCTTCTGTGCTCAGCTTTCTTTATAGTCCAACTCTCACATCCATACATGACTACTGGAAAAACCATAGCCTTGAGTAGACGGACCTTTGTTGGCAAAGTAATGTCTCTGCTTTTTAATATGCTGTCTGGGTTGGTCGTACTCCTCCAGGAGTGCTCCTAGCTTGCTCACCTACTTTATTCAGGCTTATGCTTGAAAGGAGTCAATGTCCTCGGTCATCCTTTTCAAGAGCTCTGCCATCTCTTTATCTCCTTACCTTACTTTTAGTTTTTAAATTAATTTTTATTGAAGAGTTGCTTTACAAAGCTGCATTAGTTTCTACTGTGCAGCAAAGTAATCAGCTATGTGTATACATATATCCCCTCTTTTTTGGATTTCCTGCCCATTTAGGTCACCAACATAGCACTGATAAGAGTTCCCTGTCCTATACAGTAGGTTCTCATCAGTTATGTATTGTATACACAGCAGCAATAGTGTATATATGTCAGTGTCAACCTACAAATTCTTCTCACCCGTTTTCCCCCTTTGGTATCCATATATTCTTTATGTCTGTGTCTCTACTTCTGCTTTGCAAATAAGACACTCTATGCCATTTTTCTAGATTCCACATAAATGTGTTAATATATTGGGTTGGACTTTATTTTTCTTAATATCACTTACCAACACTCAGAATCATATATATATATATATATATAGTTATTGAAGAATGTAACACACACGAATGGAAACTTTTTCATTTTGCTTTCCTGCCATATCCCAGGGTTTAATGCCCAGAAGAAGGTTTAATGCCTGATTGAAGACCTCTTGATGTCGTGTGAGCATTAAGGGAGCTCCTGTACATGAACTTCTTTCACCAATGCTCGGCACACGACAAGGTTCTAGAAACCTTGACCATCGTGGATGGAGACACTTTGCAAGGGGTCTCCATCTCAGAGGTCAGATTCATCGACAAATCTATCTAGCAAACCTGGGCTTTGTAGATTTGTCTGTTGAGGGTCCCTTGATTTTTATTCTCTTTATTCTAATAAAACTTCAGCATGATATTTTCTGGCCAAAATATGAAAAGCAAAGCAGTGAGTAGCTGTCAACAAAATATAAAAATACTGTACCAAGCTCTTTGCCCTGTGCACTAAGGCACTATGTGTCCAAGTCCCACTGACCCAGATTTCCATGAGCAGTCATCTCACGTATATACACTCACACCTCTGTGAGTGCAGTACAATTGTGAGCGCGCCTGTTTGTCCTTACACAAATATTATATCAAGACCCTGTGCTAAGAACATGTGCCACAGTCAAGGAGAATTTCCACTTGGCCAAACTTTGTACGAAAGGCAAGGTATGTTCTATCATTATCATTATTTTCATTTTTTTCCAATGAGGAAACTGAGAATGAGAGAACTTTACTAAAGTTAATTCTTTTTTTTTTTTAATATGAAAAAGTTGCTCTACTGAGAACTGAGCTACTAGGGCGACTTGGTGACTGGATGTTCTTAAGCAAATCGCCATGGCTTTGTGCTTAGCTCTGCCTTATGTTCAGTGAAGAGTCTGAAACAGATCTGTGATTGGGAAACAAGGAAACACACCTCATAAACTGCCTAATGTTTGCTGTTGTTAATAAAGTTTTATTAGAGTATAGCCAAGTCCGTTTATGTATTGTCTACACCCACTTTTGTCCAGCGACAATACAGTTTACTGTTTCAGACAGAGATCACAAAGCTTAAATATTTATTATTTGACCCATTACAAAAAAAGTTTGCAGATTTCTAGGCAGATAATTGCTAATGTCTTTTATGGTATTACATTACATTGTTCTATTGGAGAAAGTCACTGCTATGCTCTCAGAATTTAGTTAACAGTCGTGTGCCGATTTCACTGACCATACTTACAATTGGAAGAGGAAATGGCAACCCGCTCCAGTGTTCTTGCCTGGAGAATCCCCTGGAGAGAGGAGCCTGGTGGGCTACAGTCCATGGGGTCCCAAGATTCAGACATGACCTAGCAACTAAACCACCACCATACTTACAAATGGTAGCTTACAGTTTCTCAAAGACTCTAGCCAGTGATGTGGTAGGTAGCTCAGGTAACGGAATTGTTTTCCCCAGTTAGTATTGCTTTTTTAGATTGAGAAGCTCTTGGATTGAAACAGGAGACAGCAAATATGCTTGATCATATCAGGATAAAGCATTGTAGGGCATAGACTTCTGCTCCCCTTTAAAAAAATATGCTTTTTAAAGATTATCTTTGATATCTATTTGAAATTCAGTTGTGACTTTTAAATATTTTTTACCTGAGATGTTCTAAAGTAGGAGACACTGAAAAATCTGATATAGTTNTGATGGGCAGATGAGCCTCCAGCAGAGACAATGACCAGAGCAGAGAAACAGGGCCCTGGAAGCCTGCCGCAGGAGTTGGGGAGGCCATCCCAAAGGGAACTCAGGCAGGGGGGCACTCCAACTTCCCACTGTGGGCCCAGGTCTGAGCATCACTTTAGCTCACTGGTTTCAAGAGTCCTAGACAATCCCTGCTGTTGCTCACACATGCCAAGCACTGCCTAACTGTGAGCACCCCCTGATTATGGTCCTGGCACATTCTCCTCCTCAGCTCAGTTCACTTCAGTCGCTCAGTCATGTCTGACTCTTTGCAACCCCATGGACTGCAGCACGCCAGGCTCCCCTGTCCATCACCAACTCCCGGAGTTTACTCAAACTCGGGTCCATTGATTCTGTGATGCCATCCATCCATCTCATCTCTGTCGTTCCCGTCTCCTCCTGCCTTCAGTCTTTCCCAGCATTAGGATCTTTTCCAATGAGTCAGCTCTTCGCATCACATGGCCAAAGGACTGGAGTTTCAGCTTCAACATCAATCCTTCCAATGAACACCCAGGACTGATTTCCTTTAGGATGGACTGGTTGGATCTCCTTGCAGTCCAAGGGACTCTCAAGAGTCTTCTCCAACACCACAGCTCAAAAACATCAATTCTTCTGTGCTCAGCTTTCTTTATAGTCCAACTCTCACATCCATACATGACTACTGGAAAAACCATAGCCTTGAGTAGATGGACCTTTGTTGGCAAAGTAATGTCTCTGCTTTTTAATATGCTGTCTGGGTTGGTCGTACTCCTCCAGGAGTGCTCCTAGCTTGCTCACCTACTTTATTCAGGCTTATGCTTGAAAGGAGTCAATGTCCTCGGTCATCCTTTTCAAGAGCTCTGCCATCTCTTTATCTCCTTACCTTACTTTTAGTTTTTAAATTAATTTTTATTGAAGAGTTGCTTTACAAAGCTGCATTAGTTTCTACTGTGCAGCAAAGTAATCAGCTATGTGTATACATATATCCCCTCTTTTTTGGATTTCCTGCCCATTTAGGTCACCAACATAGCACTGATAAGAGTTCCCTGTCCTATACAGTAGGTTCTCATCAGTTATGTATTGTATACACAGCAGCAATAGTGTATATATGTCAGTGTCAACCTACAAATTCTTCTCACCCGTTTTCCCCCTTTGGTATCCATATATTCTTTATGTCTGTGTCTCTACTTCTGCTTTGCAAATAAGACACTCTATGCCATTTTTCTAGATTCCACATAAATGTGTTAATATATTGGGTTGGACTTTATTTTTCTTAATATCACTTACCAACACTCAGAATCATATATATATATATATATATAGTTATTGAAGAATGTAACACACACGAATGGAAACTTTTTCATTTTGCTTTCCTGCCATATCCCAGGGTTTAATGCCCAGAAGAAGGTTTAATGCCTGATTGAAGACCTCTTGATGTCGTGTGAGCATTAAGGGAGCTCCTGTACATGAACTTCTTTCACCAATGCTCGGCACACGACAAGGTTCTAGAAACCTTGACCATCGTGGATGGAGACACTTTGCAAGGGGTCTCCATCTCAGAGGTCAGATTCATCGACAAATCTATCTAGCAAACCTGGGCTTTGTAGATTTGTCTGTTGAGGGTCCCTTGATTTTTATTCTCTTTATTCTAATAAAACTTCAGCATGATATTTTCTGGCCAAAATATGAAAAGCAAAGCAGTGAGTAGCTGTCAACAAAATATAAAAATACTGTACCAAGCTCTTTGCCCTGTGCACTAAGGCACTATGTGTCCAAGTCCCACTGACCCAGATTTCCATGAGCAGTCATCTCACGTATATACACTCACACCTCTGTGAGTGCAGTACAATTGTGAGCGCGCCTGTTTGTCCTTACACAAATATTATATCAAGACCCTGTGCTAAGAACATGTGCCACAGTCAAGGAGAATTTCCACTTGGCCAAACTTTGTACGAAAGGCAAGGTATGTTCTATCATTATCATTATTTTCATTTTTTTCCAATGAGGAAACTGAGAATGAGAGAACTTTACTAAAGTTAATTCTTTTTTTTTTTTAATATGAAAAAGTTGCTCTACTGAGAACTGAGCTACTAGGGTGACTTGGTGACTGGATGTTCTTAAGCAAATCGCCATGGCTTTGTGCTTAGCTCTGCCTTATGTTCAGTGAAGAGTCTGAAACAGATCTGTGATTGGGAAACAAGGAAACACACCTCATAAACTGCCTAATGTTTGCTGTTGTTAATAAAGTTTTATTAGAGTATAGCCAAGTCCGTTTATGTATTGTCTACACCCACTTTTGTCCAACGACAATACAGTTTAGTGTTTCAGACAGAGATCACAAAGCTTAAATATTTATTATTTGACCCATTACAAAAAAAGTTTGCAGATTTCTAGGCAGATAATTGCTAATGTCTTTTATGGTATTACATTACATTGTTCTATTGGAGAAAGTCACTGCTATGCTCTCAGAATTTAGTTAACAGTCGTGTGCCGATTTCACTGACCATACTTATAATTGGAAGAGGAAATGGCAACCCGCTCCAGTGTTCTTGCCTGGAGAATCCCCTGGAGAGAGGAGCCTGGTGGGCTACAGTCCATGGGGTCCCAAGATTCAGACATGACCTAGCAACTAAACCACCACCATACTTACAAATGGTAGCTTACAGTTTCTCAAAGACTCTAGCCAGTGATGTGGTAGGTAGCTCAGGTAACGGAATTGTTTTCCCCAGTTAGTATTGCTTTTTTAGATCGAGAAGCTCTTGGATTGAAACAGGAGACAGCAAATATGCTTGATCATATCAGGATAAAGCATTGTAGGGCATAGACTTCTGCTCCCCTTTAAAAAAATATGCTTTTTAAAGATTATCTTTGATATCTATTTGAAATTCAGTTGTGACTTTTAAATATTTTTTACCTGAGATGTTCTAAAGTAGGAGACACTGAAAAATCTGATATAGTTTTTCTCAAAGATAATTTACACTAAGAATATAATTTTGAAATGGTGAAAACACCATTTGAAGACTTTTACTTTAATTTGTTACTTTTCCTTGCAATTTATTTGATAGTTGCTATACCCAAGCAACAATGATCTTTCATCTACAATAGTTAAGTAATCACACAGACACTAATGCACGAAGACAATGGGCTTATATTGCCAAAGTCATTACAAAAATTCGGCTAATAGGTCCCAATTACTTTTCCTGTCCATTGTGGTACAACAGTGGGCTAAATGCTGTACGATGCCCCAGCAGTGGTGCTTGGAGGCAAAACTGTGACCTGGGAGGGGCCATACACAAGTCCTTTTCACTTGGAAGACAGATGCAATCAGCACGAGATGGTAGAGGAAGGAAATAGATTTCTTCATTTTCATCTCTTCCCAGCTGTGTTGGAATGGTTTCTCTCTAACAAAGTTCTGGAGTCACTTCCAGTAAGCCTTCCAGTTTATTCACAGGTTTCCAGTGAAAGTGTTCTAAGGTTCTAGAGTTGCATGAGGAGTGTTCAAAGCAATAATGTCTATTTCACCAAGTCAGTCAAATATTTATATGGCAATATCTGGGGAACCCCTAAAAGAGGAATATTGTTCTTGTTTAGGCACTAAGGCATGTCCAACCCCCCTGCAACCTCATGGACTGCAGCCTGCCAGGCTCCTCTGTTCATAAGATTTCCCAGGCAAGAGTGCTGGAGTGGGTTGCCATTTCCTTCTCTAGGCAATCTTCCCAATTCAGGGATCAAATCCTGGTCTCCTGCATTGGCAAGTGGATTTTTTTTTTACCACTGAGCCCCTAGAGAAGCCCCAAAGAGGAATAAAATGATACCTAAATAACAAGTTAAGAGAGAAGGAGAAATAGGCTAATAATAGTAATAATAACAATATGATTAATCATAATAATATTAATCCCAAAGAAAGAAAGAGCTGAAGAAAGAAAATAACGAGGTCAAATAGCAAAGAAGTAGAAAAATGACAAATACAAATTCAAGTATAACAGTAATTACATCAAATGTGGATAGATTACATTCTCCAACCGAAAGCTATAAAAAGCAAAGGCCACATAGATGCAAATTCTAAGGGAAGCATCTTAAATATAAGGACACAGAAATGCTGAAAGGAAGGGACAGGAAAAAATATAACATATGTATGTTAATTGAAATATGAATATACTACCAGAACAAATAAGCTCTAGGACAGGAAACATTACTAGAAACAAAGAGAAAATTTTGTAATAAAAAGGGAGTCAAGAAAATATAATATTTTTGACATGTGTAGGTATAGTAACATAGCCTCAAACTACACCAATCACAATTGACAGAATTATGAAAAGCAGACAACTCCATGATGACAGTAGAGTTTAATACCCATCAATATCTAACAGAACAAGCCAATAAGAAGTTAAGCCATAGAGCATTTAAAGTAAAAAATTAAAATGTGCCTATGTACGTATTGTTGGAAAGACTGATGCTGAAGATGAAGCTCCAATACTTTGGCCACCTGATGCGAAACACCGACTCATTGGAAAAGACCCTGATTCTGGGAAAGATTGAAGGCGGGAGGAGAAGGGGATGGCAGAGGATGAGATAGTTAGCATCACTGACTCAGTGAACATGGATCTGAGCCAACTCTGGAAGACGGTGGAGAACAGAGGAGCCTGGTGAGCTGCTGCCCATGGGGTTATAAAGAGCTGGATATGACTTAGAAGCTGAACAATAAAGTGCACATTTATTATAGATAGGTGTAGCTTAGAGATAATGCAAGTTTTGTTTTAGGCCACGGCAATAAAACAAATATCACAACACAGTAAGGTGCATGAATATTTTGAATATTCCCAGTGCGTGTATGTTATGTTTACACTACGCTGGAGTCTGTGCAATAGCATTATATGTTTTAAATGTACAAATTCTAGTTTTAAAAATAATGCTGTTAGCTAAGGCTGTGAGTCTCTCTTTTTTTAATATAAATTTATTTTAATTGGAGGCTAATTACTTTACAATATTGTATTGGTTTTGCCATAAGTAGAGAAATGATGGTGGAAGGGATAGTTAGGGAGCTGGAAAAGAACATGTGCACTATATTTAAACTGAGTAACCAGCAAGGACCTACAGTATAGCACATGGAACTGCTTGGTGTTATACAGCTGCCTGGAAAGGAGGGGAACTGGGGGGACAATGTTGCCCTTGGTCAGTCACTAAGTCATGTGCAGCTCTTTGTGACGCCGCTGGCTACAGCACAGCAGGCTTCCCCATCCTTCACTCTCTATGGAATTTGCTCAAACTCATGTCCACTGAGCCCGTGATGTGAGAATGGATATATGTAGATGTATGGCTGAATTCCTTCACCATTCACCTGAAACTATCACAACATTGTTCATTGGCTATACCCTAATACAAAATAAAAATGTTTAAAAATAAATAAACTAATTTAATTTAATTAAAAAATAGTGCTGTTAGATAAATGTGACCAATAAACTTGCTTGGCACATGGTAACCATAAACATTCAATTTGCAAAAATGCAGTATTTGTGAGGTGTAATAAAGTTCAGTAAACCCAGGCATGCTTGTGTTCATATAACATACTGAGCCCCCAGGGAAGCGCAGTATCTATTATACATTTTATATAAGTGTAATCATTGTATCCAACAGCCATGTAGAACGTTAAACCTAAATCTTCACATTTTCCAGTTTGGAGCACATTATATGACCTTGTATTTCTCTTTTTAGTAATACAGGTATACCTCTCATTATGTAGTAGATACTTTGTCCTCTGGAGACTTTTCCCTTGTCTATTATTTTCCTTAAGGTGAGGTGAAGTCGCTCAGTCATGTCCGATTTTTTGCGACCCCATGGACTGTAGCCTACCAGGCTCCTCCGTCCATGGGATTCTCCAGGCAAGAATACTGGAGTGGGTTGCCATTTCCTTCTCCAGGGAATCTTCCCGAGCCAGGGATCAAACCCAGGTCTCCCGCATTGGAGGCAGACGCTTTAACCTCTGAGCCACCAGGGAAGCCCACATCTAAAGTGGATATGAGGAAATACATCCCTCTTGGGGACTGAGAAACTCTCTAAGTCCAGTTCCTGACTACTGAATATTAGAGGACTGAGGCGTGTTCCACAATAGGTTCTTTTACCCCAAGCCTAGAGATTCTCAACCAGTGCAACTCAAAAACTTAGTAACTCCTGTCTTCACGATGACAGGGTTCTCCAGTCTGAAATACTGATTTGCTTTCTCACTCTTTTATGGGTGTGCTAAGTCACTCCGTTGTGTCTGACTCTTTGCCACCCCATGGACTGCAGCCCGCCAGGCTCACCTGTCCATGGGACTCTCCAGGTCAGAATACTAGAGTGGGTAGCCATTCCATTCTCCAGGGGATCTTCCCGACCCAGGAACTGAAGCCGGGTCTCCTGCATGGCAGGAGACTTTACTGTGGATTCTTTACCTTCTGAGCCACTGGGGGAGCTCAGAATGGTATGAAAAGAGAGGAAAGATTGGTTGGCCTCAGGCTGATTGAGAATTATATCCCTGACATGGTGGCATAGGATTGTTGGCATATGGAGATGATAAAGTCAAGCTGATCTTCAACTGGTTTTATAATTGTTTGAAAGTTCTCTTTTGATAATTTGCCACCTTATAACTGGGGGGAGACTGATGCCATCATAAAACCCTTTGGTTTGCTACATCCCAGTATCTCCTGCTTCTGTGTTACGTGGGGGCTGTCAGCTTTTTGTGGGAAAGCCACATCCTTGATCTTATCTCTATCCTGAGTTATTTTAGTCAACTGAGGCACTGGACATCAAGTAAAACAACTTTTTAAAAAATCTGCATTTGTTCCTCAAAATCTTTTAAAATTTTATCTCTTACTCTTTGGTGTCAACACAAAATACTCTAAATTTCTTGGGTCTCTCTATTCTTACTGAATCTTGCTACTGTTTGAAAATTTGCCAATTTTTTTTTTTTTTCTAGACTCATACCTTTCTTGTAATACCTTGCCGAATGTAGCTATTAGCCACTAGCAATGAGGATGAAGCTGTGTCTTTAATCCCTTCCCCTGGGGTTACAAGTTCTTGAGGCAAGTAGTCTGCTTCCCAAGTGTCCACAGGTTTAGCACGCGTTTTGCTCCTGGCTAACGTGCTTGTTGCAGGTCATGGGGTCGCAGAGAGCTGGACATGACTGAGCGACTGAACGACAAACACGGATAATACTTTCATACACCTTTCTTTACCACCCTCACTTTGCAGCACCTGGCATAGTTTCCTCACCCTGTATTAGGTCGGGGCCTCCCAGGTAGCGCTAGTGGTAAGGAACCTGCGTGGCAGTGCAGGAAATGTAAAAGATGCGGGTTCAATCCCTGGGTCGGGCAGATCCCATGGAGAAAGCAATTGCAACCCACTCCAGTATTCTTGCCTGGGAAATCCCATGGACAGAGGAGCCTGGTGGGCTGCAGTCCATTGGGTCACAACGAGTCCGACAGGACTGAAGTGACTTTACCATGTTAGATCAGACTGAGCTTATCCTGTGTGGTAAAAAATTTCAAGCCTTCAGAGGCTTAAGAACGAACCTTATCACTACACAAAGTCCACTGCAAATTAGGCAAATATCCATGTTGCAAGTCTGAATATACTGGCTTCTTCAGTCTTCTGCCTTGCTTCCTTAATAAGGGCCGCAACTCTTTATACAAGAGAGAGAATTAGAAGGTTGCAAAAGGGTTTTCCTCTGCCTTATGCATGGATGACGTATGCCTTTGAGTCAGAGCCAGTTACATGACCCATCTTACTATGAAAGAGGTGAAAGATGAGCCCAGGAATGACAGAAGCAAATACTGGAAACCCAAGTATTTCTCCCAGACAGGTATTATAGTTACCACAGAAAGGGAAATTGAGGCTCAGATTCATTAAAATAATTTCTCCAAGATTACAAGTTAGTAGGCGAAAATCCAAAAAACAACTGCAGGTCAATCTGATATTCTACTGAGTTCTGTCTCTCTCCCAATTTATTTGTTATATAATATCAAATGCCTTAACATCAGATTATTGACCTATGACAATTACTTGGCAATTAAAAGCCAAACAATTCTAAGACCATAGTGGCTCCCCAATATTTTCTTTGTTGTATATAAAACAGTTCTGCTTAGAATATCTATATTTTCAGTGACTAATAAGTTAGATGCATGTATCTGAGAAATGTGTATTCACTTTGTGCTTACCTTCTTTCCAGAGGTCTTGGCACTTGCTGAAAATAGGTTAACTTACCCAGCTGAAGCTGAAACTCCAATACTCTGGCCACCTGATGTGAAGAACCGACTCATTGGAAAAGACCCTGGTACTGGGAAAGATTGAAGGCGGGAGGAGAAGGGGACGACAGAAGATGAGATGGTTGGACGGCATCACCGACGTGATGGATATGAGTTTGAGTAAGCTCCAGGAGTTGGTGAAGGACAGGGAAGGCTGGCATGCTGCAGTCCATGGGGATGCAAAGAGTTGGACACTACTGAGCGACTGAACTGAACTGAGGTGGCTCAGATGGTAAAGAATCTGCCTGCAATGTGGGAGACCCAGGTTGTCAATGTGCGCTCAGTCACTCAGTCGTGTCTGACTCTTTGCAACCCCGTGGACTGTAGCCCTCCAGGCTCCTCTGTCCATAGGGATTCTCCAGAGAGGAATACTGGAGTGGGTTGCCATGCTGAAGTCCCAATACTTGGCACAAAAAGCAGCACTTAGCTGATGGGGGTTTCTATTGTGAGATACCCATCCAGGAAGGGGTCAGGGTAAGAAGTAACAAGGTGTGGAGGTCATGGGGGAGCCAGGGGTGTCAGAGGACCCAATAATGGTTGAGAAGATGGAAATTATCAGTTGTTATTAAAATGCCAGAGAGCAAAAAGATGGTGGGAATTATGATACAAGGAAGAATCAAAACATGATAATTAATCGCAGTTTTTTCTTTTGACAACAAAAATCTGCCCTTTTTAGGTAAAAGTGTGTCTTATGCTTTTAATTGTTGTATTATATGAATATGTTACCTTGTCAAAAACTAAAAGAAAAAATATTCCCTTTTTGTGTGTGTCATCATATCTGAGAAAACAGTGGTTGCTGCCTGAAAGCTTTCTCTACCAAATTTTATCACTTTGAGGCTGCATAAGAGGGGCCTAAGGCATTGAAGATACGGATATACTTCATCTAGAATTCAGGTTTTAAAAAAATAACTCTTAAGTATCAACAGCATAAAAGCATAATGCAAAACCCCAAAACTTTAGGCTTAATTCTTAGTTTTTAAACTATTTCATTGTTTTTTTAAAAAGTACTTCAAGCTCATTTTAATGATTTAACTATCTCAAAGAACCAAAAAATTAAAAAGTAAAAGGAGAGAAAATCAATCCAATGCTCATCTCTTAGAAATTGCCATAATTAAATGAATGTTATTAATATGTGGCTTCTTCCCTGATCGCTCAGTTGGTAAAGAATCCACCTGCAATGCAGAAGACCCCGGTTCAATTCCTGGGTCAGGAAGATCCACTGGAGAAGGGATAGGCTACCCTCTCCAGTATTCTTGTGCTTCCCTTGTGGCTTAGCTGGTAAAGAATCCACCTGCAATGTGGGAGACCTGGGTTCAGTCACTGGATTCAGAAGATCCCCTGGAGAAGGGAAAGGCTACACACTCCAGTATCCTGGCCTGGAGAATTCCATGGACTATATAGTCCATGGGGTCGCAAAGAGACATACACAATTGAGCCACTTTCACTTATTAATACATATTTGTATGTCAGTGTTCAGATGCAACAGTATACAGACAAATAATTTTATGAAAATGGTTTCACACTACTTGTACATTTTAGTAAAAATTATTAAACTTTGTTTTTTTTTAATTGAATTTAACAGATAAAAGGAAACAAAAGAAATTGCTGTAATACGAAGTGTTAGTTGCTTAGTCATATCCAACTCTTTGAGACCTCATGAGCTATAGTTTTCCGGGCTCCTCTGTCCTTGGTATTCTCCAGGCAAAAATCATTTCAGTTCAGTTGCTCAGTCACGTCTGCCTCTTTGCGACCCCATGGAATGCTGCACACCAGCCTTCCCTGTCCATCACCAACTCCCGGAGCTTACTCAAACTCATGTCCATTGCATCAGTGAGGCCATCCAACCATCTCATAGTCTGTCATCCCTTTCTCCTCCTGCCTTCAATCTTTCCCAGCATCAGGGAAATAAGGTCTTTTCCAATGAGTCAGTTTTTCACATTAGGTGGCCAAAGTATTGGAGCTTCAGCTTCAGCATCAGTCCTTCCAGTGAATATTTGGGACTGATTTCCTTTAGGATTGACTGATTTGATCTCCTTGCCATGCATAGCCATTCTGTTCTCCAGGGGATTTCCTCAATTCAGGGCTTGAATCCAGGTCTCCTGCATTGCAGGCAGATTGTTTATGAGCCACCAGGGAAGCCCACTGAAATATACATCAGTTTAGTTCAGTTCAGTAGCTCAGCTGTGTCTGATTCTGCAACCCCATGGACTGCAGCACGCCAAGCCTCCCTGTCCATCACCAATTCCCGGAGGGTTACTCAAATTCATGTCCATTGAGACAGTGATGCCATCCAACCAGCTCATCCTCTGTTGTCCCCTTCTCCTCCCGCCTTCAGTCTTTCCCAGCATCATCTTTTCAAATGAGTCAGCTCTTCATGTCAGGTGGCCAACGTATTGTTGGAGTTTCAGCTTCAACATCAGTCCTTCCAATGAATATTCAGGACTGACTTTCTTTAGGATGTACTGGCTGGATCTCCTTGCAGTCCAAGGGACTCTCAAGAGTCTTCTCCAACACCACACTTCAAAAGCATCAGTTCTTCAACACGCAGCTTTCTTTATAGTCCGACACTCACATCAATACATGACTACGGGAAAAACCATACATAAGCATATATTAATATATACATATGAGTATATGCATTTTATATTTTTCATTGAATCCTGAAATCTCTAAGGAAGAAAAGGAAATATAAAGAGAAGATAAAACATAAAGTATTTGAATCCATCTTTTCATACCTGTTTCACTTTTAGATGAAGACAATCGATCCCCTGCTCTGAAAGAAAAAATTCTACTGTAACATTAAAAAAAAAAAGGCTTCCCTTATCTCTCAGTTTTTTTAGTTATAGAATAAACTTTTTTATCTCTGGCTATGTAACACTGAGATTCTGTTCTATAACTGTGTGATTCACAATTGTTTAATCTTAATTCTATGCATGAATGGGTTCAGCGTTCACTTCTGTTCACCCACTAAATCATGCTTACCTAAGTTTGATCACCTGGTAGGTCTGGTTTTGTCATGGTTGATGTATCATTGGGGCTACCTACCTGGGCTTTTGCATAATTACAATTTTAAAAATCAAGGACAATTTATCTTGATATGCTTTTTAGAGGTTATTTTCCTTCCATCAGGGTTATTTTAGGCATTTTTCCAACATCTCTTGGCCTAAGAATTGCATCAGTCCTTTTATCACATCTTCCAAGGCTTTACAATGTCTAGTAACTTTTTAAAGAGTTGATGGTGTGACATTAGTCTACCCAACTGATGCTTTTATATTTGAATGACAATTGTATTTATATTTCATATTTGAAAATCAGATTATTTCTTGGATTTAAAGTTTGGATCCAAACTTTGTCTCTCTCAAGACTTTGTAGTTGCTACTCCATTATAGGGTGTTATTGAGTATATATGCATATTTTCACATGTGAGTATTATACATACACATATATCATGCCTGTATAAATATGTCTGCGTATGTATGTGTATAAAATGTACAAACCCTTTCTGACCTTTCTCTTTTCCTCTTATAATTAATTTGTTTTCTTTGCCTGAGTATTTGAATATTTCTTTCCTTACCCTTGAAGTTCAATATTTAACCAGGCTCTGTTTCTAAGCTAATAATTTTTTTATCTGGGAGATAATATACCACTCAGACAACTAATTTTTTCCTTAGGTCCAAGGAAATCTCACTTTATGTTAGAAGTCATAACCTTAAATGCTGACACAGGGCTGGTGCCTACCAGAAATGTATAAAGTAAGTTGGGTTACTTTAGATGAAGTGATGGGGCCCATGAAAAACCAGATCATGGATGCTCTACATCAAAACTCTGAGGTACAATTTTTAAAAAGAGAGAATGCACAAGTTAGGCAAAATACATTCCTCGCAGTTTGTGATCCTTGGCCTATGACTTTGTATAATTTTTATGTTCCATTTCCTGAGAAATCTGTATGCAGGTCAAGAAACAACATTTAGAACCAGACATGGAACAATGGACTAGTTCTAAATTGGTAAAGGAGTAGGTCAAGGGTGTGTAATTGTCACCCTGCTTATTTAACTCATATGCAGAGTACATCATGCAAAATGCTAGACTGGATGAAGCACAAGTTGGATCAAGATTTGAGGGAGAAATATCAGTAACTTCAGATATACACATAATACCACCCTTATGGCAGAAAGCAAAGAGGAACTGAAGAGCCTCATGATAAAGATGAAAGAGGAGAGTGAAAAAGCTGGCTTAAAACTCAGCATTCAAAAAACTAAGATCATGGCATTCAGTCCCATCACTTCATGGCAAGTAGGGAAACAATGGAAACAGTGATAGGTTTTATTTTTGGGGCTCCAAAATCACTGCAGGTGATGACTGCAGCCGTGAAATTAAAAGACACTTGCTCTTTGAAAGAAAGCTATGACCAAGCTAGACAGCATATTAAAAAGCAGAGACATTACTTTCCCGACAAAGGTCCATCTAGTCAAAGCTATAGTTTTTCCAGTAGTCATGTATGGATGTGGCAGCTGGACTATAAAGAAAGCTCAGCACTGAAGAATTGATGCTTTTGAACTGTGATGTTGCAGAAGACTCTTGAGAGTCCCTTGGACTGCATGAAGATAAAACCAGTCAATCCAAAAGGAAATCAGTCCTGTATATTCACTGGAAGGAATGATGCTGAAGCTGAAATGCCAGTACTTTGGCCACTGATGCAAAGAGTGGACTCATTGGAAAAGACCCTGATGCTGGGAAAGATTGAAGGCAGGAGGAGAAGGGGATGACAGAGAATGAGATGGCTGGATGGCATCACCGACTATGGACATGAGTTTGAGCAAGCTCCAGGAGATGGTGATGGACAGGGAAGCTTGGCATGCTGCAGTCCATGGGGTAACAAAGAGTTGGACATGACTGAGTGACTGAACTGAAGGATGAGTCTTTGTATGGGTTGCTGCTTGCACTAATACAGTGTGGGTAACTTTTCTTTGACTCACATCTAACCTTATCTGATTCATATTTATTCTCTGTGAATTAATCTTCCATGGACTCATAGAGGATGAGTCTAGGGAGGAGAAGCCACATTCCTTTCAGTTCAGTTGCTCAGTCGTGTCCGACTCTTTGTGACCCCATGAACCGCAGCACGCCAGGCCTCCCTGTTCATCACCATCTCTCGGAGTTCACTCAGACTCACGTCCATCGAGTCTGTGATGCTATCCAGCCATCTCATCCTCGGTCGTCCCCTTCTCCTCCTGCCCCCAATTCCTCCCAGCATCAGAGTCTTTTCCAATGAGTCAACTCTTCGCATGAGGTGGCCAAAGTACTGGAGTTTCAGCTTTAGCATCATTCCTTCCAAAGAAATCCCAGGGCTGATCTCCTTCAGAATGGACTGATTGGATCTCCTTGCAGTCCAAGGGACTCTCAAGAGTCTTCTCCAACACCACAGTTCAAAAGCATCGATTCTTCGGTACTCAGCTTTCTTCACAGTCCAACTTTCACATCCATACATGACCACAGGAAAAACCATAGCCTTGACTAGAACCCCATGAACAGTATGAAAAGACAAAATCTCCCCACATTCCTTTACTAATGCCAAGTTCTGGGTTTGCTTTTGGAATGAGGTTCTGCACTCGCTTCTGAAATTTCTTGACTTTCCCGCACCAGTGTTACCTAACAAGGTGGGTGGGGCTACGCTAGGATTTAGGTCTCTCTCCCAAAACACAGTAGAGGTTACATCTACTGACATGTCAGAGTTAGTTCCAGCTGTTTATTTGCTCCATTTCATTCATCCCTTCCAAGGAACTCCTTCCACTCTTCAGGCAAATGGAACAAATGCAGAAGGGCATGCCCACAGTCCATAGTCTAATAAATTATTATTATTGGCATAAGTCCAAAACTGCAAAACTTGACAATACTATATTTTGGTAGAATTTCTGAAAGATAGGTTGCAGGTAAGTAGTACACCCATCTTTCTCAAACTGCACTAGAATATTCTGCCTCTTTTCATCACTTCACCTTTTGAAGTTTTATTTTACATATATATTCCTTTCCTGGTTTGATTGCTTTTGGTTAAGTGTTTTTATTGTTATCATTATTCAGGTCTTAGGAAGAGAAAAAAGTAGTCTCTTCTTCATGTTGCTATTTGTACTCAGAAATTGTGTCTCTGCCTTTACACTATGGAAAGGAAATTTATCTTGTTGTAGAACATGTTTCAATACATCTGAGAGTTGGAGAAAATGAAACCGTTTGTGAGTACTGTAAAATGGTAGTTAACTGGTTTGTAGATATCATACAAATGGATAGACAAAACTGAAGAGTGATCTATAGACAAGTTCAACAGCTTTTGGTAATACATTGGCTTTTCTGGACAAATTATCTGAATAGGCAATATCCTAGGGAAAGACTCAACATCAAAGAAATTAAAGTCCTTTAAAATGAATGAGAGTGGGGTTGCCTTAATTATGTTACCATTTGTACTATGTTTTTAAAAGCAAGTCCTCTAGCTTTGGGTTAGTACCAGTGCATCTGAACGTTATCTAGGTACCACTACCATTTCCATGGCCAATCATTTTGAATATCCATTGACATAACTGTGTTCCTTCTGGTGATCCTTTTTAAAAGATGAAATTTGGGCTCAACTTTGAAACAGTTGTTAGTAAAATGTCATTTAGTCTCGGTGGTAGGGCAATGAGGCAGAACATTTTGCATGTTTGCAAAATAAGCTTNGTGTTCCTTCTGGTGATCCTTTTTAAAAGATGAAATTTGGGCTCAACTTTGAAACAGTTGTTAGTAAAATGTCATTTAGTCTCGGTGGTAGGGCAATGAGGCAGAACATTTTGCATGTTTGCAAAATAAGCTTCATTTTGATGCATTTGCCTTTACTGGTTATATTAATTAACTTAACAGCAAGTGTGAAGATTATTTATGATTTATTAAAAATGATTGGCCCTTAATTGCTTCTCTCATAGAAAGAGGAGCTTGAATTCAGTGTAAGGTTTGTAAAAAATTTAACTTGCGGAAATGCAAATTCAAATTTTATAGATGGTCCTTAGAAAACAAATGAAATCTCATGATGAGGTATAATTATACATAGTATCCCTCAGAAAACAGAATTTAAATGTTTTATCTAAATCAGATCTTGTTTTTTTCATTTTATGCTTATAAAGCATCTTGATTTTATTTTTAAGATATTCATTTCATTTATTTAAGATATCCTTATATTTATCTATTATATATATATTATATTGCCTATAGTCTCTAAGACATAAGCATCATGGGAAATATAAAAACAAGTCATGTGTTACTGGTCTCCAAGATTTCGTCTCTTAGAACATCTTCAGCTAATTTTATTTGAAAATTTTAACATCTTCCTTGTGTTTTTAATTTAGATTTTATTCTAATGCCTTTGCAGACTTTTTTTTCTCCTAGTACAAACTGAAGCCTGAACACTTTTCTGTGAAATGTTATTCTTTTCTTTTTTTTCCTTGTTTAACTATTCATGCGCCAAGGGCAGCATTGAATTTCTGGATGAAAGTTTATGTGGATTCTTCAAGGTCATTAACCCCATGGAACTTGCATTACCTGTTACCAACAGTCAATTTATCACACAAGGGAATGTGCAAATCTCCACAGAGTTATAAGCAAAGAGTATAATATTTAGTATGTCACATGTAAAATGTAGCTAACTGGTAAAAGCCAGATTAATAATTTAGGACAGTCTTTCAAACCTCACACATAATGTGTTTTGTTTCTTTCTTTCTTTTTTTTTTTAATTGTTCTGAAGATTTTACTTCTCTTGGTAGGAGGCAGGTGTGTAGTAGATCAAAAGTTAGTGGGAGCAGTTGAGTAATCTACATATCTTAACCAACATAGCTACTTCAGGCCATAATTGTTAGAGCTACACAGACAGGCTCACACCTATGTTTTTGGTCCTTAATGCATCTTAAATAGAGTCTGAGGCTGCATAGTTTCTATGAATGCATGTGTAATGTCTGTTTGATAAGTGTCTTCTCACACCCTGAGGACTTTTATAGGCAATTTGCATTTCACAATGAGAGAAATCAGCTGGAGAGGGTTTATTGTTTTGTATAATAGAGAGGAGTATAAAAATATCCCAGTTCTACAGATGGCACTTCTCGTTAACCTTGAACATATACATGTGCAAGGACTGTTTTATCTTGACTAATGCAGCCACCAAAAAGGCTATTTTTAGAGGTAAATTCACAGTTTGGCTGGATTGTAATAATTAGTAGAATTTCTTTAAAGATAGCCATAGTACTTATTTGAACTCCAAGCTGGAGGGTGACTTGTGATCCTGGAGAGGAAATTTCCTTTTGCGTTGATCTCTTTTCAACAGTGAATTGTAATAAGCCTATAATGCAATCAGCCTGATTTTTAAATAACTCACAAGACAAATCAGGAGCATGGAAGTAGTGCTGCTGTGTGTGAACGTCTCACTTGTGGCAGTCATATACAGATGAGAGCTTATGCACGTGTGAACCCAAGAGCTGGCTAATAAAACAAAAGCCTACAAAGAAAACCATAGGCACTTAAACATGCTATCTATGAACAATGAAATCTCACCAGAAAACTTCAAGATCCTCAAAATTGATAAGGCTAGCTTGAGTCGTATAATTTCACGTTTAAATTGAATATCAATTTCTAACTTTGACACAAAGATAAATGAAAATGATTCCTATTGATCAATTGATAGTAATCCTGCCCAATTTAAATTGAAAGGTGTCTGAGCCACCAGGGAAAGCCCCAAATTATTTACATTTTCATGGAGAAATAATCACATTTCTGTAGATCTCAAACTATTGGGCTCCCTACCTGTTTTTATGCTTAAAATTTATTAAGGATTCCGAAGGGCTTTTGTTTGCGAGAATTCCAAAGGGTTTCTATCTATGAATGTTTACCATATAAGAAATTAAGACTGATAATCATTTTTAAACATTTATTAAATATTTTAGAAATAACAATAACAATCCCACTTCATGTTAACATATCTATAAAGCATTTTTGGGGCTTCCCAGGTGGCTCAGTTGGGAAAGAATCCATGTGCAGTGCAGGAGATGAGGGTCAATCCCTGGGCAGGGAAGATCCCGCAGAGGAGGGCATGACACCCCATTCAAGTATTCTTGCCTGGAGAATCCCACTGATCGAGGGGCCTGATGGGCTACGGTCCATGGGGTTGGAAAGAGTCTGGCATGACTGAAGCCAATGAGCACACACACCTAGCATTTTCAATGGAAAAATAAAAAAACAGAGAAAAGGTAGAACTGATGTTCATTTCCATATATCTTTTTAATGTCCAGCTTAACGAAAGAGGACTGGGATTTCATACCTGCTTGTGAAAGCAATCTGTTGTGATATGTTCCCTTCGTTGAAAAATACGAATGCTTAGCTTTAAACTGACACTGAATTAGAAGAGGAAGAAATGTTTTATCAGCTCTTTTTGATAATCATGTATATTCTTCTTTGATATTGCACCATAATTTGAAAAATGGAAGTTTTTAAAAGATTAATTGAAAGTAGAACCTTAAATCATATTAATAAACTCAGTTACATTGAAACTATTTCTTATATCTTGCATTTTGGATGTTTTACTCAGATATGATTTTATATCATCATGCTTTGGTTAATTTGTAAGATATTAGCTCACTAAATTATATAGATATTATACATGTTGACATAATTTATCAAATAAAAAATTTAAAAATCCACACATTTATTAACATTACCATTGATATGAGTTTAACTTTTGCAGAAGACATCACTTTGTGGAGGTGAACACAAACTCTCCAAAACTGTTGTTTTTGCTTGAGAGCTCAAATTTCATCTTTTTTAAGAAAAACAAGTCAACAGCTTTTCTTGCAAGGATAAGTTCACATAGCCAACTTTTGAAAAATTGTCTGCTAAATACTTAAAACTAAATAACTATATTTTATCTGTCATTCTTTAAATTTAAAATAATAGTCCATGACAAAAATGTCACACTCACAATTCAAACTCTTGTGCTTTTCTTGGGGGCCACCATTTGATATGCAAAACAAGTGCTGTAGACACATTTACCATTTTGTCAAACAATATTTTTGAAAAACAACATAAAGGCCTATACTCAAGGATCGAGACTTAATGAAGTTTATCATCTTTACTGTTTTATGAAGGACATTCAACTGACTTTTTTTTAACCAAGGAGTGTTCAGTGGTGAAGGATATAGTATAGTATACCTTCATGTCAGTTGCCTTGACTCAGGCAGTGACAGCAGCGCTTTTATTTCCTATTTCTTTTGCAACATCAGTACACTTGCAAGCACTGTAAAAACAGCAAACAATGTCTCAGTATTATTAAGGAAATAGTTTCAAAATGCTTTTCTTGCAAGGATAAGTTCACATAGCCAACTTTTGAAAAATTGTCTGCTAAATACTTAAAACTAAATAACTATATTTTATCTGTCATTCTTTAAATTTAAAATAATAGTCCATGACAAAAATGTCACACTCACAATTCAAACTCTTGTGCTTTTCTTGGGGGCCACCATTTGATATGCAAAACAAGTGCTGTAGACACATTTACCATTTTGTCAAACAATATTTTTGAAAAACAACATAAAGGCCTATACTCAAGGATCGAGACTTAATGAAGTTTATCATCTTTACTGTTTTATGAAGGACATTCAACTGACTTTTTTTTTAACCAAGGAGTGTTCAGTGGTGAAGGATATAGTATAGTATACCTTCATGTCAGTTGCCTTGACTCAGGCAGTGACAGCAGCGCTTTTATTTCCTATTTCTTTTGCAACATCAGTACACTTGCAAGCACTGTAAAAACAGCAAACAATGTCTCAGTATTATTAAGGAAATAGTTTCAAAATCAAGAAAGTGTCTCGGGGACTCTCAAAAGTTCACAGACCACACCTGGAAAACTGTTGATCTCCAATCGCATGTAATACAATACTCTATTGGTGTCTACATAGCCTTTCCTATTGGAAGAAAACACTTGTAGTTCAAGGGTTCTGAATTTCATCGCTTATCTAATTTGGATCTATGACTTCAACTTTCAACGTTTATTATGAGTGATTAAGTAGAACAAGATAGGACCTTCTAAAGTCAATTTTAAAATACCACTGAATACTTTTATAAGTAATCCCCAGATCCAAACAATAGCATGTTTTATTTGTTGTTTTCTGAGGCAAGATCAGATAAGAGAGAAACCACCCTGTGTTTTAACAGATGTAATGGTGGCTCAGACAGTAAAAGAATCCGCCTGCAATGCAGGAGACCCAGGTTTGATCCCTGGGTCAGTGAGATATCCTGGAGAAGGGAATGGCTACCCACTCCAGTATTCTTGCCTGGAAAATTCCATGGACAGAGGAGCCTGATGGGCTACAGTCTGCGGAGCTGCCAAGAGCTGGATACAACTGAACAACTAACACACACTAATTTAATATATTGATGTGAATTTAATATCAGGAAGTAGCTGAGGATTGAAAGAGCAAACAGCAACAACAAAAAATAATGCTTTTTAGTATATCCAAAACTGCAGCTTCAGAACCAGAGAACTTGAGATAGCCTAGGAACATGGTACTCAAAACACTGAAGAGCTTGTATGACCTGCTTCTGCTGCTAATTCCTTAGACAGAGGTGTGTTGAAGTGAGTCTGGATGGTGATAGGAAGTGGTCAACAAAAAAGAAAAGCTTTTAAAATTCTCCTTTTAGTCCCTTTTCTTCTTCTCTCACTTCCTATTCTTCTAATGTTTCCTGTTTTCTGAACCTGAGAGGAAGTCAGTTTCAAAGAAGTCTGCAAAATGACACTTTCTCAGCCTTGGTATCACAGTGTGGAATATAGAAAAGTAGATTTGTCGTTGAGTGACAATAGACAAATTGGCATGTCCACCCTTTGAATTCTCAGAATACATACTCATCCTTCTACATGTGTTTGAATTATCATGCAACTACAACTTTGTGTTTGAATCTAAGAGGAAGACAGTCCCTCAAACAAAGGGACTCAAACAGAGATGCTTCCATCTACAGTCCGAAAAGCAGAGACTCAAAGTCTCAATAGTCATGGTACCTATCTTGTGAAAAAGATCACTGAACTTTTTCACAGATGTATATTTCTCCTGCAGGGTAGTCTCAACCTTTCAACTGAATAATTTGTAGCCTAAATATAAATTTGGATACAAAATTTGTATATAATTGTAAGAGAATAAGAAGAAGACAAAATTACCTTATCCATATGAATGCCATGTATACAATATAGAAGGGGATGGGGGCGAAATAGGTGNCTTTCTCAGCCTTGGTATCACAGTGTGGAATATAGAAAAGTAGATTTGTCGTTGAGTGACAATAGACAAATTGGCATGTCCACCCTTTGAATTCTCAGAATACATACTCATCCTTCTACATGTGTTTGAATTATCATGCAACTACAACTTTGTGTTTGAATCTAAGAGGAAGACAGTCCCTCAAACAAAGGGACTCAAACAGAGATGCTTCCATCTACAGTCCGAAAAGCAGAGACTCAAAGTCTCAATAGTCATGGTACCTATCTTGTGAAAAAGATCACTGAACTTTTTCACAGATGTATATTTCTCCTGCAGGGTAGTCTCAACCTTTCAACTGAATAATTTGTAGCCTAAATATAAATTTGGATACAAAATTTGTATATAATTGTAAGAGAATAAGAAGAAGACAAAATTACCTTATCCATATGAATGCCAGGTATACAATATAGAAGGGGATGGGGGCGAAATAGGTGAGGGAGATTCAGTTCAGTTCAGTCGCTCAGTCATGTCCGACTTTTTGCGACCCCATGAATCGCAGCACGCCAGGCCTCTCTGTCCATCACCAACTCCCGGAGTTCACTCAGACTCACATCCATCGAGTCAGTGATGCCATCCAGCCATCTCATCCTCTGTCGTCCCCTTCTTCTCCTGCTCCCAATCCCTCTCAGGATCAGAGCATTATCCAATGAGTCAGCTCTTCGCATGATGTGGCCAAAGTACTGGAGTTTCAGCCTTAGCATCAGTCCTTCCAATGAACATCCAGGACTGATCTCCTTTAGGGTGGACTGGTTGGATCTCCTTGCAGTCCAAGGGACTCTCAAGAGTCTTCTCCAACACCACAGTTCAAAAGTATCAATTCTTTGGCATTTAGCTTTCTTCACAGTCCAACTCTCACATCCATACATGACCACTGGAAAAACCATAGCCTTGCCTAAACAGACCTTTGTTGGCAAAGTAATGTCTCTGCTTTTCAACATGCTATCTAGGTTGGTCATAACTTTTCTTCCAAGGAGTAAGCATCTTTTAATTTCATGGCTGCAATCACCATCTGCAGTGGTTTTGGAGCCCCCTCCAAAAAAATTCCCAGTTGCAAAATAAATGAGTCAATCACAAGTGTGAAATACAGTGTAGAAATACAGTCAACAAAGGTAATATCTTTGCAGGGTGACATATCATAACTAGACTCAATATGATGATCTTTTTGAAATACATAGAAACACCAAATCACTATATTGTGCAACAGGAGTTAACTTAGTGTTGAAAGTCAACTATATTTCAAAACAAATAAACAAACAAACTCTTAGAAAAAGACAATAGATTCCTGGTTACCAGGAAGAGGGGAGGAGGAGATTGGGTATAGGCTGCTGAAAGGTACAAACATCCAGTTATAAGATTAATAAACACAGGGATGTTGTGAATTACAAAAAACTGTGGAAAATTCTTAAAGAGATGGGAATGCCAGACCACCTTACTTGTCTCCTAAGAAACCTGTATGCAGGAAAAAAAGCAACACTTAAAATCAAGCATGGAACAATGGACTGGTTCAAAATTGGGTAAGGAGTATGGGAAGGGTGTATATCGTCGTCCTGTTTATTTAACTTATACGCAGAGTACATAATTCGAAATGCCAGCCTAGGTGACTCACAGGCTGGAATCAAGATTGTCAGGAGAAATGTCAACAAACTCAGATATGCAGATCAACAACCTCAGATATGCAGATAATACTACTCTAAATGCAGAAAGCAAAGAGGAACTAAAGAGTCTCTTGATGAAGGTGAAAGAACAGAGTGAAAAAGCTGGCTTAAAACTCGGCATTCAAAAAACTAAAATCCTGACATCTAGGCCCATCACTTCATGGCAAATAGATGAGAAAACAATGGAAACAGTGACAGATTTTATTTTCTTGAGTTCCAAAATCACTGTGGATGGTGACTGCAGGTAGGAAATTTAAAAAACACTTGCTCTGTAGAAGAAAAGCTATGACAAACCTAGAAAGCATATTAATAAGCAAAGACATTACTTTGCCAACAAAGGTCTGTATGGTCAAAGCTATGGTTTTTCCAGTGGTCATGTACAGATGTGAGAGCTGGACCATTAGGAAGGCTAAACACTGAAGAATTGATGCTTTTGAACCGTGGTGTTGGAGAAGACTCTTGAGAGTCCCTTGGACTGCAAGGNACTTTGCCAACAAAGGTCTGTATGGTCAAAGCTATGGTTTTTCCAGTGGTCATGTACAGATGTGAGAGCTGGACCATTAGGAAGGCTAAACACTGAAGAATTGATGCTTTTGAACCGTGGTGTTGGAGAAGACTCTTGAGAGTCCCTTGGACTGCAAGGAGATCAAACTAGGCAATCCTGAAGAAAATCAATACTGAATGTTCATTGGAAGGACTGATGCAGAAGCTGAAACTCTAATACTGACGGGAAGAGCCGACTCATTGGAAAAGACATGGATGTTAGGAAAGATTGCAGGCAGGAGGAGAAGGGGGCAACAGAGGATGAGATGGTTGGATGGCATCATGACTCAATGGATACGAGTCTGAGCAAACTCTGGGAGATAGTGAAGGACAGGGAAGCCCGATGTGCTGCAGTTCACGGTGTCACAAAGAGTTGAACATGACTTAGCGACTGACCAACAACAAGGGATTGTAATCTACAACATGATAAAGATGACTATCACTACCCAGGTGGGGCAGTAGTAAGTAATCTGCCTACCAATGCAGGAGATGCCGGAGACACAGT
Source organism: Oreotragus oreotragus (assembly GCA_006410675.1). Taxonomy (NCBI): domain Eukaryota; kingdom Metazoa; phylum Chordata; class Mammalia; order Artiodactyla; family Bovidae; genus Oreotragus; species Oreotragus oreotragus. Next base: position 447,611 of record SJYX01017601.1, on the reverse strand, counting down.
TTCGATTCCTGGGTCTGGAAGATCCCTTGGAATAGGAAGTAGGGATCCACTCCAGTATTCACACCTGGAAGATTCCATGGACAGAGGAGCCTGGCAGACTGCAGTCCATGGGGTCACAAAGGTCAGAGAGGACTGAACACACACGCAGATGTGGGCAGGTGCACACATGTGCACAGTGTTATGGGAAACCCTGGGTGGCTCAGATGGTAAAGAATCCACTTGCAATGCAGGAGACCCAGATTCAGTCCCTTGGTCAGGAAGATTCTCCTGGAGAAGTGAATGACCACTCACTCCAGTATTCTTGCCTGGAGAACTTCATGGATAGAGGAGCCTGGCCAGCTACAGTCCATGGGGTCTCAAAGAGCTGGACACGACTTAGTGAGTAACATAATATATACAAAAGTTGTTAAGAGATTAAATCCTAGAAGTTCTTATCACAAGAATGTTTTTTCTCTTTACTTTTGTGACCCCATGGACTGTAGCCTGCCAGGCTCCTCTGTCCATGAGATTCTCCAGGTGAGAATACTGGAGTGGGCTGCCATGCCCTCCTCCAGGGGATCTTCCTGACCCAGGGATCGAGCCCACATGTCCTACATCTCCTGCACTGGCAGGCAGGTTCTTTACTTACTAGTAGCGAGGGTGCTAGCTGCTTCCTGCTTATCAGGTCCAATCAGCCATGTTGCCACCAATGAAGAGGAGCTATGCGGCATTTCATGGGATGTGTTTACCAGCAAGATCTCTGTGAACTAGTTTATGTCAGAGAGCATCAGACCTGACAAAACCCTCCTGCAAGACGTGCAGGATGTGCTGCTGTTCCTGACAGGTGGGGGGGGGAAAAACCCAAAAACCTTCTAGTGTCCTTACAAATCAGTATAGAGTGGAAAAAAAAAAAAGAGAAAAAAGATGCGAGATTAATAGCTGTGTGTGTCAGGCAGTAGGAAACATGGTGCCTTGCTCCAGTAAGTAATTCATACATGGAGCTGCTTATACAGATCACCTTATGAAGTTTATGAAAAGCTATACTCATTCTCCAAGATCCATCTTCTTTTGCAAGAGCCCAGTGGAAGAGTTAAATAGAGATATAGTAGGGTTGTACCTGCATCCTTCAAGTCTTTGGTAGTGTCATTGATCCCTGTAATTCCCTTGGTGGTAATAATTTTGCTTTCCCGCTCTGATGGAGACAAAGATTCCAGGGGATTTATCTTGGTTACTTTTACTATTGGAGAAGGAAATGGCAACCCACTCCAGTATTCCTGCCTGGAGAATCCCAGGGATGGAGGAGCCTGGTAGGCTACAGTCCATGGGGTCACAAAGAGTTGGACATGACTGAGTGACTTCGTGATTTTTACTATAATAACCCAGCTTATTGTCTGGTTCTAATTTGAGCTGGTAGTTTGTAACATGACTCTCTAATTTTCTTTCCATTAACTCTTCTGTGCATTTGAAAGTGGCCAACCTACCACCACATAATTCTTGTGGCCAGTATTTACTACAGTAAGTGTATCAGGCTCATAGTCTTCCAAAATAACTGCTTTGAAAAGTACTTCATTTCAAGCAACCCAAAGATGATAATTGAATTAATTATGATGCCTCTACATCCGTGGATTTGAAATTCCGATTTGTGTTGGCATCTAGCTCAATATTGTGCTTACAGCTAAAGATGTAAACCAGTCAATCCTTGAGTACTTCCTCCAAGAAATCTTATTTACAATTCCAAGCACTGTGTTAGATATAAGTTTTGTCAGGGAAAAAGAAACCATACCAGATAGTTCAATAAAGCTGATTCAGACTGTCTATACAGATGTTGAGATAGTGAGAGGCAGAAAGAAAAAGAAGGAATGAAGGAAGGTGGGAAGGAAAGAGAAGGGGGACACCAGAGCAACCGAGATGGAAGCAGCGATCATTTCCAGGGCTGGGGAAGCTCGGGTAATACTGGAATTCCAGGAGCACAGAGGAGGGCACCTGGTTGCTGCGTATACCTTGAGGAAAGTTTCACAAAGCTGGTTCTAGAAAGTTGGATTCAGGGAGTAACCACTGCTACTAGGCCCAACTGGCATGGCTGGACCCATTCATCAAGTCCCTCCCCTCTTCTCCTGATTCCTGTTTTCCATAGCGCCCTTAATGAAGGAATCCATCATTCCNTTTTTTTTTTTTTTTGTAAAAAGTTTCGGGAATTTTATGACATTACTCTCTGTTCACTATCTTGGACAGCAAGGAGATCAACTAGTCAATCCTAAAAGAAATCAACCCTGATGTTTATTGGAAGGACTGATGCTGAAGTTGAAGCTCCTATACTTTGGCTACCTGATGTGAAGAACTGATCCACTGGAAAAGACCTTGAAGAAAGATTGAAGATTCAAAGCAAGAGGAGAGAGAGCAGCAGAGGCTGAGATGGCTGGATGGCATCATCAACTCAATGGGCTTGAGTTGGAGCAAACTCCGGGAGATGGTGAAAGACAGGGGAGCCTGGCGTGCTGCAGTCCATGGAGTCTNCTGATGTGAAGAACTGACCCACTGGAAAAGACCTTGAAGAAAGATTGAAGATTCAAAGCAAGAGGAGAGAGAGCAGCAGAGGCTGAGATGGCTGGATGGCATCATCAACTCAATGGGCTTGAGTTGGAGCAAACTCCGGGAGATGGTGAAAGACAGGGGAGCCTGGCGTGCTGCAGTCCATGGAGTCTCTAAGAGTCAGCTACAACTTAGCGACTGAAAACAGCAACGTCACTGTCTTAAACACTTGACCCTTGAATAACACGGTGGTTAGAGGCACCTACCCTCTGCACAACAGAACATGCATGTATAATCTTTACATTTGGTTTTAACTGGAGGATGATTGCTTTACAGTGGTTTCCGCCGCACAACGATGTGAATGAGCGCTAAGGACGCATACGTGCGCTCGCCCTTGAACCTCTCTCCCCACCCGCCCCATCGCGCCCCCTGGGTCACCGCGCGGCGCCGAGCAGTGCTGCCTGTGTTCTCCGGCAGTTTCCCACCAGCTGTTCTGCACGTGGCCATGTGTGAATGTCAATGCTGCTCTCTCATCCGTCCCACCCTCTCCTTCCACGTTTTAACCTAGAAGAGCTTCTGGAAAGTTCTATAGTGAAGAGACTACTTAACCTAAGATTTCCCAAATTTTTTCGACCACAGATTATTTTGTTCACCTATGAGCCATTCATGTTCCACAGGACCCATTTTCTGTGAACGTTATCTTAGGAAACTTTATTCTGTAGCAAAGAACGGATTAGAAGCCTTCTTTAAAAAATGTGTTTAAAGTTCATGTGCTGTGTATGAAGCATGTAGACGCAATTAGTGGCTGCAAATGATGAGGAAAATGCCTTAATGAGGAACAGCAGAGCAGGACGCACGAGAGACGCTAGCGGACTCACCTCCTGCAGTCTCGTCTTGCTTCGCTTCTGTAACCGGATGCCAGTCTGCCCGCATCGCTGGTCACGTGACTCCTTGTGCTGTTCGGCTCTTGCTCGCCGAGACCTCAATGCGTGTAACATAATGGTGTTGGGATGGAATGCGCTGTATACTCAAGAGTTTGTGGAGCAGACAGAGGGCGGGTTTTCATCTTGCACATCAGCAAACATGCTTAGGATATCCTCAGAGGGGTCTTTACCCTCCCCTTCCAGACTCCATTTCTTCCTTCCCCAGATCCTCCTACAGAAGTCTAGATGTCTCTCCCATCTCCCCTGTTGACACTTCTGCTCTCTCCTTGCTACCGCTCCAAATTTGTACCCTCTTGTTCCTCTAGAACCACCTCAAGTTGCTAGTCACTAAGATGCTTCCTACAGGTAGCACTTGCTCTTCCTTGTCTGAGCAAGCGCTTTAGGCTCTCAGCCCCAGTCAGCTTGTCACAGTAACATTTTCCCAAAGACATACACGGTGTTTCCATTTAGCATTCTAGTGAGTGAAAATCTCTCTATTTAATCTAAAAATTTAGGAGCTACCCATCCTTTCTTGGGCTCCAAAATCACTGCAGATGGCGGCTGCAGCCACGCAAGTAAAAGGTGCTTGCTCCTTGAAAGAGCTGTGACAAACCTACACAGCGTATTTAACAGCAGAGACATCACTTTGCTGACAAAGGTCCATCTAGTCAAAGCTGTGTTTTTTTCCCATTAGTCAAGTATGGATGTGAGAGTTGGACCATAAACAAAGCTGAGCACTGAAGAATTGATGCTTTCAAACTGTGGTGTTGGAGAAGACTCTTGAGATCCCTTGGACTGCAAGAAGATCCAACCAGCCAATCCTAAAGGATCACCCCTGAATATTCACTGGAAGGACTGATTCTGAAGCTGAAGGTCCAATACTTTGGCCCCCTGATGCAAGGAGACAATTTATTGGAAAGACCCCAATGCTGGGAAAGATTGAGGGCAGGTAGACAAGGGGGTGACAGAGAATGAGGTGATTGGATGGCATCACCAACTCAGTGGACACGGTTTGAGAAAACTCCAGGAGATAGTGAAGGACAAGGAAGCCTGATGTGCTGCAGTCCATGGGGTCACCGAGTCTGATGTGACAGAGAANTTGAGGGCAGGTAGACAAGGGGGTGACAGAGAATGAGGTGATTGGATGGCATCACCAACTCAGTGGACACGGTTTGAGAAAACTCCAGGAGATAGTGAAGGACAAGGAAGCCTGATGTGCTGCAGTCCATGGGGTCACCGAGTCTGATGTGACAGAGAAACTGAACAACAACAATCTTCCAGAAGCTTCTCTTTTTGCCCTCCTCAATTCTCTGAAGAAACAGGTGTTTGCAGTACTTTTTAATAAAATAAAATGGAAAGAAAACTTTAATTCAAACTTTATCTCTAAGATAGTCTGTACCTAGAATTTGGTAAATTGAAGTCTCCCTTGGGAATATCTTACAGGATTCTACTGAGATAAGACACCTAGCAAGTTTCTCCAAAATCATCCTGTGCAAGGTCACTGTATCAACATTTGAATTTTGACAGTTTTGTTTCTCTCTCTTGGTAGACAGTGGTCCTTGAGCATCTCAAATAGAAAGACCAAGCAAACTAGAACATAATCCTTTCAAAAATCAGGAGCTTCATCAAAACGCTCATTAGAATATGTCTCTAAGTTTGTTCTGCCATTAACACTGCCATTGTTAAAAACACTGAAGAATGCCTGTGTGAACTAGAAGTAACATCATGTCTGCTTAGACATATGGCATTAGTGAATGAGGTTTCTGAAACTGTGTCTTTCTCTGTATAGTATATATTCATTTAAAGCATCATCTATTCCATTGATATGTCCTTACTAAATAAACTTCCTCAGCCACATCTAGCCAACATTTCTGGCATAAAAACAGGGCCATATGTGGAATTATGTATTTATCATTTATAAGAAATTATATCAGTGTCCTTTTGATTAGTAGACATTAGAATAATAACATAATCAAATGTTTTCTTTTTTTTTTTTGGTACTCAAGGAAAACCTAGTTTATCGTTTCATCTATAGATAATGGGGTCAGCTGTACCATAAGCTGGTTGGATTAACACCATTTGTGAAATGTAGGAGCTGAGCTGCAGTGACAGCAGACTCAGGAAGGATGCCTTTAAAATGGAAAGTGACTTTAAAAGTGGCATTTAAAAAGGCACAACACAAATCCAAGTTGAGACACGTCTTCACTAGAGACTTGCATAGGTACTTAGATTTCCTATTTCCAGATGTCAGACTGGTAACATATTCCCTTCAAAATCACATTATAATTACCAAATGTGTCAGTCACTCTTGACAGCTGGTGGGTAGGTACATTGCATTTGGATCTAACTTCTGATAAATATATGGTATGAATAATTATTCATTACATGGGGACTGAGTTTTTCTAGAATCTGCTCAGTTTTCTTTTCCACAAAGTCACTGGGGCTGGATTAAAGCACAAGGTCACATTGATAACCTGGGTCATGTTTTAATTGTATAGGTGCTGTGTAGAAGTCATTTGTAATTTTATATATTTGATACAGTGCCATATACTCAAATGCTAGATGAATATTAGATAAACCCTTTGTTTATAAAAAAAA
>SJYX01017601.1:323629-426568 GCA_006410675.1 Oreotragus oreotragus | reverse complement strand
TTTTTTAAAAAATTTTACTTTACAATATTGTATTGGTTTTGCTGTACATCAATCTGAATCCGCCACGGTGTACATGAGTTCCCAATCCTGAACCCCCCTCCCACCTTCCTCCCCATATCATCTCTCTGGGTCATCTCAGTGCACCAGCCCCAACCATCCTGTATCCTGCATTGAACCTGGACTGGCGATTCGTTTCTTACATGATATTATACATGTTTCAATGCCATTCTCCCAAATCATCCCACCCTCTCCCTCTCCCACAGAGTCCAAAAGTCTGTTCTATACATCTGTGTCTCTTTTGCTGTCTCGCATACAGGGTTATCGTTACCATCTTTCTAAATTCCACGTATATGTGTTAGTATACTGTATTGGTGTTTTTCTTTCTCTAATTCCTTTACATTCTGTTGATTCTCTACCTCTTAAATATGTCTTAAATCCATCTGTTTCACCCCTTTGTCCTAGAACACCTAGATTTCTTCAACAGTCTTCTACATATCGTTCCTTTAGTCTTTTTTGAACTTAAAATATTTACACAGCAGAGTGATTTTCCTGCATAAAAATCCAGAATAAAGTCCTTTTTTGTTTAAAGCCCTTTAACGGACCATCATTACCCTCAGCTCAGCGTGTGCTTGGTCCTGTCTGACTCTTGGTGACCCTGTGGACTGTAACCCGCCAGGCTCCTCTGTCCATGGAATTTTCCAGGCAAGACTACAGGAGTGGATTGCCATTCCTTTCTCCACATTACCCTTAGAGTGAGTGATTTCCAAGTCCAGAATAAAAATAAATAAACGAAAGAAAATTGTCTGTAGGGAAGGAACGGAGGTGCAGAGAACGAACCTGTGGAGACGCCAGGGGAGGAGAGGGTGGGGCGGACGGGGAGAGCTGTTGCTGTTTAGTTGCAGAGTTGGTCTGACTCTTTTATGAGCCTGTGGGATGTTGCCCACTGGGCTCCCCAGTCCATGCTGTTTTCCAACCAAGCATACTGGAGCAGGTTGCCATTTTCTCCTCCAGGGATCTTCGCGATCCAGGGATGGAGCCCGTGTCTCCTGCGCTGGCAGGCGAGCTCTTTGCCACGGAGCCACCACAGAGCCTTCACTTCCTTAATACTGACGAGTAAACGTTCTCTTGTCTCGACTGCTTTCTTCTGGTACTGCAAACTTGATCAACTGTTTCGAGATGTTTATTTGGCCTAATTATGGATTACCTTGTAAAACAAAAGAATCTTGTATTCTTTCATGACTATTTTCAGTGTTATGTTTCTGGAATTCTATGCAGGTGCTGTAGTTTATTTATTTTCAGTGTTCAATAATTTCATTAAAAACACAGGGATGGTACGGGGAGGGAGGAGGGAGGGGGGTTCAGGATGGGGAACACGTGTGTACCTGCTGTCTCTTATACACATCTAGNACTATTTTCAGTGTTATGTTTCTGGAATTCTATGCAGGTGCTGTAGTTTATTTATTTTCAGTGTTCAATAATTTCATTAAAAACACAGGGATGGTACGGGGAGGGAGGAGGGAGGGGGGTTCAGGATGGGGAACACGTGTGTACCTGTGGCGGATTCATGTTGATGTATGGCAAAAACAATACAATATTTGTAAAGTAATTAACCTCCAATGAAAATAAATAAATTTATATTAAAAAACGTTATTCATATAAAACATGAATATATATAAATATATTTACATGAATTTGCTTATTCTATCATTTGGCCTACAGTTTTCCTTTTTTGCAATGTTCTTCTCCTGTTTTAATATGTTAGTAATCTCATAAAGTGAGTTGGGCATGTTCCCTTTTCTTCTTTTGGACATGTGCTAGATAAACCCACTCTACCCATCTTGTTTTCTAAGCTTTCTTGGTTTCCATCATTTTGCCTTCTGATACTTTCTTTCAACATGTTTATTTCCATATTCCAGTTCACTAATAACTTCTTAATTTGCACCTAATTTGCTATTAGTCCCATTCATTGAGCTTTGACACTTGTCTCATTCTAAGAAATTGTTTGTTTCTTTTCCAAAGCAGCCTATTTGCTTTTGATTGCTTTTTCATCTATATATTCTTTTTATAACCTCTTTTTAAAAATGTACTTACTGTTCTGTATCTGGTAATTTTGGGTTTATAGTCTGTGTGACCTGTTTCTTTGAGTTTTTCATTGCATTATTTTCATATGACATAAGCATCAAATGCTATCAATATCATAATTTGGGGGCCTGGTTAATGGGTGTTCCTCCAGGGAAAATTATCCTTTCTTTCTGCCAGGTTCCTAGAAGCACTACTATTGGGGATTGCTCCATTTAAATTGGGACTTCCCTGGTGGCTCAGAGAGTAAACCATCTGCCTACAATGCCAGAGACCCGCCTTCTATCCCTGGGTAGGGAAGATCCCCTGGAGAAGGAAATGGCAACCCACTCCAATGTTCTTGCCTGGAAAATCCTGTGGATGGAGGATCCTGGTAGGCTACAGTCCATGGGTTCATGAAGAGTTGGACGTGACTGAGCGACTTCACTTTCTTTCACTTTCCATTTAAATTAATTCTTCTCTGGGTACTTTGAGGCTTCCAAGTAGTATGGACACCAGCCTTTTACCAGCATATAACTAGAGATTTTCATGGAAGATTTTCTTTTTCTTGACCGAGATATAGAGTAAGCAGGTAATCTCATTTCCTTCTTCCTATTCAAACAGTCCATATGACCCTCAGGATGAAGAAGGTATTTCTTTTTAGGAGTCTTGGTTTTATATCTTTCTATGGGTATAGTTGATTCAGTCTGAAGGAGATCAACCCTGGGATTTCTTTGGAAGGAATGATGCTAAAGCTGAAACTCCAGTACTTTGGCCACCTCATGGGAAGAGTTGATTCATTGGAAAAGACTCTGATGCTGGGAGGGATTGGGGGCAGGAGGAGAAGGGGACGACCGAGGATGAGATGGCTGGATGGCATCACGGACTCGATGGACGTGAGTCTGAGTGAACTCCAGGAGTTGGTGATGGACAGGGAGGTCTGGCGTGCTGCGATTCATGGGGTCGCAAAGAGTTGGACACGACTGAGCGACTGACCTGAACTGAATGATGGGTATAGTTAATTCAATCTTCCACGCTATTCAGGCCCCAGATTCTGACTTTTGTCTTCACAAGTCCTTTCAGTCCCAGTGTAGAAGCCATCTCAATGTATAAGCCTGCCTTCAAGGTAAATGCCAGATTAGTAGTTTCTTGCTTCTGTAGATTTTCCCTTTCTTGGATTTTTTTGATAATCTGTGAAACATTGACCATGCCACCAATTCATTTAAAACTTCTGTCATTTTTTATTTCATTTTAAAAGTAAAATTAGAGTACGTTGTCTTTTATATCGTGTCTCAATATTTTTGTGATTCAAGTATTTGAAATTTTTTTCAATAATTTTGGTATGATTTTTCAACAAACTACAAACTATATGTTTTGGGATGTATTAGCAGGTGACCTTAATTGTAAAGAGAGAAAGTTGGTTTGTCACACCTTGTCAAGAATGCTCTGGGGTCTTCAATGAAGGAGCTGCCCTCACCAGCTAGTGCTCAATGCTTGAGAACAACTACTTCATCCTGAAATGAGACAGTATACTCCATGGAATGCCTTGCAGCTCTGTCATTTCATAAAAGAAAAAAAAAAAAAAAACCCATATGCTGGTGACAGCTACTGTGTTGCTTCTCCCAGGTAACACCTTGCATATTAAAAGAAATCACTTCAAGACACTTTCACACAAAGCAGAGAGTTACAGTGTGGAAATGTCCAACACTCCAGCAAAATTGTCATGCAGAGAAAGCTTATTTAATATTGTTCTAATTATGTCCATAGGGTAAAAACAATTCATACACATCAGTGCTGCGGCAGAGATGACACCATGTCTTCACATGGGGCCAAGAGATGTTGACCCACTCTTTCTAGAAAAATAAAAAAGAAACTTCATTCTTTCAGTTTTTTTCCAGGAATTAGTGACCATAATTAATAGGGTGTCAAAAAGTACACCCCATGTGGGTACATTAAAGGAAATTTTAATAAGTTGAACTGAAGAGTTGACATTGTAATCATTTTATTATTCTCCCTTTATGGCTCTTCAGCAAATGAAACTGCTTTCTCTGCTTTGTAAAGATTTCACTCCCTAGTCTGAAAAGCATGGCAGTGATGAACAGCTGGGCATGAATCAAGTGCCCGGTAAACATACAAGACAGCAAGTGATTTTTAAGCTCAACAGTCCGTGAACAATAACTGTAATTAAACTCAATAAAGAACAAGAAAAGAGAAAAGATGTAGAGTGAAAAATAACAAAGCCTACCCCCACAGCAGTGGCACAGACTGTACAGGTGGAGGGAGGCTGCAGAGCCCAGAGAGCCGCTGAAGCCGCGCTGCTCTGCCGTCACCACACTCGATCATCTTCATGTCAGATGCCTTTTTCCCCAAAGAGTCTAAAGGCTGAACTCATGGTCAATATGTCCTTGAATATATTTACTGGATTTTGGAGTGTATAACAAATGACTGGGAGAGGAAAGCACACCTCAAATCCTCAAATTTCTTTCATCTCCTTTTTTCTGGTAGCTATTTTAGCAGGCAATTTTGTGCATTTAATAGAAACGTAGCATTTTAAAGTGTCTTCACTAGAGCCGTGTGTCGTTTTCCTTGTTTGCTCCCAGCTTCCTATTCGGCACATTTGACTCCGAGGTTGTTTATCTTGTGGTTTTCTCCCTGGTCTCAGTGCTTTGTCTTCCTGTCATTCTGTGGGATGGGCCTGACAGTTCCCTGGTGTTCTCCTGGAGCCTGACCATCGTATTTTCCAGAAACAACCTTTAGAACATATTGAGAAGTCCCAAGAAACGTATGCACACAGCAGGGTAGTTAGTTCCATAAGAATATGTGGAAATAGAAGGTTAACATGTCAATCTAAATAGCCACCTCTGTCTTATTCATATGAAAGGAAAAGCTTTCCATGCTGCTGATGTCTCTCTTTAAAAATATCTTTCCTGATGTAAACTTAATCAATTTCAGGAAGCTGTAATAATCCAGCTGCAACTAATGGGCTGTGCGAGAAAGACGTGATCAAAAATCGAGTCAATACACTGCAAAGGGCCATGACCCGATTTTGTTCACAAGCAATGGGAAATACAATCCTGCTTTTCTCTTTTGTGAAGTAAATCAAATAAATTGAGTGAAGTCATTTTAAATTAGTCAATGATCATCTCTTTCTGATGCGGCCATGACATTAGCAGAAATGATAGGAAAAAGGATTCAATCCAAATTGAAGACAGTTGGAACCATTGAGTATTTCATTGTAATTAAATTTTTTGTTTTGCAAGAGGCTGGCACACACCTCTGCAGTACACTGAATAACCTTCACAGGTTTTTGTCAGGACTTTATCATCATTTGGAGACAAGGTATAACCAAGAAGGCCAAGGCTCCTGATATATGTGATCCTGATTCAAGTGCCCATGGGACCTGAATGACTCTTACCAAGCTACTAACTATCTCTGAGATTCTTGTTACAAAAATGAGGATGATAGTAAACATTGAAAAGAACTGAGCAGAGGATGGAAAATCATAAAAATCATTGTACATATAGATGCAAAAGCATATAATAGCATATAATAAGGAATTGGAATTCAGGCTTGCCTGACTTTGGAACCCACTTTCTTCACCAACTTAAACTCTTTTTCACAACACACTGAAGAGAAGCAGCAGGTTTGCCTCAGTGAAGTCCACTCTATCCATTCTTACACAGTGTGTTTGCCTAGTTCTTGGCCTCTGTGGGCTCTATTCATTCTTACACAGTGTGTTTGCCTGTGGGTGACCTTCTGCCTCTCGGGACTTCTGTTGCTCTGTATTAACCATCTCTTGCATCTATTACTGTCTAACCAATTACACCCAAATGGAGTGATTTAAACCAGTTGATTGGTCATCCTGCAGATTCTGTTGCTGGAGAATCTTGGCCGGGCTTATCTGAACCCTTTCGTTTACAGTCTCTCAGAAGGCTGCGAGTGAGGCCTTAGCCTGAGGTCTGCAGTCTCATCTGCAGGCTGGACTGGGGTGGGATGTTCCAGGCTCCCCCCCCCGGTTGTGGGCCGTTTTCAGAGCTTCACTAGCTGTTAGACCAAGGACCTCAACTCCTCGCTGGCTGTTTCCCCAGGCTACTGTTAGGGGTTGGCCGGTGGCCCCCTCCCTATTAATTCATGTGTTGAAGTCCTAACTCCCAATGGGCGTTTGGCGATGGAACTTCTAAGCGGGTGATTACAGTTAAGTGACATTCTTTTCTCATTACTCTGTAATGACCTCAGTGAGGAAAAATTCTAAAACAGAGTGGATATACACAAAGAACTGACTCATTGGAAAAGACCCTGATGCTGGGAAAGATTGAAGGCAGGAGGAGAAGGGGACGACAGAACGTGAGATGGTTGGATGGCTTCGCCAACTCAATGGACATGGGTTTGAGTAAACTCTAGGAGTTGGTGATGGGCAACGAAGCCTGGCATGCTGCAGTCCATGGGGTCACAAAAAGTGGGACATGCCTGAGCGACTGAACTGAATGGATAACTGATTATTTTTGCTGTACAGAGAAACTAACACAACAATATAAATCAACTATATTCCAATAGTTTTTTAATTAAACAAAAAAAATGAGGCCATCAGGGTGGGGCTCCAATCCAATAGGATCGGTCTCCTTATAAGAAGAGGAAGAGAGACAGATTTCCCTCTCTCTCTCTGTCCACATAAACACAGAGGAAGGGCCATGTGAGTGCAGTGAGAAGGAAGTCATCAACAGCTCAAGAGGAGTCTCCCAAGAACCCAGCCGTGACGGCCCCAGGCTCCAGAACGACGGCAAGATGCTCCTCTGTTCAGTGGGGTGCTCACTGCGCCGGATCGCTGTGACGCCTGGGCAGACTCCTGCAGCTGCCCCTGCTCCCTGCCGCGGGCAGTTTCCTTCATTCAAGTGTGAAGCTGAGGCAGCTACAGGGAGTCTGCCAGCAAGACAGAGATCATGATTGGAAACCTAATCAAGGACTTGACATCTCTTTTAGGTTTCTCCATGGGGTTGGTTAGAATCAAGTTACTCAGCACAAGGAGGTCCCGCAAGACTGAATACCCAGAGACGGGGATCACTGGGCCCGTCTCAAAAGCCGTCGACTACACCCCGGCTCTTAGGAGGCACGCAAGACCTTCGGGCTACTTCGGGCACTGTGGGGCTGACGGCCGTGGCAGTGCCTGAGAGCTAGACAGTTTCCCCTCCATCTGACCACGCTCTCACTTCTTGCTTTCCTCTTTTGATGATCTTATGAAGTTATGGGGAAACCCTTTCCAGAGAAGCCTCTTCCTTGACTCTAAATGAGGAATGACGTAGAAGCCTGTCCATGCTGAGGATTCCTCTCCAGCCTGTCCTGGACAGGCAAAGGTCAGCATGTTTCTCCTTCTCCCCCTTCCTTAACTCTCCTCTTGGTCTCTTCCCAGCCTCCAGGCCAGGAAGTAGCTTCCTTTCTTTGTTTCTCCCTATTTAGGAAAGAATGCCATTTTGCAGAATTCTATGACCACACTGACAAGGATTACCTCATGATATTTCAAGTGGAAGAAAGATGATAAAAAATGAACACAAACTCTTTTTACAGACAAATGCTAGTTTCCACTGTTGTCTTGCTGTGGACGTCACACTTCAATCGAGACAGCAGGCACCGAGCCGTCAGGGCTGGCGGCCGTGCTGGAACTGCTGTCTTTCTCTTGCTAATCCTTGGCCTCGGAGCAGAGTCACACCTCAGCATGACAGGGGAAAATGTCACATGTGAGGAAACACAAAGATGAAAAAGCATATGACTAGTTTTGAAAATGTTATTTATTGCAAGGATTTTCTTCTCCAGAGAAGGTAGAAAGGATCTATAACCTAAGGAATTTATCTACATTTTTGCATATGAAGCTTTTCTCTAACAAAATTGGCATGAATACAGGGCACAGCTTGGAGCAAAGCCAACCGCCCTGATTCTGGCCATATATGGCAGGGTGTCTACTCCTCGGCTTATGGAGGGACTCGGGAAATTGGAATATCATGTTTGAATCAACCATAGTTTCTTAGTGATTAGGAGAAGGGTCAGGACTTTAGCAGCACTATTTCAAAAAGTGCTGGCACGCATGGCCTCCAGGCTACACGGACATGAACCAGAACCTCCGAGCTGCTAATTACCTGGGACGTTCACAGTCACCTTGGAAACCCAGGAGCTGGGGCACTGATCAGCTCAGCCAGCAGTGCCTTCGTGTCATTTCCTTATGGATGTGGAGACAGGCTGTGAGTGCACTGGATGCAGTCAGGGGAACGTGGCAGAAATTCCTCTGCCCAGAAACAGGACAAAATTGGAAATTATTTCTTAGAAAGATCTTTGGAGGATTTACATTAGAGACCTGATTTTCCACTGTTTTCTGAGTTTGTAAGTTATCTGACTCAGAGCACCCAGAGTTCTTTTGACCCTCTGGGCACAATGGGGACGTGGCTGTGGGGCCTGGTTTATGAGTGTGACATACGCGCCATACAGTGAAAGTCAGAAGCTGTGACAACATCACATAGATTGCTCTTCTATGCTTGCATCCATGCAAGGAGAATTCAGGAGAATATATTTGTCCTTCCTGGGGCTCGGGGAACACATCGCCATGCTATTTCAGACAGTGCCAACGCATCATGCCTACATGCTTTCTTTCAATCACTCAAGATTCAACAAACTTTGACTGAGTAATAACTGCATCACGGCACTGTTGCAGGCGGTGAAAGCAGTATGTCCTAAGTCCCTGCAACCGTGCCCAGCTCTTTACAGCCCCATGGAACATAGCCCAGCACTCTCCTCTGTCCTTGGGGCTCTCAAGTCAAGAATAGCGGAGCGTGTTGTCATTTCCTCCTCCAGAGATCTTCCCGACCCAGGGATCAAACCCGCATCCCATGTCTCCTGCATCAGCAACAGGTTCCTTACCAGTAGCGCTACACGGGAAGCTCAGAACCACAGGACCAGACAGGAATTCTGACAGGACAGTATAAATTTATCCCTCCATTTAAAACACAATTTCCTACAAGGCACATTCCTTAAATGATGAGCTAATTATTTGCTGAGAAAGGAGATGGCACCTCTGATGTCAAGTTTTTGTTTGTTTTTTTTTAAAGCAGAACAATTTATGTAATTATCTACATAATACATATTGGAATGGATTTTAAAGACCATTTACCTGAGCTCTGTAGTGGGCAGAGTTCAATGAAAAAGATTAGTTTCATTTCATTTAATTTTGGTATTGATTGGTTTCAGAATTGACATTATGGCAACAAAACCACCCTTATCTATTATTTCCCACCCCCAAATAACTCCCCTTTATGCCCACAAGAAGAGATCAAAAGGAGGAAAGTTAAGACAATAAAACAGTCAAGAAACATGCGCTCTGATCTAACTGCACACAGGGAAGATGGTTCAGAGGTGTTCTCCAGCACTGGCCAACGCTGATCCCTTTCCTCCTTCTGTGCCCATGTTGCCTTTCACATTAAAGGCAGGGTCTGATTTTCCTTCCCTTGAATGTGGGGTGGATATGATTTAGTAGGTTGAACAGCACATGGTGGTGGGATGGTATCCTGGGCGTCCTGGGTCACGTTGTGTGATGCCCTGAGCCTCTTGGAAGGCTTGCCCATGGCCGCTCCCTCGGGAATCCAAGCACCATGCTGTCAGGGACCCATGCTGCAAGCTGAAGGCATGTGAGCTCGTCTGATCAAGAGCCCAGCTCAGCTCACCAACAGCCAGTATCAGCTGTGAGTAAGCTGAGTTATCAGAGGGTTTCGGCCTCAACTGCTGCCATGGGATGGAAAACACATGAAACATCATAACTAAGAACAGCCAAAAAGGGCCAAGTAAATCCAGAGAAAATGGAAGATAATAGCTGTTTTAATCCAGCAAGTGTTGAGGCTGTTATGCAGTTCCAGCTGTGTCCATTCCTGGACTAATCAATCATTTGGGATTAAACCTCGCAGAATCTCTTGAACACTGATCTCCAAAGAGCTAAATTAGATGATCTTAAAGTTACTTCCAATGCTAAGATTCTCTAAAAGAAGATTTTGTTTAGCATGCACGCATGCTCAGTTGTGTTCGACTTTTTGCAACCCCATGGACGGTGGCCCACCAGGCTCTTCTGTCCAGGGGATTCTCCGGCAAGAACACTGGAGTGGAGAGCCATTTCCTACTCGAGGGAAATCTTCCCGACTGATTGAACGCGTGACTCTTGCATCTCCTAGATTGGCAGGCAGATTCTTCAGTTCAGTTCAGTTCAGTCTCTCAGTCGTGTCCGACTCTTTGCGACCCCATGAATCGCAGCACGCCAGGCCTCCCTGTCCATCACCATCTCCTGGAGTTCACTCAGACTCACGTCCATCAAGTCCATGATGCCATCCAGCCATCTCATCCTCGGTCGTCCCTTTCTCCTCCTGCCCCCAATCCCTCCCAGCATCAGAGTCTTTTCCAATGAGTCAACACTTCGCATGAGGTGGCCAAAGTACTGGAGTATCAGCTTTAGCATCATTCCTTCCAAAGAAATCCCAGGGTTGATCTCCTTCAGAATGGACTGGTTGGATCTCCTTGCAGTCCAAGGGACTCTCAAGAGTCTTCTCCAACACCACAGTTCAAAAGCATCGATTCTTCGGCGCTCAGCTTTCTTCACAGTCCAACTTTCACATCCATACATGACCACAGGAAAAACCATAGCCTTGACTAGGCGGACCTTAGTCGGCAAAGTAATGTCTCTGCTTTTGAATATACTATCCAGGTTGGTCATAACTTTTCTTCCAAGGAGTAAGCGTCTTTTAATTTCATGGCTGCAGTCACCATCTGCAGTGATTTTGGAGCCCAAAAAAATAAAGTCTGACACTGTTTCCACTGTTTCCCCATCTATTTCCCATGAAGTGATGGGACCGGATGCCATGATCTTCGTTTTCTGAATGTTGAGCTTTAAGCCAACTTTTTCACTCTCCTCCTTCACTTTCCTCAAGAGGCTTTTTAGCTCCTCCTCACTTTCTGCCATAAGGGTGGTGTCATCAGCATATCTGAGGTTATTGATATTTCTCCCGGCAATCTTGATTCCAGCTTGTGTTTCTTCCATTCCAGCGTTTCTCATGATGTACTCTGCATAGAAGTTAAATAAGCAGGGAGACAATATACAGCCTTGACGTACTCCTTTTCCTATTTGGAACCAGTCTGTTGTTCCATGTGCAGTTCTAACTGTTGCTTCCTGACTTGCATACAGATTTCTCAAGAGGCAGGTTAGGTGGTCTGGTATTCGCATCTCTTTCAGAATTTTCCACAGTTTATTGTGATCCACACAGTCAAAGGATTTGGCATAGTCAATAAATTCTTTACCACTGAGATACCCGGGAAGCCCTGATTTTCTGTAGAAATGTCATGTCAGACCAGATGGCCACTGGTCTTAAGAAGTAGACTTGTCACTGCAATATCAATTGGTTAAGAATGAAATTAATGGTAATTGAAATTGTTCTCTCAAGTTTTACAAACTTTTTTTCCATAAAGATCCTAACATTCTGTATAGACCCAAAAGATGATAACCCACAGATAATTCATCTTCAAGCAAGAATATGAAATCACAGTTTGTCACACAGTAAGAGGCAAATATGCAAACTGCAGAATATTATTGCATGTCATCAATATTTTTTTATTCATATTCCCTACCTACTGTTAAACTCAGTGCACTGAAGTTTATGATTCCATTCTTGTTAGTTATTGGTAGCTTTTGAGTCATCTTCTTCCCTCCACGCTTGTTTGCTTCTTGCTGTCTCTAAAGTGCAACATATAGGGCCTTCGCTGTTGTCTAGTGGCTAGGACTTCATGCTCCCAGCGCAGGGGACCTGAGTTCAATTCCAGGTTGAGGAACTAAGATCCTACATGCCACAACCAAGAGTTTGCACCCCACAACTAAAGATTACATGTGTGTGTGCATACATGTTCAGTCACTTCAGTCATTTCAGACTCTTCAAACCCATGGACTGCAGTCCACCAGGCTCCTTTATCCACGAGATTTTTCAGGCAAGAATGCTGGCGTGGGTTGCCAGTTCCTCCTCCTTCCGCGGGATCTCCTTGACCCAGGGATTGAATCTGCGGCTCCTGCACTGGGAAGCAGATTCTGTACCACTTGTGCCACCTGGGAAAGATTCCGTATGCTGTAAGAAAGATCAAAGACCCATATGCTATAAGTAAGACCCTGCACAGCCAGACCTGCTCTGGCATAAATGCTAATTGAGTATAAATATTTCCACTGTGATTTATAAAAATATTAAAGATACAAATTTCCTTTTTAAAAAAGAGGCAGCTTGTATAGTATACTTGATATCCATTTGGGTTAAAATTCCTGTTTTGTAACATTCTCAGTTGTATAATGTCAGCCAAATCCCTTTACTTCTTTCAGCAGCATATATTTGATTTAAAGTAGGAATGGCAACTTCTGCCTCCTGCTGCATTTTGCTATTTCTGACTTTTAGTTATTTATATTTAGAGATGTTTATCAGGTCACTTATAGAAAGGGGCATTACTGTAAGTATACTAGGTGAATCCCGAATGAGGGCACGGCAACCCACTCCAGTATTCTTGCCTGAGCATCCCATGGACAGAGGAGCCTGGCGGGGAGCAGTTCACAGGGTCACACAGTCAGACACGCCTGAGCAACGAAGCTTGCAGCACGTGCATCAGGTGCGTAAGACGGAGACTCTGACTGGAAACAACAGTTTCCGCTTTATCCCTCCAAGGCTTCCTCTCAGGATCTCATGGTCAAGAAGTGTTGTCATTGTTTTTTTTTTTTTTTGCTGAATTTTGTCCTCTCTACCTATTAGCTATTCTCCACGTCATGTTCAGACCAGATTCCAGAGGAAGCTAACATTATTGATTGAATCAGTGATCATTTTGCCTTCTGGGAACTCTGTCATAACATTTTTTCTGCTTCTCTGTTCTCAGGAACAAACATGGTCCCTAGCTCAGAGGTGGTGCTCAATAAACATTTGCTGAATAAACGAATGAATAAAGATATGAGGTTGTGCGTGTGACCTATGACCCATGACCCATGGCCACATTACCTGATGTTTGTTCCTCTTAATGAAGTAAGTGAGATAAATTGTGAGAGAATTCCAAGTCGAATTCTAGCCCACAAGAAGAGCTCAAAGAAAGTTTTCCTATTTACCCTTTAGTTATTTTTAAATGAATACTGTTTTCCTTTTTATTTAAGAAATCAAGGCAATAAAGAAGCAAAGATGTTAAGGGAGAAGGGACTCCCTGATGCTTCTGAAATGCACAATATGGGAAGTCATCTGTTTTTGTATAGATTTTTTTTTTTTAAGTGGGACCCTTCTGCCTGCAAGACAACACTATTTGGTTGTGCGGGTGAAGCGTCTTCTGGAGATACAGAGTTCTGTGATTCCACATTTCTTTTGGCACTTTTCTTGGCATTCACCAATACTCTTGAGAATCGCGTGCATTGTTCCTATTCTAACATATTTTTCTTGCAAAAAAGAAAAAAAAAATAGCAGCATGGCATTTCCAAACATTTTTAGAATGAAGTAGTGGAACGATATTTTAAATGTGCCTATTCCTGAAGGTGTAATTTCTATCAGTGGGGTCCTTGGGAGTCTTCGTGGTAAGGCCACGCGGGCGTGGCAGATGGCAGTGAGATCTTTGTTTCTTAAGGACAGAGAGTGCTGCAAAGGATGCTTTCTGTTCTGTTTCTGTGTTTTGCAGTCACAGTATGTCTCAGAGAAGTCATGGTCTCCCATGCCAAAGTTCCTTCTGAGGAAAACTGGTTTCTATTTTGGCCTGGAATCTCTGCCAGAAAAAGGAAAGGAGTGTTGCTAAGCCAGTGGCATTCACATGTGAGACTTCCGCTCTGGTTCACCACATCCGTCTTACGGAGCTTTGGCAGAGCCCTGATGCAGAGGGCACTGGGTCTGCAAGCTTGCAGTTTTGCTGCTCTTTGCATACTGGAGACCCAGATACAGGGAATCAACTGGGTCTTGTTCAGAAAAGTGTACGTGTATCTCTTTTTCAGTGTTTGGTTTCTAATACTGGGCATTTTTATTAATATTTATCCTAGACAATCGCAGTGAATAGATGAGAGAAAGATGGGTGCATATGTCCTTGCTGTTTCAGAAAAACATGCCCTGGAAGCCTACTCATGACATGGCAATGAGAGCAGCCAGTATTTCCCTCTTGGAGTTTTCATAAGCACAGTCTTACTGAATTTGGGAAGGAGCTTGAGGCAATGATCTTGCAAGCTTGTATTAGCTAAGACCCTGCCATCTAGGTGGAGATTCTCCAGAGATACGGGCCCTGGGGCGCTTATTCCGCATCACGGGCGTGTCGGTATTGTTCTTGCTGTCTCCTTGCAGCCCGTAATTCCTAAGCTGGCTTATTCTCACGAAAAGCCATCGGGAAGTACAGGTGAGACCAGGCACACAGCGAACTTTAGACAGAGAACTGTAAGGTCCTCCGAATAAGACAAATGTTATTCATGTAGAGCAGGACTGCTGTTTAATAAGGGTTGCTGAAGCAGAAAATAAGCAAAGTGTCAGCATTTTTTTCAAATTGGCTGATATGTTTTTATATATTCTAATTGCCACAAAGAAAAAGGAAAAGTTGATTTCCAGTTTTGGCAGAGTACTGGCCTCTTTACATCTGGCCCAGACCAGGCACGGAAACCAGAAAGAATTATTTATGACAATAAATATGATCTTTTGTCGTACCCCTGTTGGGCTGAACCAGCAAGATAGTATGAAGAACATAATAAATTCAGAACATTTTGTCCCAAGAAGGTAGGGCTGGAGAGTGCAAATTGATGATGCTGAGTTTTGCATCAGTTTGTGGACTTTTGAACTGTGGTGTTGAAGAAGACTCTTGAGAGTCCCTTGGACTGCAAGGAGATCCAAGCAGTCCATTCTGAAGGAGATCAGCCCTGGGATTTCTTTGGAAGGAATGATGCTAAAGCTGAAACTCCAGTACTTTGGCCACCTCATGCGAAGAGTTGACTCATTTGAAAAGACTCTGATGCCGGGAGGGATTGGAGGCAAGAGGAGAAGGGGACAACAGAGGATGAGATGGCTGGATGGCATCACTGACTCAATGGACATGAGTCTGAGTGAACTTCGGGAGTTGGTGATGGACAGGGAGGTCTGGCGTGCTGTGATTCATGGGGTTGCAAAGAGTTGGACATGACTGAGCGACTGAACTGAACTGAATTGTGGACTTTATTAGATATATGCACATAAGTCACTCTGCCATGAACGAGACCCTGAGATGAAGACATGCCCGAAGCTTACCAGGGACTTCCTTCAGGAACAAAACCTATGAGAGCACAAAGGCTGTGGAGGGAGAAACGGAAATGAAACCAGTAGCAATGAGGCCACCGCCAATCTCATGGGCACTCTGAGCGGGAGTGCGAGGGCCTCCCTAGTCGCTCAGCTAGTAAGGACCCCACCTGCAATGTGGGAGACCCCGGTTCGATTCCTACCCACTCCAGTATTCTTGGGCTTCCCTGGGGGCTCAGCTGATAAAGAATCCGTCTGCAATGCGGGAGACCTGGGTTAGATCCCTGGGTTGGGAAGATCCCCTGGAGAAGGGAAAGGATGCCCACACCAGTATTCAGGACAGGGAAGCTTGGCTTGCTGCGATTCATGGGGTCGCCAAGAGTCGGACACGACTGAGCGACTGAACTGAACTGAACTGATACCTAGTAATATAAATAGGTCTTAAATAAATATGAATGGAGCAAATCCTAGACCTATTTGTTTAGCCAAAGGTTATTCTACAAGTTCATGCAAGTTGTAATATTATAGATAGGATGAAAACTATGCATAAAATATGAAAATGCTATGATAATTTATTACTTAAATGTCATATGAATGAATTTTTTCCTTCTAATACCTTAGATTTGACCTCTGCTACCTGTAGGGGTTGAGTAAGGCAGTTGACCTCTGCGGGCCTTTCTGGGACCCTCAGAAGGAAGGCAGCAGTTTGTTCTTTGTAGCTCCACGGTGTTTGGAGACGTTACTACATCTCCTATTCCTTTTGTGCACTGATTGGTGTGTGGAGCAGTGATTCGGCTTTTCTGATCCTTGTATACAAGTAGGTACCTCTGGCTCCTTTGCACAAGAAATACTAAATAAATCTGTATCAAACAAATGAGTCACGGAGTATGCAATGAAATAATTACATTAGGTGATTTTTGAGAACAGTTCTAGCTCAGGTGTCTGGTGGACTGTTGTGGCATCCTCAAACAGCTCTCTGATGGATCACAAAGATTACACTCATTCTCTTCAATCTGACCATCCTAAACCTGTCAATTACTGAGAAATCCCAAACACCCTTAAGGATGGGATGTTAATTTTAGAAAACCTAATATCTTTCTCTCTTCATTTTTTGGTAGGCATCTAGCTCATCTCTGTCATAATTCATCCTCTGTTCATCAAATTTTACTATCTCCTTCCAAACAGATTGTTCTCACTCTCACGGCAAGAGACAGCCCAACGTCTCAGCCGCTTCTGCTTCTGGCTCAAAGTCCAAGACACCCCTGTGATGCAGAGTCCTCTCCAACAGGTCTAGAAAAATCTCTAGTGGTCTAGTGACATATGCATTAAAAAGAGGAGCAACCTGATCCCTTAAAGCATATACCCACCACAAAACACAGAGCAGATAATGGATAACATGCAGTCACTGGTCTCAAACACCCGGCCAGCACTGTGAGAAGCCCCTAGCCTATGCCCCCGGCAGAGGGCTTCCTTGAATGCTGCCTGTGAGGAATTCCTTCTACACGTTCTCCATGGTTCTTCTCTGCCTTGTGGAAACTTTCTCCCGTCCACTCCCTTGCTAGACCTTGTCTGAAATGGACCTTGAGGAAGTCAGTGTTTTGCGGCAATGTAGTTCTGTAGCCCACTTTCTGTCCAAGGATTGTCTGAAAGCTCTATTAAAGAAGTCCCATCTTTTTAGATCAAACGGATGGGTTTTTTAGCAACACAGTTTCTTTAGAAACTTCATAGGTTCTGATGTATTTCGTCTTCAGCAGTTCTGCGCATCATAACCACACCCAGCATTCCTTCTAGAGTGTACCCCATGTATATCTTGTTTTCTGTATGAGCACTCAAATATTTCTCTTAATTTACTGATGGCTGCCTTCATTAGTTTGACCACATCCTATATCTGATCTGTCCTTCAAGACTGACTCGCTGTCAACTGGGAAATCTCACATAAGCTTTTGTCAATCCCAAAGCTTACTCTTCAGGGTCTAGAAACTGTTAACCTTTCTTACCCTGAAGTCTCCCTGTATTTGAATTTCTATTCCTTTTTACTTTTGCTTGCAAAGTAGTCACTGCTTTCTAGAATTCTTTTTCAAATATCTTGCCAAATGCAGCCAGTAACAAACAACAAAGAGCAGGAATATCCTGTTTCCAATTTCTTCCATCAGTCACAAGCTCAGTAAGCCCATGGTCTGCCTTCCAAGTTATAGCATCTAGGGTTTTACAACTATTTTGCCACCACCAAACACAGAATCCCAGCTATCCATCCAGTCATTTCCCTTTCTTCACTAACTTCCTGGTAAGCCAAGGTGATAAAATGTGAAAATCTTCTTTGGCAGTTCTGTAGTTCAAAGTGTTATATTAGGAAGCTGCTGCTACTGCCAAGTCGCTTCAGTCTTGTCCGACTCTGTGCGACCCCATAGAAGGCAGCCCACCAGGCTCCCCTGTCTCTGGGATTCTCCAGGCAAGAATACTGGAGTGGGTTGCCATTTACATTAGGATAGACTATGCCAAAAAACCAAAATAAAGCCAAAGAAGACCCTGAAGGCTCAATAGACTACAAAACACAATTTTGATTGCTATCTCACAGTCCAATGTGGTTGGTTAAATTCCCTCAATGTGGCTGGGGGAATTTGTCCATGTAGCTTTTCAGAGAATCCAAATTTTTTCCATCTGATAATTTTGCCATTGTCAAATCATGGCTTCCAGGACCCATGGAAGAGAAAAATTTATCATGGGGAATCTCAGGTTGGTTGACATCAGATCTACAAGTGGTGAGCATCGCTTCTGATCTCATTTCATTGGCCAGAACTCTGTCGTATGGTTTCAGGTTTCAATCTAACCCAGGGAAGTCTGGAAGACATACAGTTTAACCAACGTGCCCAGGAAGGGGAAATAATTTTGTAGTCAGCCTTTGCCATACATAGGATTAATCAAATCTCTGCTTTTCCATAAATTTAATATAATTGCTAGCAAACGCAGTCAAAAAGATAACAATTCCATATTATTTCCTTTTTCAGTTCAGTTCAGTTCAGTTGCTCAGTTGTGCCGACTCTGTGCGACCCCATGAATCACAGCACGCCGGGCCTCCCTGTCCATCACCAACTTCCGGAGTTCACTCAGCCTCACGTCCATCGAGTCAGTGATGCTATCCAGCCATCTCATCCTCTGTCGTCCCAATCCCTCCCAGCATCAGTCTTTTCCAATGAGTCAATTCTTCGCATGAGATGGCCAAAGAACTGGAGTCTCAGCTTCTCCCCTACCAAAACTAAATTAAGTCAACCATTGTTTGGTAGCTCGGGAATTCACCAAACTTTTCTCTGTAGACAGAATTGCTGAGTTAAAAGCTGAGGATTTTAAAATATTGACCACGTCTCTAATTTTGCAGTGAAGTGGTATTTTTTAATTTGAAATGCTGGCCCATAGGGTATGAACATGCTGCATGGTTATAGAGACGGAATATCTCCTCGTTATCCACTCAGTTATTCACGTACTCAGTTAACATATGTTTGTCAGGTTCTTAAAATGTGTAAAACTTTGTGCTCAGTGCGGAGGTTGTATTGTTGTAAGATTTGGATTGTTCAGCCTGCAGATGTTTCTGGAGCACTGAGCCATGCTAGGGACAGACTGAGATAAATGTCACATTCCTGTCCTGATAGGGCCCTAGTTTAGGCAGGTGACCAGCAGGTGAGCCAGGGTTCGCATCAGCTTGTAACTGCTGTGACAGGGCCATATCCTGGGGCACAGCCTAGGAGAGGTAGGGGGGTAGGCGATGACAATCATGCTGAGCCTTAATAGGCAACGAGTGGTCACCAGGGAAAGAAAAAGAGAAGAAAAGAATTTCAGAAACAGGGGCCTGCAGGTGAAAAGCCACGTGCAGGGAAAAGAGAAACTGGCGAGAGGGCGGGAGGTGAGTGGGGAGTGAGAGTTCCCCAAAGGCTCCCCAAATACAAGGCTGCAAATGGACGTGAGAGCTGGGACGGGAGGAACCATAGATGCCTATGAAGGAATTTAGATGAGTCTGAAAGTGAAAGTGGTAGTCGCTCAGTCCTGTCCCAGTCTTTGCGACCCCATGGAACTGCCAGGTTCCTCCGTCCATGCAATTCACCAGGCAAGAATACTGGAGTGGGCCGCCATTCCCTTCTCCAGGGGATGTTACTGACCCAGGAATCAAAACCCCGGTCGCCTGCATTGCAGGCAGATTCTTTACTGTCTGAGCCACCAGGGAAGCCTCCAAACTTGAGCCTGGAGGTAAGTCATAAGTTAAAATGCTATTACAGAAATGATACTAATATGTATAACAAAGTAGCAGATATTGACTGAGATCTGCTTCAGGCAGTACTATAAGTGCTTTGGATATTGTGAGCTATACACACCTCACCATAACTTTGGGAGAATGATGCTTCTCTCTTGCATTTGTTTTATCATCAAGGGACTGAAACTCAAAAAGGTACAGTAATTCATCTGCGTTAATGCAGTTCATAAGCCTTGGAGTTAACAATAATGACTTGTAAAATATCAGCAAGGAATTCTGACAGCTCCCAATAATGGATTGAGTGGTGTGTGTGTGTGTGTCTCCTTGAGAAAAACGATGCACGGAAATTAACTTTCCTCCTCCAAATACCTCACAACCCCTAGATAGTACAAGAGATTTCAATCTAGGCCTGTGTCCCTATGAAGCTATCACATATATCCATCTCTTCCCCCTTTCCAAGCTTCTCCTGGTGAAAGAACAGTTGATGAACTAAAAATTAAGAGGCCTTCCCTTCTCTCTGTGTGACCATTCACTGGTCTGAGCTCTAGCCACATAGCTTCTCTGGACCTGGTTCTCTTTCACTAAGTCTAAGGGGTTAAACAAAATAGTTGCAAGGTCTTTCTAGTGGTACGCTGTTCCATGCTCTGGGCTTCCCTGGTCACTCAGTGGTAAAGAATACACCTGCCAATGCAGGAGATGAGGGTTCAATCCCTGAGTCAGGAAGATGCCCTGGAGAAGAAAATGGTGATCCACTCCCATATTCTTGCCTGGAAAATCCCGTGGACAGAGGAACTTGGAGAGCGATAGCCCATGGGGTCACAAGAGAGTCGGACACCGCTGAGCAACTAGATAACAATTCCATGTTCTCTTTGGGAGCCACCGCCTGCGAGAGGGTTAGGGTTCACGTGGCCGAGGAGGAAAGGGGAAGCCAGCTGGAAGTGCCAGCAGCCATCTTTCTTTTAGGCCCACAGCAGCCTGAGCCCAGGACTGTGAGAGTCGGGAGTTATGAAGGCACCCCCCCGCCCTCCTTCCTGGGCTTTCCCTTCTCTCCACCCCTCTTCTGTTCCAGGTTACTGCCTCTGGGCTCCCTGATCAGTCAGGCCTGGGCTTTGCCTAGTGGGGCCACTCACCTTTCAACAATGAATCCTCTTCCAACTGACTCACCACAGGTGCAGCACAGTTACAGGGGCTCCAAGTGGCATCTCAGAAAAATCCGTTACTGCTGAACAAGGCTGCAGGGCAGCCCGATTCCAGGTCCGCTGGGCGAGGGATCTGTGGCCCAGTGGTGACAGCCACTCCAGGCGACTCTCAGGGACTAAGCACACACACACACACTCAGCTGTAAGAGAAGGCCCATCCAGCTGATTTGCGGTGGATCCAAATAGGCTATTTAACCAAGGGACACTACTGTAAGGCGGCAGCTTTAGGAACTAGCAGCAGAAGGCTCCCGAAGCTGGAAACATGCATCTGTTATCATGGTTTGTGCTTTCATCTTATTTCTGGCATTCAGGGTAGATAAAGCATTTCTGGTGTCTACATTTCCTCCCTCCCTTCTTTCCTTCCTTCTGTTTATTCCTCCTCCATTTCTCCCCTCCCTCCTCTTTCTGTCCTGCCCATCTCTTTACCTCTTCTCTTTCATGCTACTTTCAAGCCATCTGTGAAAGATGGCACTCTGACAGCATTCGAGGAGCATCTGAAGCTCCTCAAGACTTCCTGAGAAGACTTAGAGAGGAGACAGGACTTCTGTCCAAACCCATCTTAGGCCGTGACTGCAGATCCGGGTTCGAATTCATTTTCTGAGATGGGTCACTTCTGAAGGTAGCATCATCTTTGAAAATATGACTGACCCTGCAGGCTTCCATAGTCTCCCTAAAATAATTTTCCTAAATAATCTCTGGACAGCCTCTGCTTTCATGCCAGCTTCCTGGAGGCTCGAGCGTGGAGCCCCAGGTTCCACCCTCCTCTCCTGCAGAGCTGCCGCAGCTCTTGGTTCTGAATTCTCTACAGCTGCTCTGCTCTCTTGCTTCCCTTTAACGACTGGCCCCTCTGTACTTGCCTTCTCTGGGCCTCCTAACTGTGCTCTGCAAGAAGCTGTGGTTGACCACACCGCTTTCGCAAATCCAGTGCCCCTGCAGTGCTTAGCGGTGAAGAACACAGGCTCTTTGTGTGAAGCAACGTGGATGAGCCTGGCGAGGTGGGCATTATGCCAGGCGAAATAAGGCAGACGGAGAAAGGCACATATTGCTTGGTATCAATTCATATGTGGAATATTTTAAAAAATACAACAAACCAGTGACTAAAACAAAAAAAAAGAGGCAGACTCCCAGATATAAAGGACAAGCCAGTGGTTATCAGAGAGAGAAGGAAAGGGGTAGGGGCAATTCAGGGGTAGGGGAGTAAGAGGTACAGACTATTAGGTATGAAACAAGCTACAGGGATATATTGTACAGAACAGGGAGTACTGCCAGTATTTTACAGTAACTGTAAATGCACTAGAATTTTTCAAAATTGTGAATTACTATATGGCACACTTGTCACACATAAGATGGGTAGCAACTATACTTCAATTTAAGAAAAAAGTGAAAGCAATTATTGATAGTTTTTTTTTGTTTGTTTGTTTTTTAAAGACAGGGTCTTGAGGCAACCTGCTTGAGTTCTGAACTTACTCTTGGCACTTAATTGTGTGACCTTGGGCAAAGTGGCTTAAATTCTAGAAGCCACATTTTGCTTGCTTATAAAAGGAAAATAAATAGAACCTACTTTAGTGAGACTGAATGAAATAATTTATGCAAAGGCCTCTCATGTAGAAAGTGCTTTTCAGATGTTGGCTAGCAAAGGCAAGTGTCCACTTTTACTCAGCTCAGGTAGCTTCTGTGTCTCTTAGCTCCAACTATTTTTTTTTTTTTTTTCAGTTTAAGAAAAGTTTAACAACTGGTGAGCTCCCCATCACTGCATGAATGGAGGGAAATTCTTAGCTCCAATTTTTAATTGAGGGAATACGGCTGATTCAACCTGGCCTGGGGGTTGGCTTTTTGGACAGTTGAGACCCTGGGGGGAAATTGTAGTTCATGAAGTATATTCTCTGAGAAGACTGTGTGGGTTGAGGCAATGATTGACAATTGACATCAATATTATTGTTTTTTCTATTTTCTACTTGTTTGACTTCATTATCCCTTAACTAGCTTGCATCTGTCATTCACATATTCATCTAATATATTCTGAAGAATGGCAGGAAGATAAAGGAGCCCCAAAAAGAGAGAAAACCAGGATGCTATTTAACTGTTAGTCACCAGTACAGCTGCACTGGTTACTAAAACACTGTTCTATTTACTTCTATAATTAATTTTTGTTGGAGTATAATTGATTTACAACTTCCCTGGTGGCTCAGATGGTGAAGAATCTGCCTGGAATGCGGAAGACCAGAGTTCAAGCTCTGGGTTGGGAAAATCTGCTGGAGAGGGAAACGGCTGCCCACTCTAGTATTCTTGCCTGGAGAATTCCATGGAGAGCCAGGCTACAGTCCATGGGGTCGCAAAAGTCGGATATGACTGAGCAAATAACAGGCACATAGTTGTATAAAATGTGTCAGTTTCCACAGCACAGAAAAGTGAATCTGTTATTTATACACATATATCCACTCTTTTTAAGATTCTATTCACATATAGCTCATTACAGAGAACTGAATAGAGTTCCTTGTGCTATCAAATATGTTCTTATTGGTTATCAATCTTAAATAGAGTGTATGTGTCAATACCAATCTTCAATGTATCCCTCCCCTCCTTTCTTGCTTGGAAACCATAAGTTCATTTTCTACATCTGACACTCTATTTCTGTTTTATAATTTCTCAAAATTGTGTTTTTTTATATAACATAGCTACTCCTTTGGAGAAGGCAGTGGCACCCCACTCCAGCACTCTTCCTGGAAAATCCGATGGACGGAGGAGCCTGGTGGGGCGCAGTCCATGGGGTCGCTAAGAGTCGGACACAACTGAGCGACTTCACTTTCACTTTTCACTTTCATGCACTGGAGAAGGAAATGGCAACCCACTCCAGTGTTCTTGCCTGGAGAATCCCAGGGACGGGGGAGCCTCATGGGCTGCCATCTATGGGGGGGGTCGCACAGAGTCGGGCACGACTGAAGCGACTTAGCAGCAGCAGCAGCTACTCCTTAAATAAATGATTTGTCTTGCCCCTGCCAGCCTAATCCCCTGACTAGGAATACCATAACTGCCCATGACCTAAAACTAAAGAAGTCGTGCCTGACCCAGAGGAGCCTCCAGGACTTTATTCAGCAGGACAACCAGCACCACACACACCAGCTATATCCTCTGCTACAGTTCTCACGCTTCTTCCATCCACTCTCTGTCCACCCAGTGGGTCCTCATTGTCCTCTCTGTACCAGTGGCTGGAAAATAATTGGACAAAACAGAAAGGAAGAAGGGCATGTGGTGTCTTCCATGACTACAACTCAGGTGTTGGGTTGGTATAGCGACAATGGCATGTGAAGTCCTAACGCCTGATCGTATGCTCCTGATCCATCTTTTCTTATGTGTCCAACTATTTCCCCTAGAAACAGTGACTGTTATGGACCTTTAACATTTTTGGCCATCTGGTGGACAAAAAAAAATACTATCTAGTTGACTATCTCCAGGGAAGGCAATGGCACCCCACCCCAGTACTCTTGCCTGGAAAATCCAATGGATGGAGTAGCCTGGTGGGCTGCAGTCCATGGGGTCGCTAACAGTCGGACAGACTGAGCGACTTCACTTTCACTTTTCTCTTTCATGAATTGGAGAAGGAAATGGCAACCCACTCCAGTATTTTTGCCTGGAGAATCTCAGGGATGGGGGAGCCTGGTGGGCTGCCATCTATGGGGTCACACAGAGTCGGACATGACTGAAGTGACTTAGCAGCAGCAGCAGTAGCAGTTGACTATCTCATTGTCTTAAGTTGCATTTTTTGATGACTAATGAGGTTGAACATTATTTGAAAAATATAAGACCATTTTTCCTATGTATTTTTTGACTAGTATCCTCTTATTCTTTTCCCCATGGAGTTGCAGAAGACTTTATTGGAGCAGGAGGAGATGTTGCACCATTTAGTTGATAAGGTGAAGGAGGATGATCTCTAGAAAAAACTGTAGAAGTAAAGGAGGGAAATTGAAGGAAAACCGGATCAGGAGACTTGTAAACTAATTAAAAAACAGATCTATTTTTGTATTTTTGAATCAAGACTACCAGTGTTGATGCAAAGGTAGGATCAGAGAAACTTAAATAAACAGAAATCAACTTGTCTCACAAGAAGAGCAGGGTGAGCTGGTTCTGCTGGTATTACTTCAGTACCTCAGTGGAACTGAGATCTTCATAAAGGTGGTGATTTGGGTCTTCTTCTCATGTTTATGGACTCATGAACACAAGTCTGAAGCTGAAACTTCAGGCGTCACTTCTTCATTCTAACAAGAGAATGGAAAAAGAGGGGCCTATAGATGGAATGTGAGGACTTTCTTAGGAATCAAAAAAATGGTTTTGTACGGCTATACCTAGCTGAAAACTTGGTAGGGAGAGTGAGTGTTGAGTGAATGCACAATACACTGGGCAACAAAAACAGATACCTCTAAAATAAATGAGGTGTCTAGGACTGGAGATCAGGTGCTTTTTGTTCACTAAGAAAAGAAAATGTGAGAGAAGATATAGGTTGATGTATTTCCAAGACCTCCGTATATACAGAAGTCAGAAATACGGACCTGAGTTGGAGGAGAGGTTTGGATAAAAAAATATAGACATGGGAGTCATCTGCGCCAGAGATGAGAGAATGAGGAGAAGAGGAAGGGCGAAGGGTCAAGAACAAAATATGGAAAGAGTTTTGGAAACTCATGCGTGTAAATTGTCTTGAATGAAGTTCTCAGAATGGAAGACCAGACTGGAAACTGCACAGTTACATTTTTTTCAGCATTGTATTGCTTTGTATAGCTTATTAATGTTTGAACAATAGAGTCAGCCGCTTTTGCATTGAGGATAAAACTTTCAGAGCATATGAAGCCAGCTCTCAGATCAACAGAAGACTGTATTCTCCAGAACTGTTTTCTTCTTTCTCACTAGCTCTGCCCTGGTAAGTCTTCTGATTATGCATTTAAATAAAAGGATAGTAAAAACGAATTCCATGATACACTTAACTGCCTTGAGGGATACGAATATGCAGCAGTAAGTGTGATATGTAAAGTGTCTATTCCTGTGTGGCCACACGTGGGAAGGGATATGCAGTCGCCCTCCACCAAGCCTTTGTACTGGGCTTCAAAGCCATCTTGCTGGAGCTCAAAGGCCTGTGGGAGTGGTGGCATCTTCCTCCTTTTTACTGAAACTCAAATGTGAAAGTTCTTTGATAGCTGAGTTGGTGTTTTAAAATGTTGGTTCTGGTAATGCAGTCTCCTGAATGGCTTTTCTATTTCATAATCTCATATTCAGAATACAAATGGCAAACTCTATTTCCATGAATATTAAAATGGGAAATTTATGTTGGCTGAATTCTGCATGCCGCTGAGGAAATGTTGAAACTGCCAGCTATGATGAGAGAGCATAAATATAAATAGCTAACAACAGGTATTAAGCATCTTCTTTTGTGCTAAGCATTTTATAGGAATGATGTTTTGCAACCTCTGTAAGCATCATACATAGCTGATCCTCTTATTGTACCCATTTAACACACTGGGAAAACAATGCTTAGATAAAATCAGTGCTGTACTCTATGTGCTCACCACAGTGTGTGTGCTAAATCATTTCAGTCGTGTCTGACTGTGCAACCCAATGGACTGTAGCTCCTCTGTCCACGGGGATTCTTCAGGCAAGAGTACTGGAGGGGGTTGCCACGCCCTCCTCCAGAGATCTTCCCGACTCAAGGATTGAACCTTCATGTCTTATGTCTCTTGCACTGGGAAGTGAGTTCTTTACCACTAGTGCCACCTGGGAAGTCCACTCTCCAATGTAGTAAATAACAATCAACTTTATATTTGCTAGGTAGGCACTGAAATGAAAAGATGCTTGTTCCTTGGAAGAAAAGCCATAACAAACCTAGATAGCATATTTAAAAAGCAGCTAGCAAAATCACCTTGCCTACAAAGGTCCATATAGTCAAAGCTATGGTTTTTCCAGTAGTCATGTATGGATGTGACAGTTGTACCATAAACAATGCTGAGCACCGAAGAATCGATGCTTTCAAACTGTAGTGCTACAGAAGATTCCTGAGTGTCCCTTGGACAGCAAGGAGACTGAACCAGTCAATTATAAAGGAAATTAACCCTGAATATTCATTGGAAGGACTGATGCTGAAGCTGAAGCTTCAATATTTTGGTCACTTGATGCGAAGAGCCAGTTCATTAGAAAAGACCCTGATGCTGGGCAAGATTGAAGGCAAGAGAAGAAAGGGGAGACAGAGAATGAGATGGTTGGATGGCATCACTGACTCAATGGACATGAGTTTGAGCAAACTCTGGGAGACAGCGAAGACAGGGAAGTCTGGCGTGCTGCAGTCCTCAGGGTCTCAAAGATTTGGACACAACTGAGTGGCTGAACAGCAACAGCAAGGCAAGGAAAAGGAGCAAGGACATACAAGTTTCCAGGATAACAACAACGATAAAAAATGTCAATGGGCGGCTTGACATGGCACTGAGGCCAGTGGGCTGAGTAGCAATGCCAAAGTTGTGTTTCTGTAACCTAATGTGGGCTGTGGCTGCATCCATTCTTCTTGAGGAAACACTAATAAAAAAATTGGGGACAGAGTCTGAAGTGAAAAAAAAGTTATTGTAAATCCAGGAAAAAAAAAAACATTTACATAATTTGCAACATTTCCCATTTTGTTACAGTGAGAGTAGGTAATAATGATTTAAAATTAACTCAGTATCCTGCATATAACATGATTCAAAAGCTGTTGCATAAAGCTTGTGGAACTTCTTTGGCAAATCTACAGCAATTATATTTTAAAGAATATTTGTAAACTCTAGTAATTACCTAAACAAAGACAAGGAAAAGACACATGAGCTATATCATTATAGAGAAGCAGGTGTACCATTGAAATAAGGAAACTACTTGGAAAGTGTCTTACCATCCTTAGAGGAATTCTCTGTACAGAGACTCTGCCTCAACCCAGGGCGATATTTTAGTTCTTGTGTTTTGCACAATTTTTCTAAACAAACTGAATTTTCAAAATAGATTTACAGGTTTTTTGGCCTCCCTAGGGTGAGTTGGGGGAGATTAGGGTCTAGAGTGGAAGGGGGCACATTAAAAAAAAAAAGAAAGAAAAGAAAAGCTTCAATTTTTTTCCTCTTCAATTTTGACAGAAAAAAAGGCTAAATCTGGACCAGCTGTGAAGAATTGGTTGGGTTTACATGCAGAGAGTGTGGGAATTTCTGTCCACACTTTAGGTGATGGAAAATCCTCCAAAATGCACGGACTTACTTTTCCCTGGGGTCCTAATGTTTCGGGTTAATCTTTTCTGTCCACCATCTTTTATTGAGATCTGATTATGTGCCAACCCTGTGCATGGTCCTGGAGATGGAATGACGAGGAGGACAAAGTATGAAGTATGAGGAGTGAGATGTAGATAAATGGGACTAAACTGGGGCCAGCAAAGAAGGAGGAATTTCTTCTACTTGAGGACATAGTAAGGCAGCTGTCTAGGGGAGTTCAGTAAACTTTGGAGAATGGGAGCCCATTTCATACGTTTATCAGAATCATGCAGATTTCCCAAGATTGCGCTTTGGCCTTATTCTAAATAACACCACAGATGAAACTCTTTTCTGATTTCCCTGTAAGTTTCCTTTCATCTTCAAGCTCTCTGGCTACTTATTTCAAGTTCTGACTAGTCAGGTTTCTGATCATTTCAGCAAACTCCCTTAAACCTTGTTGAAAACAAGAGAGTGAGTGAGTGAAAGCTGACTGTTGCCAGGGCCTTCGGACGTGCACTCTTTTCACTGGTATTCAGGACCTACTGACGGATCGCAAGGTTGAAATTCACTGAGGATCTGTCTTTTGCTAACCTCTCCAGGTATTTTCTATCCTTGTGGAATAATGTGATAGGTGGAGGACTCCTCATAGGAGTGTGTGGGGAGGAGATGGAAATCAGAAATTGTCAATACATAGCTATAGTATTCATTTATTATGAACTATCCATAGAGTGGGCTTCTCCGGTAGCTCAGTGTCAATGCAGGAGACACAGGTTTGATCCTGGGTCAGGAAGATCCCCTGGAGAAGGAAATGGCAACCCACTCCAGTATTCTTGCCTAATCTTACATCATACAAAGAATACAACTGCATGAATCTTAAGAATAATACAGAGATGTATGCTTGTGGTGGAGAAGTCGTGGACATTTCCCAGGAGGAGAGAGGCTGAAGAAGTCAGATGGCATGCATTGGTTGATATCAAAATAGAATTTTTTTTAAGTGTGTTAAATAAAATTCTTGATCCTTTAGACAGTGCAGAAAAGAAAAGTGAGGAAAAGAAAGTTTTCCTTGGTAAAATAAGTTTGGAAAGCATTACAAATGTATTATATACTTATAGACTACATTTCAGATTAGTAAATTGAAGACTTTGAGAAGTCATGTAATAGGGAAGAATCCATTAATTTAACCTCCATTTTTTTCAAATTTATTTGACAATAGAATATGTTTTTATCCAATTCATCGGCTATTAAAACTAGTCTTGCTGAACACATTTTCAAAAATACACATTTTAAAATGTTCCGGCCGAGGTCCTGTGGGGAGGAAAAATTAATTTCTAAAACAAATGAAATGATGAATTATGAAGACATTTATTTGAGAACCAAACTGAAAAAATGTACGTGGTTTGTGTAGGAAAGTGGATATTTCCTGCTAAAGTAGAGGGAATTTGGAGTAGGACGAAATAATTTAGTTATTTATATTCCACTAGGGGTATAAACAAAAGGCATAATAGGTCTTAAATATGAGGTATTCAGTTCCATCTCTCAGTTGTGTCCAACTCTCTGTGACCCCATGGACCACAGTACGCCAGGCCTTCCTGCCCAACACCAGCTCCAGGAGTTTACTCAAACTCATGTCCATTGAGTCGGTGATGCCATCCAATCATCTCATCCTCTGTCATCCCCTTCTCCTGCCTTCAATCTTTCCCAGCATCAGGGTCTTTTCAAATGAGTCAGTTCTTCACATCAGGAGGCCAAAGTATTGGAGTTTCCGCTTCAGCATCAGTCCTTCCAATGAATATCCAGGACTGATTTCCTTTAGGATTGACTGGTTGGATCTCCTTGCAGTCCAAGGGACTCTCAAAAGTCTTCTCTGATACCACAGTTTGAAAGCATCAATTCTTCAGCATTCAGCTTTCTTTATACACCAACTCTCACATCCATACGTGACCACTGGAAAAACCATAGCTTTGACTAGATGGACCTTTGTCAGCAAAGTAATGTCTCTGATTTCTAATACGCTGTCTAGGTGGGTCATAGCTTTTCTTCCAAGGAGCAAATGTCTTTTAATTTCATGGCTGCAGTCACCATCTGCATAGATTTTGGAGTCCAAAACAATAAAGTCTCTCACTGTTTTCATCGTTTCCCCATCTATTTGCTATGAAGTGATGGGACTGGATGCCATGATCTTATTTTTCTGAATGTTGAGTTTTAAGTCAACTTTTTCACTCTCTTCTTTCACTTTCTTCACTCTCTGCCATAAGGGTGGTGTCATCTACATATTTGAGGTTATTGATATTTTTCCTGGCAATCTTGATTCCAGCTTGTGCTTCATTCAACCCAGCATTTCACATGATGTACTCTGCATATAAGTTAAATAAGCAGGGTGACAATATACAACCTTGATGTACTCCTTTTCTGATTTGGAACCAGTCTTTTGTTGCATGTCCAGTTCTAACTGTTGCTTCCTGACCTGCATACAGATTTTTCAAGAGGCAGGTCAGGTGGTCTGGTATTCCCATATCTTGAAGAATTTTCTACAGTCTGTTATGATCCACACAGTCAAAGGCTTTGACATAGTCAATAAAGCAGAAATAGATGTTTCTCTGGAACTCTCTTGCTTTTTCAATGATCCAGTGAATGTTGGCAATTTGATCTCTGGTTCCTCTGCCTTTTCTCAATCCAGCTTGAACATCTGGAAGTTCATGGTTCACGTATTGCTGAAGCCTGGCTTGGAGAATTTTGAGCATTACTGTGCTAGCATGTAAGATGAGTGCAATTGTGCAATAGTTTGAACATTCTTTGGCATTGCCTTTCTTTAGGATTAGAATGAAAGCTGACCTTTTCCAGTCCTGTGGCCACTGCTGAGTTTTTCAAATTTGCTGGTATTTTGTGTGCGTCACTTTAATATCATCATCTTTTAGGATTTGAAATAGCTCAACTGGAATATATAAGGTATACTACTGATTAAATGACAGAGCATTTTTGTAATTACAAAGTATTTCCACTGCTGATAACCTTGAAAGGTGAAAATGTTTCTCAATTTTTTTAAAGAATTCCTATGGCTAAAAAGACTTGAAAAGAGGCACAAAGGCATTCAGTCTGAATCAGCAACAGTGATGAAACTTGAGAAGTCTGGTGGCTCCCTAGTGGTAGATCCTGATCCGTCATGTTACTAAAGGCTGAAGACAGTCTGTGGAACTTAGCTAGGCGCTCCTTGTACTGACGGTATGATGCTGGCTTTTGTAAGTTTGGGCTCTCTGTTGATTCAAGGTACCTAGAGACTTTGCTCCTCATGAGTAGGGGTCTTACTGATGGGTTTCAGCTCTGTGTTTCTGAAGATCCCCTGAAGAAGGAACTGGCAATCTAGTCCAGTGTTCTTGTCTGGAAAACCCCATGGACAGAGGAATTTGATGGGGTACAGTCCATGAGGCTGCAAAGAGTCAGACACAACTGAGCTACTGAACAGCAAGAACATCATAATAGTGACATGGATAGGTGACATTTATTGCATTCAGTATGTGTGAGACATTGTTCGGTATGTTGATTATCTCATTTTATTTTTATTACTTTTAAGGGGCATGTTCTATTGTTTCCATTTTATAGAAGAGACTTCTGAGGGTTAAGGAGTAGTATTGCTTGCCAAGACCACACAGCACATTTTTAAGGAAGCCATGATTTGATCCAAGTCTTCTGACTAGCTTCAGACTAGAGTTAGAAGCTCTGAGGTCAGCAATCATGATTTTAGTTGTCACTTTTTAGATCTTTTATTGCAGGGGTGCCACTCCCACCTCAGTATTGCCTATTCTTTATCCCCATGAGGAAACCTAATGCCCACTCAGTTGCTATGATATCAACATACGGGTGAAGAAGTTGGTCATATGGATGGAGCTGAAGACATGCTGATCCTGAAAGCAAGCAAGACCCTGTGGCTCCTGGGCAAAAAAAAACCTTCCTGTGAGCAACCCCCTATCCCCCATCCTGCCTCAGTTCTGGATTGGGGAAACAGGAAACAGGCTTCCTTCAACCTTCATGATTTTCCCAGAGTTCCAAGGGGCAGGTTCAAACAGTGCTAATTAGGGAAGGGATGGGATGCTGAAACGAGAGTGGGAAAGTCAAGAAACAATACTATAGCCCTGGGGCAGGGTCCTGGTTCCTCTCTTAAGGGATATACATAACAATTATCTTTGAGCTATTTTTCAGATACTGAAACCCCCACCAGGTGGGAGAAGTTAACTCTACACTGCCCACAGGCGTGTAGACCCCAAACCAGTTGGAACTAGAAGATTGAGGATGCTGACTCCCACTTTCCCCACCACTAACCAATCAGAAGAACATCCTTGAGCTCATCATACTCTCTAAACCATTACTGTAAAATTCCTCACTACTTTCTCCAGGTGGGACACACAGTGTGGAGAACATTAGCCCACTGTGGCCCTTTTGCCTGGCAAGCAATAAAGCTGTTCTTTTCCACTTCACCTCAAACTCCATCTCTGAGATTTAATTTGGTGTGAGGGTACAGAGGCTGAATCTGGCTTCAGTTCTAGAGATTTTGTATAGTCTTTGGAAATGCACTAAATTAGTGAAGCAAGTAGGTCCAAGGAAACAGTTTGCTGATAGACTCTGGACTTTAGGATTATTGACGCCTTAAATGTTTCAGAGAAAATGAAGAAGCCTCATTCCTTCCTGGAAAAAGAGCATTTGAATCAAGTTGGTTAAGTCTCCCTTGTGGGTTTGAGGAGATGGTGAAGCTAGAGATAAATAAGACCCTCACAATCTCATAAGTGATTGGACCCAAGTCAAAACTAACAGAATGTTGATTTAAATGAACCATCTCCTGTGCTGGAGTTTAGAACTGCTGTTCTCTCTTCTCTGACATTAGGCTAAACCGTACAGTAGTAGCAGAAGTAGAGCACAGGGTGTGTTTTAAAATTTGGACATAAATGAGCACACCATCCAACATGTTAGGAATGATACATGGGATGAAGGGATACAGTGTTGAATCTTTGACTTCGGTTTCTTATTAGGCCTCGGATAAAGTTGCTTATGGCACAACCCTGGGGGCACTATTCATAATCCATCAGTCAGTACAAGGTGGTCCTGGTGCTGACATGGTCATAGTAGCATTCTGGAATGGAACAGGACAAAGAGAATATGGCTCATTGCTCGTCTTCTTAAGGCTCTCCTCTGGCCCCAAGAAGGACTGTGTGGCAACAACTGCCAAGTAATTTCCAGAATTCTGTAATCTCTCAAAAGATTTTAATAGCCTTCTTGGGGCAAGGAGAAGGAAAAATTTAGTTTTTAACTGTTTATCCTTTTTATTCATTAAAGATTAAATGACATCAAGAGATGAACCAAGAATTTAGCTTCAGTAGTATGGTGTTTGGAGAAGGCAATGGCATCCGACTCCAGTACTTTTGTCTGGAAACTCCCATGGACGGAGGAGCCTGGTGGGCTGCAGTCCATGGGGTCGCTGAGTCAGACACGACTGAGCGACTTCACTTTCACTTTTCACTTTCATGCATTGGAGAAGGAAATGGCAACCCACTCCAGTGTTCTTGCCTGGAGAATCCCAGGGATGGTGGAGCCCAGTGGGCTGCCATCTGTGGGGTTGCACAGAGTCGGACACGACTGAAGCGACTTAGCAGCAGCAGCAGCAGCAGCAGTAGCAGTATGGTGTTTGGTGAAAGTCTGTCTTACAAATATCCCCCCTCCCCCGCCCCCCAGAAACCAGAATCTTGGAAAAAAGAGCATATCCCAGAAAACTGATATGAATTATGTTTTGAACAAAATGTATATATTTGAAAAAGAAATCATCATAAAAAATATAGAATTCCAGTCCTGTTTGACAAAGTTAAGTTTTATGTAGTATATACTTTATCTGAGAAGCTGTTGCTTAGAGCAAAACCAGAACTCTTTGAGAAGCATTTAAAAGACCACTCAGTTTGAGTCTGCTTGTCTCTTTTCCCAGATTGATACATGTGGCCTCCTACATTTAAAATGAAAAGTCCTCAGACAATCCTAATCACATTGTCAGTCAGACAGTCATCTCCTGAAAGGGCCTCCTTCACCTTTAAGGATGCATGTACAATAGTGATATGTAAGCAGCTCAAAGACTCAATACCCCTTTTTTCTGCAAAGCAAGGCTGGGTTAGGAAAAAATCAATATGTTGGAAGTAAAGGTCAGACTAGGAAAAGTGACATGAAACAGAACTAAGGGAACAATATCCTTCATGAAGACTGTTTGAAGTTTCCTTTACCCTTGTGCTAGCTTCAGTGCAAATATATTTTATCCTAGAATAGAAGGCTGTATTCTTGAGGAAAAGTCATATTTTAAATATTTATCTATTCGACAGCATCCTTATTGCGTATTATCTTTGTCCTATTGACTAATACTCAAAAAAGCATAGTGTATGCTTTGAAGTGCACATTGCATGTGAATTGGAGTTGCCAGATTTTTTTTTTCCCTTGTAAGCAATGAGATTCGAACACACATATGCATTTGCCTACCTTTTTGAACAGTTCTCAATTTACTTTTTCAAGTGGGCCAGATGTACTACTATAGTCCTTAAAAGGGTCAGGACCATCTCCTTATTTCCCCACTCTCTATACTTATTGCTTGGGTATAGCTTTAAAGTAGCCCATGAACCCTTTTCACTCTTGCAACACATTTACCCACAATTAACAATCAAGCCGTCTTCCCTTCATTCAGGCGTCCATTCTCCCCGGCCTCATTTTCCCTGCCTCTCTCTTGATCTACCATTGTGCCGAGAGCTGTTTGTGCCATCTCAATCTGCACCCCTCCCCAGCCGCACAAGGACTGGGGGGGGAAGAAAGCAGCCGGCATTCAGATGCTGAATAGCAAATTGCTCTTGAGTGTCCTTGTTTCCCCCGGCTCCCCCCCTTCCTCGGGAAGGACAAGGGGGCGCTGAAAGCAACCATACATTTTGTTCAGTGCTCTTGAAAACAAGCGTTTCACACCTGAAGCCTTTCACAGTAGCCCAGAAGCACCCCTTCAAACCACTTAATTGCCAATTGCTTCAGAGCTCCTTGTAAAAGTCCATTATGTCAGCCAGCTCCATGGCGGAGACAAAGTATGCGAAATGAAAGAGTCCTCCTTCTTCCAGGGCCAATGCGGCATTAAATATCCCCAGATCACTGGTTTTCTTGTTAACAGGCCGTGATTGGCTCCCGTTGGAGGTATGCACAGAAACCTTCTAGCATTATTTGAAAATGAAAGATGCAATTTTCCTTGGTTCTTTGTCAAAATAAGGTAAAAAAAAAAAAAAAAATTAAAGACGTACCAGAGATATCCAAGAAAGGGATCTTCACACACTCAATTGAAGTGCTGGGATCTGGGGTGGGGGATGGGACGGGACGAGAAGCACCTAGAATAGGTCAACTACCAAAACTGGGTAGTCTTCTGTTTTGTTGGAGTCTTCTTCTTATTATTATTCCCCCCCCCCCTTGGTTGAAAAAATTAAAGTGTGTGCAAATTCTCAAAGTTAAAAAAGAGTTTCTCGAAGTGGAAGGAAACAATAAGATATCCCACAAGAAAAGAATGCTCACCTTGAGTACAATGAAACGGAACCGCTTATTCACTAGAGAACTGTTTCAAAGTTGCAGCTGTGGAAATTGATTTTCAAATGACTGCTCTTTCGGAGGCCTCCCCCCCATGCTCACTTCAGTCTTTCCTACAATTAACAACACAATCAATTTGATGAAGAAAAACACCTGGTAAGCATCTGCGTAAGGAATGAAATGTTCCTGGAGTAATGTATTTCTTGCCCGTGAAAGCGTCTCACTCACTCTTAGGGGAAGGAGGCTGCCCAGGTGAGGCAGTGAGGAAGACATATCAATAAAACAGGACCCAGGGAGTGAGTGACAGTCGCTCAGTCGTGTCCGACTCTTTGTGACCCCATGAACTATACAGTCCATGGGATTCTCCAGGCCAGAATACTGGAGTGGGCAGCCTTTCCCTTCTCCAGGGGAATCTTCCCAACCCAGGAATCAAACTGAGGTTTCCTGTGTTGCAGGCGGACACTTTACCAACTGAGCTATCAGGGAAGNGGAAGCAGAAGCAGGCCTCTGTTTCTGGGAGGCAGAGAACAGCCCTAAGTGGGCCCCTAGCAGCCCCCCTTTGCCTCCCCTGGGGCCAGTGTCATCTCAGGGGCCTCTGGACCCTGGGGAAGCACTGGGTTTCTAACAAAGGGCAAGGAGACCCTTCTTCAGAGTTCCGCCCTGGGGCCCACAGAACCTGTCTCTTATACACATCTAGATGTGTATAAGAGACA
The DNA here is from genome assembly GCA_006410675.1 of Oreotragus oreotragus. NCBI lineage: Eukaryota > Metazoa > Chordata > Mammalia > Artiodactyla > Bovidae > Oreotragus > Oreotragus oreotragus. Next base: position 390,292 of record SJYX01017601.1, on the reverse strand, counting down.
GGGGTGGCGGGGGGTGGGGGGCACCAAACCTGATGGTGGAGGTGTGCGATCAGTTTGTTGGCGTGATTCCAGGTCTGCTTTCAGCAAACGTTCTGGAGTCCTGGGCTCTCATTGTTGTTCCCCTGGCACTTTGCAAATCACGAGCCTAAAACTGGAAGAGTTTGCATGACATGTAAGCCTGTCTTCCAGTTTCTAGGATGGTGTGTGCTTTTTAGATGCCCGTGTTATCCTACTTTCAAAGGGTTGCCTTTTTCTCCGAAACTTTTGAACTGAGAATCCTTCTAGAATTCAGTGCTTTCCTTCCTGGAAAGAGCCAAGTGGAGTATGAGAGGAGGAGGAAATGTGTGTATTTATTCTAATGAAACTTATGTGAATGTTGGCTTCCATCTTGAGCCAAAATACTCCTCTGACTGTGGTGATGGAAGGACTGTAAATTTCCTTTGAATGAATGAACTTCATTGTACTCAATGACCACTCCCTGGATAATCTGATTCTTCTGCTTTTTTTTTTTTTTTTTAAACTGATCTCTCTTTCTTTCCTGGACTTGTCCTGCCATTCACACCTGCCATGGCTTGTCAAACCATTTGGTCCAAACTTGTTCTTGTGACTTCCGAGACTAAATCACCAGGAGCTCTCCCCTTCCTGCCATAGTAAGTCTTTAACTGTTTGGGCCACGGCCCGCAGCGCACGTACAGTAACTGTGTCATGCTTCAGACCTGCAGTGATTTAGAACCTAGAGCAATGAAAGGTCCATTGTGAAGGGAAGAATGTATTCATGTTGGTCTGTCCATATCCAAGGATCATTATAAATAGTGAGGCTCATCTCAGAGCTCGTAAACCTCATGTTCCAAGAAAGGTTCCTCAACTGTTGTGCTTTATTAAGGACCATATATATGAAATCTATTCCCCGATAAACATTTGACTTATGAGAAGTAAAAATAACTTGTCATTTATGGTATTTCCCTTTCTTTCTGTCTGTTATTCCTTTTGTCTTCTTTGCTTTATGTTCACTTGTTTAGGTTGCTTCTTTTCTCCTCCTCTCACTTATCAGCTTGCTCTGCAGAAAAATTTCCAACAGATTAATTTATCCACTTAGCCATGTAGCAGATCTACTTATGTCACAGGATGTATAATGAATTTTCATTAGATTTTGTGATAATTTTTGTGCCACTGTGAATTTTTATGTAGAAAATGAGAGGAAAGTAACATTGGCAACCTCCTGCTCATCTGCTCCCCTCCCGCTACAAAGCTCATGGAATAGGGAAGTTTGGATGATAATGCTGGGAGGGAAAGCTGGTGGATACAGTCTTGCAAAAAGTTTCACCTTAGCACAGAAAGCCTCAGAACAATCCCTAATTATAGTAAGGTCAGCAGACCATGGCTGATGGGTCAGTTCTAGGCTGCCACCTGCTTTTGTGAATTAAACACTATGGGAATATAGCCAACCTGTAAAGTGTACGTGTGCTTCCCCGACGGCTCAGATGGAAAAGAATCTGCCTACTGTGAAGGAGACCTGGGATTGATCCCTGGATCGGGACAATCCCCTGGAGAAGAGAATGGCTGCCCCACTCCAGGATTCTTGCCTGGAGAATCCCACAATCCACAGGACTGCAGAGTCAGACATGGCCGAATGACTCACACTTCACTTCATAAGTTTGTGTGTTGCCTATGGTTACTTTCACTTCAGAGTTGAGTAATGGAAACCATATGGTCCCGAAATCCTACAATATGCACTATCTAGCTTTATTGTGTGTGTGTGTGTGTGTGTGTGTGTGTTTTGTAAGTTGCTAACCCTTAGAATATTAGAGAAGGAAATGGAAATCCACTCCAATATTCTTGCCTGGAAAACCCCATGAACAGAGGAGCCTGATGAGCTACAGTTTTGGGATTGCAAAAAGAGTTGGATACAACTTGGCAACTAAATAACAACTCTTAGGATATAGCTAACTGCAGTGCATGGGGTCGCGAAGAGTCGGACACAACTGAGCGACTTCACTTTCACCTTTCACTTTCATGCATTGGACAAGGAAATGGCAACCCACTCCAGTGTTCTTGCCTGGAGAATCCTGGGGATGGAGGAGCCTGGTGGGCTGCAGTCCACGGGGTCGCACAGAGTCAGACACGACTGAAGTGACTTAGCAGCAGCAGGATATAGCAAAAAATCTGCAAGATCTCCATATATGTTTCATGCAGGGGAACATGAAATATTCACTGAAGTCTTAATCAAATATACTTTTGTTGTGAGTCTGATCTTTTTGTGCTAGGAGGAAAACACTGAGATAATAATATAATATGTAAGCATGTATGTGTTTAATTACGTTTTATTTTGTTAAGGACTGTTTGTATATCTGTCTTTCCTGCTAGATCACGATCCTTGAAGGCAAGGACATGATCTTATTTGTAACCTGACTGTGGCCATGTCTGTCAAATAGTTGCCACTTAAACTTTTTTTAAGTATCCTCCAAATGGATGTTCGTTGTGAAGGAAAGCCATTTCATAAACCTCAAAGTCTCAGGCCCAGCTCTTTGGAAACAGACACGATGAAGCTGAGACAGGGCACTGAGTGATTTTCTAGGTGTGCTGGGATCTCACTCTGCTTCTGGACATCACAGAGAGAGTTCAGTGTCTTAGTGAACAGCTGCATGCTCTTCCAGTGCATTTTCTTCTCTTTGTCTTCACTTTATTCCACCTGCTCCCACTTTCTAGAATTTTTGAAAATAAGTGAACAATTTGTCTTAAGCAGTAGGTTTTAGCTAACTGTAACAGCAACAAAACCACCTTTCATTATTTCACAAGTCCATTTCCCGTGATAGAGCCTTGCTTCCTCTTAGTCAGCATATCCAATATACCAGCTGCTTTCTCCACTGTCCCTTGGCATAGTGTCCTGGTCTCTTGCCACTTCAATTCAGTTCAGTTCAGTCGCTCAGTTGTGTCCGACTCTCCATGACCTCATGAATCGCAGCATGCCAGGCCCCCCTGTTCATCACCAACTCCCGGAGCTCACTCAGACTCACGTCCATTGAGTCCATGATGCCATCCAGCCATCTCATATTTTTTTTTTTTTTTGACAAAAACAACTCTTCATTGACAGCAAGAAGGCAATTTGAATCACTCCCCCATGGCAAAATGGGATTCATACCACTTTTGAGCCAAGGAAGTTTAAATTTGAACCAATTTTGAACCAAGGAAGTTTAAATTTGTATACAGTTGTTTGAACCTCTTTCTGCAGTCTAAGAAAATTTGTTTAAATATGTTTAGATTATAGCATGGTTTCACACATAATGTTGATTTTGATCAATGCTTAGAATTTTAGCTATTGAAAAAAAGGGATCCTAATATTCTTGAGTATTATTCTGAGTCCAGCACTCTACCTGTGTTATCTAATTTAATACTCATTTATGTGTGCTATTTAATTTACTATTAATGATTGCCCTGGGGGAAGCTGTTATTGTCCACAAATTACAGATGAAGAAACTGAGGCACCTTATGACCGATCGTGATTACAGAGCTAAGAGAAGGCTGTCCTTTTTTTCTCCTCCCTCAAGCTGCTGTAAACAACTATTCTTCACTCACCAGGATCCCCAGGACATTGTGGGCAATAGTAAACTGTGTGCCAGCCTGCACCTGCAACAGTTGATATCTCCACATAAGCAATACTTTAGCTGAGACAGGCTAGATGTGGTGAATCCGCATATCACCAGATAAATAAGCCAGAGAAATTTCCAGAATGACCATAAAATTCACCTGCCTAAGACTAAAAGAAAAGCCTTGGAGTTGGCTGGGATGGGTGGCATAAGTGGATTGATCAAATAAAAACATTGATCACATACTCTCTCTGCTTTGCATTTAATAAAATCTATGTTAGTATTGAGCTCCTTTGCTGGTGCTTAAATATTGATTGCTACCTAGGCTTTATGTCCTCTAAGCATCTTCACTTTAGTAATAGTAGCAATAACAACAACAACAATAATAATGGTTTACATCCATTAACCACTTACTATGCACTGATATTTCATATGGATTAATTAATTTATTTCTCCTCAGAATCCTATGAGTGGATAACGTTTTATCTCCTAAGATCATCAACTGATGCCCAGAATGCGAAATGGCTGCTTTAATAACATAGCAAGCAAATATCAGAGCAAACATTCAAACATAAACCCTTGGCTGTCTGATGCTGAGACTGCATCCTTTACCCACAGTGATTCCTTTCTTTTTCTCCTCATTGGGAGGAGCCTGCTACAAGACCATGAAAGTGTTAGTCACTCAGTTGTGTCTGACTCTTTGCGACCCGATGGACTACAGCCTGCCAGGCTTCTCTGTCTATGGAATTCTCCGGGCAAGAACACTGGATTGGGTTGCTATTCCCTTCTCCAGGGGATCTTCCAAACCGTGGGATTGAACCCAGGTCTCCTGATTTGCCGGCAGATTCTTTACCATCTGAGCCACCAGACCACGCAGTGAACTCATCCATTCCCATGGCTTCAATTATCCCTAAAATACACTGATGATGTCCTAACTGTGTTATTGCTCAGGAATATTCTGCTAAAGATAAGGATATTGTCAGTGTACATGAGGAGCCTTCTACTCATTTTAAACCTGTTACCTTCTCCCCAAAGCTCCTTCTTTGTATCTTGATAAATGACATCTTGCATTTAATTACCTGAGTGTAAAGCCTACCAATGATTCCAGCCAATCTCTTCCACACTCTCTGGGAGATCTCTGACCATACTACTAAGTCGTCTGTGTTAGCATTTCCTCTCAAATCTGTCTCTCTTCTTATCATTGCCCTACCTCATCCCCGATCAGTGACGGCCAGCACCTTCCACAGTCCTCCTGTCTCCAGCGCAAGTGCCTCGGAATCCATTGACTGCAGAGACTGGCCTGATTTGTCTGAAGGTGAATCTGACTACATTCTCCACTGTTGAAATATATTCAACACTGCAACTGACTTAAGATCTCTCCAACCAAACACACAAAGCCCTTCATGATCTGGATCCTGTTGGAATTAGTATTTTCCCATGTTTTTCCCATGCCAGAGAGCAAACCTCTCAGAGATAGCAGTTGTGCCTTGTCAATACCCCCACTGGTGACTGGCACACAGCTGATACTAAATAAATTGTTGTATGGTACATGAGCATGCTCTTGGTTAAAAGATTCTTTATTTTTTAATCAAGAATGGTTACAACTTCATACTTAAGATCGAAAGTATAAAAACTTTTGAGCTACTTTTGATTTTATGAGCCTGTTCTTTTCTAAAATTCTTTTACGTTATCAATTAAGCTATTAACACAAATTTTCATAGTATTGTTCATACCCCGCTGAGCTTTTCTTCTCAAACTTGAGTGAGTGATCACATACAGAACACTAAGTTAAAATCATTTTAGGACTCAGGCTTGATTTTAAAGTGAACTTACTTTTTTTATTATTTAAACAAAAGTTAAGCTGTTTTTGTTGTTGTTGTTGGGTTCTGAAGCAGCTTCACATTATCCCTGCTCTGCAGATAAAAGTTAAGATTCCTTGTTCACAGGCAGGATTTGGCAGTAAGCATAGAGAATTGCTTTGGCAGACTTAGTTTAATTGACTTAAACTTGAACACTGGCTGCTCCTGCATAGGAATTCCCAAAGCTGTTCTTAACAGGCCTCACAAATCTAATAGTAAGGACCTGCTGATGAAAAACATCTGCCTTGGGGCCTAGTGAAGATTCCATACAAAGTTATACTTTCCATGCTACAAACTTATATGGATTTCCCCTGCTAATCTTTATCATGGGGAAAACCCTTGAAACATTCTTTCCCAGTCTTACCATGAGCTTTTCACATACCTTCGCTTCTTGGCAGCACCAATTACTACTACATTGTCTCCTAGTTAGGAAGAACAGAAAAGCTACTGAACATCATTGAGTTAACCCTTACCCCGTTATTGTCCTAAGACTTGAAGCATTGGGCTTCAGTTTAGAAGTAAATATGGAAAATGCCAAAAGAAGAACCTGTATAATAGAGGACTATTTAAACACACACTCGAGTGTATTTTAAAATGTGAATATAGCATGTTTGATGATTTTAGAATTGCTCTGACTCATGTAGAAAGGAGATACTTGAATGATAGAAAGTTCTCTTCCAGCCATATATTCAGTCAAACCCAAGCCCACATATATTGGATCTGCTGCTGCTACTGCTGCTGCTAAGTCGCTTCAGTGGTGTCCGACTCTGTGCCACCCCATAGACGACAGCCCACCAGGCTCCCCCATCCCCGGGATTCTCCAGGCAAGAACACTGGAGTGGGCCACCATTTCCTTCTCCAAGGCATGAAAGTGAAAAGTGAAAGTGAAGTTGCTCAGTCATGTATGACTCCTATCGACCCGATGGACTGCAGCCTACTAGACTCCTCTATCCATGGGATTTTCCAGTCAAGAGTACTGGAGTAGGGTGCCATTGCCTTCTCCATATTGGTGCTAAAGAATATCAACAAGGTCAACTCATATAAAGCCATTACATATTGGACAGAAAGAAACACGGACGCATCCTTAATAACTGTTAGTTTCCAATGCCAGATTGTTATTTAGGGTCCACATTTTCTAACTAAAATAGGTTGTTTGCATTTCACAAGGAATGAAGAAAGAAGATCTATTCGTGAAGAAGGACAAATTATGCAGTTCAGGGAGTCAGAGTTAGATTTCTGATACCCCTGAAGAAGCCCCGTGTTACACTGCATCTTGCAGAAAGGAGTGCTTCTCTCTGGCAATGCATATTTTACACCCCCGCTCTCTTGGTAGGAAAAGTCTAATTTTAATGCATGCTTAGGCATGTGGTGTTTATAGGAAAAGTTGCATGTGTGGGTGTTCACTTAACTACTCAAGAGGGATCTGAAATATGATTCAAATTTCAGAAGGCTTTCCTACTTCTGAATACCAAGAAACTGAAACAGTCAACTGGATGAATCTACTTACAAGCCAAGAAAAGCAACAAGGCATTTTCATATCACAAAAGTAGGGTAAGTTTTTGCCATGAATTATTTAAGAAATGCTTTCCATACCCCGAGCAGATGATCTAGTTCCTGTCCTAAATTGGCAGTTTCCTTTTAAAGACTAAGTGAAGCATATTTCATTTAAAAACAAATGAAAATCAATCAGTAAGGTTTTCAGTCTCACAGCTCTTCTGCCTTGAAAGTCAGGGAGAGTGGCATAATGTTTATTAAGAGTTATGCTATTCAGATGTCTTAGACACATTAGAAAAGCTTGGTTTTATAACAATCTTGATTATAAATATGGGAAATATATGAAAATGTACATTTTTATAACTGTTCATAATCATTTACAATTTCCACAGTTTCGGTTTCTGTTAAATTTTGGAGACTGTAAGATTTCTAATTGCTGATGAATCAGAGTCCAAAATAATGAAGGCAGAGCATCCTTTAGAGGCCAATACCATGATCTCCTGTGGCCTGTGAATGCTGACCTGCTGCTCGAGATGAGTGAGTTGACAAGACAAAGGGAAGAAGGAAGAAAGAGTCTAGCTCTCTACAGTGTTGTGGCCCAAGTTCCTGGTTTTGCTAGTTGGCATAACGACTGAGAGTCGGACACGACTGTGCAACTGAACTGACTGATGATGACTGAAAATTTCTTCCACGCCTTGATGGTTGCAGTGGAAATCCCTGGGGTAGAATATAGGCATGCAAAAGCTCAGATGCCCTTGATGAGAGTTGCTTCATAAGTTTTGGCGCCCACTAGTATTTTTTTTTCCCACTCCAAGGATTTGGATAATTATCTTGGTTCATGGTGGGTGGTATCTCACTGCCAAATTGTTCTCTTGAGAGTACAACTGCCTCAGGTTTTTGTAGCTAATGGTCTGAAATTTTGGGACTAATTGATTTAGATTTGTAATACTTCTTTGTTTTACAAAGAAACTATTGGTTTTAGTACTGAAAGACCATTGTAGCCTTGCAGCTTTAAATTTTTTGGACTAATTGAATTAGCTTTGTCATACATCCTTGTTTTATGTAGAAACTATTGTTCTTACCATGGAAAGGCCACTGCAGCCTTGCAGCCTCTTCATGGAAATTAACCTCTTTGGTCTGCCAAGCTTCCCCAAAGATAGCAAACATCATGAGGGTAAGAGGCAACTCTGTTTTACTAGTTTTGTGTGCTCTTCCTATTATCTAGAACAATATTTGTCACATAGCGATTCACTGAGAGTCTGTTGAATTGAACCCTGTATGTGTATTCTTGCTACACATAGAGTATGCATGAGAAGCTGTCTACTCTAATGGAAGAAAAGTAGAAATGATAGGCTGGCAACCATTGTTCAAGTCCTTTCTTTGCTCCTTATTAGCAATGTGATCCTGAGCAAATCACTTAACCCACCTATGTTTCACCTTTCTCACCAGTAGAGTTTTAGAAGGTACTGATACTTAAGATACAGAGCTGATACCGCGTGAAAAATAGAAACTAATGAGAACATGCTGTACAGCTCAGAGAACTCGACTTAATGCAAGGTAGTGACCTGAATGGGAAGGAAATCCAAAAAGGAGGGGACACATCTATGTGTATGGCTGATTAGTTGTACTGTGCACTAGAAATTAACACAACATTGTCAAGCAATTATAGTCCAATAAAATTAATTTTAAAAAAATACAGAGATATTAGGGGAGAAAATGGTCATGTGAAAAAGTGTCCTTGGTAAACACTATAGAAATCTAAAATATAATTAGATATATATATTATAGGGACAATGTATTAAATCTGTTTTCTGTCTAATTCTCTGATTAGTGTCACTATTGGCTCTCAAATGCTGAATTAGATGCCTACCCTGACCCCCATGCTATCTTTGGACTTATTTGTCTCACCTGAATTTAACCTGTTCCCAAATTTTCTTCCCGATTTAAACACCTGATTTCCAGCCATGATTTTATGATTTATATTAATGAGAGATTATGCAACAGTCACTGGATTATATATAAAAGTTATTAACTGATTTAAATTATACTTAAAAAATAAGGACTATATACATAGAAAGTAAAGGAAAGAGGTCGAACTTGTAATTTTCTGGGTATTTCTGTTTTGTTGCACTATGTTTTTTTTCCTGTACTCTTCACTCAGAGATTCCTGGAGAGATTCTTTTCTATGGGGCTGAAATTCCACAAGAGGCAAAAATAACAAGGCAGTTAGAAGGATATTTTAGTGGTACGGCAGTGGTAATCAACCTGGGTAAAAAGTTGCTAGGGAAGATAGTTTATGATTGTTTCAATGTCAAGATGGGAGAGAGATGCCCATCTTCTAACCCTCAGCTCAAACGACCCATTCTCCCCTGAACCCCCTTCCAAAAGGAAGTTGAAGGGACCGCTACTCACTTTGTGTGTCCACCCTGTGTCTTGCAAAGATGTCTCTCATGCTCACCCAGTGATTCTCTGGACCACTTGACTGCCATTTTTACCTCCTTTTACTTGACTTGCCCTTTCCTTGGCCAGGACAAGTCTGTGCCAGTGTTTATCATATGATACTGCTTAGTAAGGTTGAATGGTTAAATGAATGGGAGAAAAAATGACTGATCTGAAGTAAGAAGCATAGGTCAAGGAGAAATACTCCAGCAGGCTCACTGAAGATAGTTGTAATATTAAAATAGTTGTAACAGTAAAAACAACCCAAAAGACAAGATTGGGAGGTGTTATAGAAAAAGCTGTCTATTGCGTGATCTCATGAGAGCCAGACTGGGGTGGTGCTGGCTGTTCAGTCACTAAGTCAGCCAGCTCTTTGCGACCCCATGGACTGCAGCATGCCAGGCCACCCTGTTCATCACCATCTCCCAGTTTGCTCAAACTCATGTCCACTGTCAGTAATGCCATCCAGCCATCTCATCCTCTGTCATCCCCTTCTCCTCCTGCCTTCAATCTTTCCCAGCATCATCTTTTCAAATGACTCAGCACTTCATATCAGATGACCAAAGTATTGGAGTTTCAGCTTCAGCATCAGTCCTTCCACTGAATATTCAGGACTGATTTCCTTCAGGATGGACTGGTTGGATCTCCTTGCAGTCCACGGGACTCTCAAGAGTCTTCTCCAACACCATAATTCGAAAGCATTAATTCTTTGGAGGGTGGTAGAGGGCAGATCAAAATGGCTAAGATGGCCAAGACAATACCCAAAGGCTTCCAGTGGCAATTAGATGAGTTATGTTATTTTTATCAAGAGTGATGACAATAGATGAAAGTAAGAGATGAATCTAAGAAGGGCTACAAGGTTGGCATTAGAAATTGATTCATTCTGCCGGTAAAGAGCAGGAGGGCTATAGACTGAGACAGTTCTTGCTTGGGCCCTGATCCTTTCTAGGTCTGTTGCTTGAGGCAAGTTACTTAAACTGTCTCAGATTTATTTCCCTAATTTTTAAATGGTATTGAAAATAATGTATTTCCCTGGAAGCACTGTGAAGTTTAAATAAGAGGATCCATTTACAGCACTCAGTACAATGCCTGGTTGTAAGAGGGATGAGCAAATGCTTAATCTCTGTGTATTTGGAACATTTAAAATTTTGCATAAAATAATTTTACCTAGGAGCCCTTGAGTACCTGCTTATGGGAAACTCAGGTCCTAAAAAGTTTGCTGCCTTTTTTCTCCAGTTTTTTCAAAACATTTGTTGAATATTGTGAGGTCCTAGGCTAGGTTCAAAGAAATAAACAAACATATGCATAAAATGCCACCCTTGGATTTCAGTGTTTTGCAATTGAAGATAAAAAAATATAGAAAACAATAATTAAAAAAAAAACCTGCACATAATAATCTGAGAAGCAGAAAGCAAAAAAAGGCACTGCAGGGAGAGATCAGAGAGTCAGGTTTAAGTCCCATTCTCCTGTTTGTTCTCTGGTGTTGGGCTCCTCGTATTAACTTCTTGGCCTTTGGCCGATTGTGAGAATGTTGGTTGCCAAGATCTCAAGTTTCCTGTTGAGCCTGAAGATGCTAAGCCTCATAAGGTTATTGCTGCCATTCAGACCAATGCTGGAGGTCATTCCCTCTTCAAAAATGCAGGTAATGATTTATGGAAAGAGTGCAGATGTAGGCCTGGTCTTGAGGAATCGGTAAGATTTCTCTGGGCAGAGTAGGAAGGGAGAGTGGTCTTCAAAGACATAGGAGAAGAAATCCAAAGGTAGACAATTACAGGACTTATTTGTAGGTACTTAGACACCTAGCATCAGACGATGGATGTAATTAAGTGATTCAGCCTCAGATTTAGCCAAATTTTATTGAGAAGCTCTATTTGATAAGCCCCAGCCTGGGCATTTCACATATATTTTCTAAGTTAACCCTCTAGTTGTGTAAGGTGGTAAGCATCATTACTTCTTTTTTTTTTTTTTAACAAATGGGGCATGGATACACATATCAGTGATCACAAAGCCATTCAGATAATGCGAGAGTGAAGAAAGTTTTCTGGGGCAAAATATACATCTGGCTCCACATCTGGCCTATAAACCACTAACTGTCAACTTTCTGTATGTGAAAACAGGTTCAGAAAAGTTAAGTGATTTACTGAATGGAAAAGAGTGACTTTGTTAAGCTGATATTCAAATTTGGGTTACCTGAATCTAAATCTTGTGCTTTTCCAGTATACAATCTTCCCACTAGGAAAAGCTAAGAGGGGAACCTGGAATGAAAAGTAGTGTTAGACTGTAAATAGTCAATGAAGCAACCCAAGGATTGGGTTGAAAGTGTGAAAGTTTGAGTTACTCCATCATGTCCAACTCTACAGCCTCCCAGGCTCCTCTGTCCATGGAATTCTCCAGGCAAGAATACTTGAGTAGGTAGCCATTTCCTTCTCAGGGGATCTTCCTGACCCAGAAATTTGAACATGGGTCTCCTGCACTGCAGACAGTCTACCATCTGAGCCACCAGGGAAGCCCAGAGATATGGTTAAGAAAGTACAATTCAGGAGTGGAGTCTGAAGGATAGATGTAGCAAGGTAGGTTCAACATGGAACAAAACAGAAATCAAGTGTGAGCCATGCTATGACTTGATACGGTTAGAGCAAGGAGAGAAATCAACCAAAGAAGAGAGATTCCTGGGCTACTGACGTCTTTCTTAAGCCATCCTTCTGTCCTATTTGAAGAATTTGACGTATACAGAAAGTAATTGAAATTATGTGAATGGTTCAAGAGTAAATATAAAACCTCACTATGGAAGCCATATTTGTATCAAATCATAAACTAGCTTCAGAGCTTTCTGTAACCTGTATTCATAAGTAAAGCAGAGACTGTTTTCTGGTTTAAAAAAATGAATCAGCCTATGAAATAGAGTGTGACTCAAAGTTTTACTGCCAAAAAGAACTAGGTAAGTTTGTAGGAGAAACTATCTTTTTGTGGGCTTATCAGTTTCTCTGTTTTGATAGGCTCTTGTTTGCAATTGCCTCCCTGTCAATACCTTGATTATACAATTGCCCTTCTAACTATAGATGGATATTTTGTTTTTTCCTGAGGTAGAACTTCCAGCTTTGAAAAGCTAGAGATTAACAGATCTAATGGAAAGTGAAAGTGAAATCGCTCAGTCGTGTCTGACCCTTTGCGACCTCATGGACTATAGCCTAACAGGCTCCTCCATCCATGGACTTTTCCAGGCAAGATTACTAGAGTGGGTTGCCATTTACTTTGCCAGAGGATCTTCCCGACCCAGGGATTGAACCCAGGTCTCCCAAATTGCAGGCAGACGATTTACCCTCTGAGCCACGAGTGAAGCTCTAATTTTCTAATGGAAAAACAAATACCAAATGCTCAAGGAATATCTAATATGGCTAATTTGAGATGCTATACTTTTTAGCAATGAGGGGGGAAAATTGCTAAACTGCAATAAATTACTATTTTCTTTAAATATATAGAATATAAAGGTAAATTGAGAGTATAAAGTGGCTAACCCTTTCTGTTTGCTTCAAATAGTGTAAATGCAAACCCCATAATGGGCAAAAATTGATAAAATTAAAATTATCAGTGTAGTTTTCAGCTTAATTTGAAAAATGCTCATCTATGTGTCCATCTTAGTAAAAGAGCAAACCTTTTCAAGAATGTTGGAAAGTAGATGGTTGCTCTTTTATCCAATGGTATCGTTCATTATAAATGGTTCATATTTGATAGATCTCAAATACAGCAAACAAAACTGAAGGTAATATTTAACGCAAATATATTTAGTCTATCATGCCCTTCAAAAATAACCTGAACTGGAATCATGTCTATATACTGGAGACCTCTCCTATTTCTCTCACTTTCAGAAAGTCCAGACACCATGTGGAAAACTATTGCAATGTGAGAAATTATACTCGGTATTCAATATGCTATGAATCAGCATGCAGTTTGCCTAAATACTAACAAAGTCCTGTTAACGTTTTCTTTATTGAAGACATATTCTAAGGTTAACAATTGTCTAGTGTCAAGAGCCCTTGAAAGTTCAATGTGAGTGGGTGTTTTACTTTTTTTTGGTGAGGGTGGGTGGGTCCTGCTCTGCTTTGGCTGCTGTGAAGGTCTTTGACTTGAAGAAATATCAGCCTAGTACAAGGTCCTGTCTCGCGGAAGGACTGTGGGGATGGGAGAGATGGAACTTGGTGAGGAATGCTGTTGCTTCCTTATTCCATCACTGCAAAGCAAGGCGCTAATCGCAGAGCCAATCCGTATGCTTCTCTGAGCTCCCTGTTGTGGTGGCAGGCCTGATGGTCCCAGGTACCCCTGCTTTCCAGGTGGGTCACAGTCTGTCAGTCCATCTTTTGTGTTCTGCACTTCGATATGGTAACAGTTTGAGTTAAAACTGAAAAGCTACAGTAAGTTATTTTAGCAGAATTTTAAGTCAGATAAACATCTATATTCATCTTCATGTGTATCCACTGACTTACTCCAGTTTAGCATATTTCTTTTTCTAGAGAGTGCTAAGAATTTTTCCAAGCCATGCACAATTAATCTCATTTGTATTTTTTCTGCAAGCGATGATGTGAATATATTCCATGCACCCCCAACCTGTTTTTAATCAGAGTAAGAAGCTCAAGTTTTGGATGATGTGATTTTAAAACGATGCATGTGAGGAAAAGATACCACAGTGACTATTCACTACCATCCTTCATTTATTTTTTGCCTGTAATCCTGGGCGAGGTGGGTCGTTTCCTTCACGCACTGCTCCTGTTCACATTTTTCCCTTTAAAATTACTGAAGCTTAGCTGTTGCTATTTGGTGTTGCTTGACCCTGCCGGTCAGCAATGACTCCCAAGGGTGGAGGAGAGTGTCCTAAAGTTCTGAAGGGGAAAATTTAATCAGCAAAGTAATCATTTCTGTTGTGATGAAAAAAAAAAAAAAAAGAAGGCTAGTGTGAATGACAAAACATCTGTGGACCACCAAAAAAGTCAACTGGAATTGGAAGGAGGTAGACCTAAAAAAAATTACTTGGAAGGCACAGCTTTAAAGGGAAAATGAATCAGAAAAGAGTTCTGAAGTGTTAGAATGCACTGCCTAATAACTTTAAATAGTCCATTGAGTCTTCCGGAATTTTTTTTGTTCTTCTTCAAGAATAATCTGCTTACATCGTTAAGACCTCAGCTAAGCTCAGTAACACAAATTACCAGATGTTGTATCCCCTAGATTTTCCATCAAAAGACCAACCACCAAGCTTGTTGAAAGAGAAAGGTCATTGTCCCTCCCTGGCTATAAAACTATTTTTGCAACTCCTAACAAATGAAATGAGAATACCTTTCAGCTATCTCCAGCTCCTTCGAAGTCTCCCTGTTTGGCTTTGTTATTTTCTAATAATGCACTCATGTGTAAGCTAATAATGTGAACGAGGGAAAATGAAGAGACTTAAAAAAAAAAAAGGAAAAAAAGCAGAATGAATTAGGGCAATTGAGGTCGCTCGTTTCATTTTTGCTGGAAGGATTTTAGCCCTCGTTTTTACCTTATCGCTTATTACACAATTTACGATAAAATGAGATGTGATTCCATTCTTATTGTTGGGCTATAGCCTACTGAACATGCATATATAGAATTCATTTCAGATTTAAACACTATCTTAATTATAAACTGAACAAAATGGACAACCTATCGGGTTCTCTAAATTACATTCTAATAAATAGTTTCATTTTTTATCACATTCCTACTGATGGCATATTGGGTATAATAATGTTCAAGGAATATTCCTTTTTTATGCACTGCCTTAATTGTACCAAATATTTCCCATGTGACAATAGTTTGCCTCTGTCACACAAGTTTGAGAACTTTATGCATATGGTATGCCTCACAATATTTTTCATGATGTCTACCTAAATAATTTAGGGTCCACATATAGCAACTTTCCCAACAAAAGCCAGGAGCCAAATTGAAACTATTGTAAGAAATAGCCTTATTGTGTTTTAAAATGTAATATGCATTCAATAAGATATTAAATGTCTTTATATTTACTTGCTACAAACTGAAAATTGCTATAAAGTTATATATGATCAAACATATAGTTTTATGGTTGGTGTAGTGTTTTCAAGTATAATCCAAGCTAATATAGTAGTCTAGTTCGTAATCATCAGAATAAGATGCTGTGTAATCTATAAAAGCATTGATTCATATTAATGTGATATTTTAAAATATAAAAGAATAACCATGTTTAGAAAAACTGGCATTTGAAATGCTAGACAACATACAGTCTCATAATTACACATGTATTTTAATATGCATAGCATTTGCTGAAGAATTTCTAACTTAAAATGACTTAAATGTAATTTTCCATATCAAGTAAGGAACTCTTTCAGTGACAACAGGTGAAGCAAAATAATTAGCACTCTGATGTTAATTGTTTATTAATTAATGTGCTAAGTCTACCAAACGGCCCCATTTGCTTACTAGATATTGCTATACTTTTGTATATTACTCAAATACAATTATATGCACAAACACACACACACAGAACTTTGGATTTTGTGTTACTCTCTTTAACGTTCCCCTGCAGCATCTAAAATGTAAACCTGGTTAACAGGTCATGGAGAATAGAAGCTGGTGTTCTCCCAAGTTTGCCCCCAGACCGTTAAATAAAGCTGCTGTCCTGCAGGGCCTTGGAACCACCCTGCTGTCCACCAGGGTCCTCTTGCAGATACTTTTTTTGAACAGTACAAATGAAAGTCGATTCAGTTCTCTCTTACTTGAAGCAGGGGGTTGTCCAACACACTCAGACGCGCGCACACACACACACACACAAATACAATTTTTAGTCATTTTTTTCAATTTAAATGATTTGCTATCACAGTTACGCCATCTTTTATCTCTAAAATAGTTTCAACCCTGTTAATATGTGCATGTACTTTTTTCTTATCAGCCTCTCAGCAGCATTTGTGATTCATAGCAGCCATCAAAGTGATAATAAACTCATTCACAATACTAACAAACACGGGGCTCCCAGTTATTTACGAGGCAAATTCACTGCAAGGCTGGGCTGCGGAACAGGGGAGAATCAAGATGGTGTTGATTGATAAATTGACAGGTTAATTTACAAGTGGATAATAGGAGTTAGACCCAGAGGGAAAGAGGGAAGATCTGAATTCTAGCTTGGTTGCACTGCCATCTGTCTTATGCCCGGAAATCTGCAGGACTGCTGGCTGTCAGGATCAAATACATACACGTTCTTCATAACTTAAAGACAAAGACCTCCATTTACTGCCATTTGATGAGTTTGTTGCCTTGCTTCTTCACACAATTGACCCTCAATATGTCAAAAACAGTGCCACATCCCAGTGTGTTTTAAAAGTACCACTTAGAACATGATGTAGAATAAGTTACTCTGCCAGTTTCACAAAATAAACAATGAACAAAATTGTTTTCAAGATGATATTTCACAAATATTAATTGTCATTTGATTGTTGATGGTTGAAATGTATTCTTTCATGTTTCAGAGGCCTCTAGCACGTTCTTGTTCTAGGGTGTACACCTTCCCATCTCTCCAAAAAACACCCTTTTTCTTCTTTATCTTTGGTATTAGAGGCTGGCTGGTCCAGCTGCTTACAAGTTATGCTAAAAACAAGTTGTGGGCATCATATTAAACATTTGCATCATTTCTTTCTTCAAAATGTATTATTGCACATTTTGAATATATTTGAGAAATTTAAAAACATGTTTACTAAGTACTTTTTAAAAAATGGAATATTTATTTATATTTCTCTTCCAAAGAAACATTTTATTTTATAGATCAGAGATATACATTATTAGTTTTGGAAGAAAAATCTTCAACAGTCAGTTAAAAGAAAATCTTATAGGTCTGGTATCACAGAAAAATTTCATTGTAAATTGTCAGGATAATGCCTCTTTTGGGGGGCAATTGCCACTGTTAGATAGCAAATATGTAACTATTGCCACTTTAGAAAGAGCCTTTGGTCTTTTAAAATCAGCTGGTTGGAGACTGTTAACAGCACTTGAAGTGCCCTAGGTCTGCCAGACAGAGGGCATTTGGTTCTCCCTGGCCAGCACCTATAATCATGGAGGCTGAAATTCTGGATTCTCCATCTGAATCCTTTCTACCCCATCACGCATTGCAAGTGAACACTGTTTTCAGATTTGAAAGTTCATTTAATGTTTAGCTAATGTTAAAACTTTGTAGATTTGGCCAAATACTGGTGAGTTCAGCACATTTTGAAAGGAAACTCAAAAAAGGCACAAAAGAGCATGTCTGCTTAGCTTTTCTAATTTGTCACAAAATGCCAACACTAATATTATTTTTAAAGAGATTGTCTCCTATTAATCAAGGTATTAAAATGAACTATTAAAACTATGCCTTTAGTTGAATAACATGATAAAACCCATGGAAAATATCTGATCAACGATGAATGTCAGCAAAATAAAAACAAATAACTTTGCATGCGTAGAATTTTATGGTGTCACAAGGTTAAAAATGTCTTCTTAAAGGGTAAATATCCTTTGAAAAGAAAATGCATTTATGTGTGAATGGGAGGTTGAATGGCTTTTACTGCTTTGTTTAAAAGTAGACAATCATCTTTGTAATTTTTTGGCAAGTTGAATATTTTTCAAAAATGCTTCATAAAAGATCACAATGTGTTTATTATTTATGAATGTTAATTTTTCTTAATGTGGTAACTGTTTTCTTAAAAGTATGTCAGAAAAGTATCTAAACAATTTTTAAACTTTATAATATGCAGAATAAACTTTTATATACTGACTGAAACAAGGTATTTTATTTCAGAGGACTATTTAAATTTTACATTTTATATTATCTCTCTGTATAGAAACTTAGTAACAAGGAAAATGTTATGTAAAATAGAGAAATAATTGATAGCTTACAGAATGTGTGACTTTCTGCCATATTTTATAGAAAATCTAATTTAAGATAAATGCATTCCAAATTCAGTCTAATATTAGTTTTCTCCTATCTCTAAATTCTAATGGTAAAACTATTAGAGTTATAAAGTCATAATCTCCAATATGTTATACTTTCATAACTTAAAATATATAAATTAAGTTTCTATGGATTTATTTTAGTTACAATTTTTAAAAGCCCATGATCCCACTATGATGTGACTGGATTAATTTTAATCACAAGCATGTTGATAAAGGAGAAAATAAAAACCCAATTCAAGAGTGGGCAGGTACTGAACGTTTTATGTTTTTGTAATTTTAAATTCTTTCTAAGAAGGCACACTCCCCTCTGTGCAATTTAAGGGGAGATTTCCTGCCACTTTCTCCCTGCAGGGACTAAAATAAATTCTGAACCAAAAATAAAACAACAACAACAACAAAAATATATCAGATCTAATATCCCACCTAATTTCTGAGTTAAGCCAGTGACAGGTATGTTTCGAAGCAAACTATTTAGACACATTGATTTTTGTTGCCACTTTCTTCTTGTTTCATATGTCACATCAAGGCTTGGGAATTAGATGAATGTAAGAAGGGTCTGCTGATCATTGTTCCTCAGGAGGAATTTTCAAAGTCAGCTAGCTGTGCTTGATAAAAGTGGTCCTGCACGGAGCTCCACTCTGCCTACAGGGAAGTTTAGGCGAACTCAGCTTCTTCCACTTCACTCATATTACTAAGATTCCTGGTTGTCAAGAAGGTGTCTATTTAACTGAAGTCTGGTAAATCTCAAAAGTAAAGCATTAAGGGAAAGAAAAAAACCTTAAATCATCTTTCCCCCTTTCACTGCAAAGTCCTTTGAAATGAACGTGCAAATCCAATCCTGGTAAACAAATTTTATGAAGTAAGTCATGCAGGTAGTGCTTGCTTCAATTGTATGCTTCCAGAATAACATGTTGACATCCAATCTTTGCATTTTGAAGAGTTTGTAATAATAAATAGAAATCAATGCTATGGACTGAAAGGTGCATCAATTAGGTTTCTTTTATCTCACGGAGCTTTTCTATTTATGGCTATCTGTCCCCCTGAGTTGTTTTTTTTTTTTTTTTTTTCACGTTGTAAAATGTACTGTAGTCTAATTGGCAACATAGATTATGAATCCTGATTGAACCTAAATTATATTTGACAGATTTTTTAAAATGGCTTTATTTTATGTGAAGTATAAAAAAGTTCATGGTCCTTGCATTTGAATAGGAAGATTACTTTTTTGGTGTGCATCATGCTTTAAATATTTCAGAACAGGTATAAAAAATTAAAAATAAATTAAGAAAAATCCTATATAGTCATTCAGTCCAGAAAAGGAGAAAAAAAAGGGTGGCCAAATTAGGTGAAATATATTATGTGAAGTGGCTAAATTAAGAAGTTTAAAACTGAAAGCATTTAGAAAAATAGTAGTTTATTTCAATCCACTGCAGAAAGATATTCCCTCCCTATACCACTTATTCACTGGAAAAAGGAGCAATTCAAACAAACTGGTAAAGTTGGAGAGGAAGCTAGTTCTGAGCTCTGAGAGTGGGTACTCTGCTTAGTTCTGAAGCAGATGAGACTCAGGTTTCCTGGACAGACAGTATGGATTTAATGGCCAGAATCTCAGTGATGAGACATTGCATGGAGATCTGGGGAGGAGGGAAGGATCATGAACGCCTTCCCAGTGTAACAGAGACATTGCCTTTTCAGAGCATTTACAATTTCTTCCCCGCCTGTGGTCGATCTGGAGTCTTTAGGAAATTTTATTTGAGCCCACAGGGAGAGAGTGCTCACTAAGCTATAATTTCCTATGATTTGAAATATGGCATCTGCAGGCCTCCCGTGTAGGATCACTCCGGAAAAAAAAAAGAAAGAAAGAAACTACAGGGTTCATCTTTTAAACTTGGCTGAATACCCAGTCATTTTAAACTCAAATTCCCCTTACCAATATATTTTCCTTTAAAAATATGTCTATGTAATTGTGTGGACATTTTTGAACAGTGGTATATTGGACTCTGTTAATTGTTTATTAACATATTTTTTAGCCTACGTGAAATATTTCTCCTAGTCATATTATTTGAAATATTGAATTAAATTAATTAGAGGAGAATGGCAATATGTTAATATAAATGAACATTTATGAAAACTAGGATTGAGGTCAAAACACTAAATCAGAGAACAAATAAAAAAAAGAAATTAGAAAGAATATCAGATAAATTTAAAATTCTAAGTGTGGGTGAGCCTGTAATCTCCCTTTCTCCCCAGGCTTTACAGAGGAGGAAACTAAGATCCAAAAAGATAAAATGAGATCCAGGTTTTCATGAGCAGCTCATGCCAAATCAGTGGCCAGAATCCAGGTCTGTGGGTTCTCGGACTAGCTTAATTTCCACATCAGCCTGCTGGAGACAGTTCCCGTGGCCACACAATTAGAGTGGCTAGAAGGAGCAAAGAAAAGTCAGCCTGACACCCATCCTCAGTTTTTACATCTTGAAAATGGAGACAATTATATTGTCGTTTAACAATGTTTCTAAATTTTAACTGCACACGAATTCATGGCGAAAAAGCAAGAGAAGAGTAGATCCAATACCATTTATGATAAATGTTGATTCTTTCATCCATCAGTAGAAATATATGGTGGGAATGCAAGTTGACCATAGCCAAGATCATCCTAGAGCATACATCTGCAAAGTTATGGGGTAATTATGGTGTATCATCTCTCTTTTGAGTATGCGTTCATACAGACATGTGTGTGCATGCTCATACACACACAAGCGTGTGGATTCCTCTCAGAGACACCCTTCTGGCATATAACAACTTTGAATCTCATTAAATCGTACTACAGTTTGGGGCATAAGGGCCAATGTTCCCTGGACAAGAAATCAAAGTCTGTATTTCCTCTCTGAACCCTTGAAGTTTAGTGATCCATAATCCTCCTTGGTGAATTCTCAGGATGTTTGAATCTGTCCAGAGAACAAGGCAGTGTGTGTATGTCTGCATGTTTTTGTGTGTTTTGGAAAAGGAGGGTGGGCATTGGGCACATGATAAAGGAGCCCACAAGGAGGTGGAACAAAATGAGAAGAGATTTAAGATAGTTCCACACAAGCTTTTAAAATACATCTTTTTATGTTTATTTATTTTTGGTTGGAGGATAATTGCTTTACAACTTTGTGTTGGTTTCTGCCATATACCGACAGGAACCAGCCATAGGTATAGGCAAGTCCCCTCCCTCTTGAACCAGCTTCCCACCTCCCACCCCACCCACCCCCTAGGTTATCACAGAGCCCTGGATTTGAGCTCCCTGAGTCACACAGCAAATCCCCACTGGCTGTCTGTTTTGTATGCGGTAATATGTTTCAGTGCCACTCTCTCATCTCGTCCCACACTCTCCTTCCTCTCGTGTTCACAAGTATGTTCTCTTGTCTGCGTCTCCATTGCTGCCCTGCAGATGGCTTCATCATTTTTTAAACTGATGTGGGTCAATAGATTGAAGTCATGTTAGTGTGTGACAGTCATGTCTGACTCTTTGTGACCCAGTGGACTGTAGCCCATGAGTCTCCTCTGTCCACGGGACTCTCCAGGCAAGAATCCTGGAGTGGGTTGCCATTCACTTCTCCAGGGGATCTTCCCAACTCAGGGATCAAACCCAGGTCTCCCACATTGCAGGCAGATTCTTTACCACCTGAGTCAAGAGTCATGATAAAAATACCTGTGAAACTGGGATTAAGTTTAGGTCACATGTAAAATGACAACTGGAAGACAGAAACTTCTGTGAATGATTCAGCTCCTCTGGTAGGATTAGGCAGCCCCGTGGTTCAAGAAGTAAATGGGTTCCATTACAATATCATCAACTTGTAGTCAAATTTATTTATGCATTGATGTTATTCATAGTGTTTTTTCATAGCTCTATGTGGTGATGGTGGTAATGATGATAATGAAGATGATAGCATTTATATAATTCTTTTTATGTTGTAAGCACTTTGCGATTTTATATCAGTCTGGATTCTCCAGAGAAATAGGACCAGTAGGAGTTAAGCAAGATTTATTATGAAGAATCAGCTCACGTGATGATGGAGGTAGAGAAGCCCCACGGTGTGCCATGTGCAAGCTGGAGACCCAGGAAAGCTGGTGGTGTAATTCAGTCCAAGTCCAAAAGGTCAGAGGAGAGGAGAAGAGAGGAGAGGAGATGAGATGTCTCAGCTCAAGCAGGCAAGCAGGAAGCTAAAGGGAGTGAATTCCACTTTCTTCTACCTTTTGTTCTATTCAAGCCCCCAGTGGCTTCAGTGATGCCCACCCACATCGGGACGGGCAATCTACTTTACTGAGTGCACCTACTCAAATGCTAATCTCATCTGAAAACACTGTCACAGACATGCCCGGAAGCAATGTCTAATCTGGGCACCCCATGGCCAGTCAAGTAGACACACGAAATGAAACATCACACATTTCATCTTCACCACCATTTGTGATAGATTCTGTTACAGTTGCCATTTCATAAATAAGGATGTAGACCTTGAAAGCGGCGGATGAGTTACTTACCCAAAGGCTCTGAATGAGTAGGTCATAGCAGTGGGGTTCAAACCCAGGCCACAAATGCTTAATCCTTTACAAAATACTCTCTCTGTCAGCAAAACAGAGTTTGTTTGTTTTAATGGATAATTAGCAAAGAGAACTAAGCATTTGGTAAATTGCCTTTGTCAAACTGGCATGAGATTGTTCACATAGATGATGTTTCCAGAACTGTTCACCTGACTTTCTCCCCGACCATTCTGCATTGGTGACACAGTGGCAAAGAATCTGCCTGCCGATGCAGGAGATGCAAAGACTCGAGTTCGAACCCTGGGTCAGGAAGATCCCCTGGAGTGGGAAATGGCAGCCCACCTCAGTATTCTTTCTGGAAACTGCCATGGACGGAGGAACCTGAAGACCTATAGTCAATGGGGTCACAAAAAATTGGATACGACTGAGCATACACACGTCCTGCATTTTATTTTTGGTTGGCCAAAAAGTTTGTTTGGGTTTTTCCATTAAATCTCATGAAAAACCCAAACAAATTTTTTGGCCAACCCAACCCCCGTGCCCCACCCCCTCCCTGATAAGGTCAGGGTAGGAAACAGTGTGTGTTTCTTGCTTTGGTTTGTTTCTCATTTATTTATTATTTTACATTTATTTAAAAATTTTTGGCTGTCCCGTGTGGCTTGTGCGGTCTTAGTTGCCCCACCCAGGATTGAACCATGCTCTGGGCAGTGAAAGCAGGGAGTTGGAGGGGTCCTAACTACAGGATAGCCAGGCAGTCACCTTGTTTGTTTCTTGGTGAGTTCTCCAGTATGTCACATTTTTTAATGTACTGTGACCACTGGGAAACTCAGAACTCAGGTTTGTGCCCATTTGCTTTATTTTTTTTTCAGACAACTCTTAATCAATGATGATGTCTGTTTGGGGGGGATTTTGGAGAAGGAAATGGCAGCCCACTTCAGTGTTCTTGCCTGGAGAATCCCAGGGACAGAGGAGCCTTGTGGGCTGCCATCTATGGGGTCGCACGGAGTCAGACACGACTGGCATGACTTAGCAGCAGCAGCGACATCTATGTAGGTAAATCTTTTTCAGTCTTCAGTCCTCTGTGGGAGGAAGGAAGAGGGCTGAAGAGATATTTAAATAAATGAACCTCAAAATACCAAAAAAAAAAAAAAATTCCAAGAACTGAGTTGGGAAACTGACAATATTTTTAACCCACTTCTTTGTGAGCATAACTAGCTCCTGAATCTATAAAATGTAAATGTTGCATCCTGTTTTATAATACTAATACATGTCCATGATAGAAAATCTCAACACATAGAGGGAATCACCACTAACACAAATATCCTTTCATAAACCTACAGTTAATAAGTATCAATAACTGTATATTATCGTGTGTGCATACAACCTACATTCTAGAATATTGAGACCATTCTATGGTACGATTTTTTTTTTAATTTCTTATTTTATTTATTTGGCTGCACCGTGTCTTAGTGGCTGCATATGGGATCTAGTTCCCTAATCAGGGATCAAACCCAGGCCCCCTGCACCGTGAGCTCAGAATCTTAACCACTGGACCACCAAGGAAGTCCCCCATGGTACTATTTCATAATCTATTTTTTCCATATAATGGTGTATTTTGAATATTCCCCACATCATTATGTATTCTTCCAAGTGTTTTTAAAGAATCTTCACAAAAGGATTCACTTCACTGCTGGCCACCTATAAGTAAGAGTTCACACTGTGCATTTAAATATTTATTTACATGTAACACCAAAATCCATGCAATCTCGCTTAAATCCCTCTATGTAATTAAGTTCATGGACTATTATTGAGGGGATTTTTTTCTATTTCCCAGCAAATCTGAGACTATCCTGAATACAGAACATGCATTTTTATACAATAATTACATCAATGATTTCTAACTCAGTTTGCAAAACGCCTCACCTGGATTCCTCTCATGCCTTTGGCCATGCAGGGGCAGGGGAGGTGGGCAGCTGGGTTGGGGTCAGAGATGAGACAAGAGCTGTGCTTTCTTCTGCACTCTCAGGGGATTCCAAAAGAAAGTGAATCTCTGAGTTGAGGAGAAGCCATTCAGCTGAACTGCAGTCTAACCCACCACTCTCTTGGCTCTGCTGCCAGTTCTGAAGGCTCACATCCCAGTCCTCTCACTTTGCAGTCTTCAGAAAATAGATCTACAGGCCTAGTAGTGGTAACCTGCACAGACCAGCATCTCAGCAGCTGGCTTTTACGTCCCTGGAGAGGAAGACTTTTTACCCACTTTGTACTGTCAGTTACCTTGAAGATTCTAATATTTTTACTGGGCTTCCCCGGTGGCACCAGTGGTAAAGAACTCACCTGCCAAGGCAGAAGACTTAAGAGACGCAGGTTCAATCCCCGGGTCAGGAAGATCCCCTGGAGGAGGGCATGGCAATCCACTCCAGTATTCTTGTCTGGAGAATCCCTTGGATAGAGGAGCCTGGTGGGCTACAGTCCACGAGGTCATAAAGGGTCAGACACGACTGAGCAACTTAGCACCCATTCACTATTCTTTCTAGAAAGTTGCTTCCCTTTCCCATCAAATTCTCCAAAGTTCTCTCAGCCCACTCTAAGCTGCAGTACCACTTCTCTCTATATTCTTGCTTTATACTCTCTTTGTTTTTTGATCACCCTTCATTAGGAAGTGTGTATGTTGGGAAGGTGGGTTGATGGAGTTACTTCAATGCCAGCCAGTTCACAGTGAATCATATTCAAAGTTAAAATTTCACCAAGAAAAACTGAAAAATATTACTACTATGAGACTATTTACATATGCCTGACACAACCAACCGATTTCTAAGAAACTCAAAGTAGTAGTTGTGGCAAATCTTTTTGAGAGCAGTGAACATGATTAAATTAAAGTGTGTCGGAGCATATCTAACTTGTAAAGGGATCGTGGTCTTGGGAAGAAGGATACAGCTCATAAAAACTTAAATAAAAATTCAGAAAGACAATGCAATGATTGTCTTTCAGGGAAACAAAATCCTGATGAGGATATACAACACTTGCTTCACAGTTTAGGTCTCCAAGAAACTTCTCCATCTTACGTCCCATCTTCCTTCATCTCCTGCACGTCAGGTCAGCATCTGTCAGTACCTAAACAGTTCTGATGCCTTGTTTCCACTCACATGGCTCTGTTGCCCACAGATCCTTCTGATTAAATGACTTTGTCAAGAACTGGTTATGTTTCATCTTTTATACCTAGAATGCACCCACTACTGTGCCTATACCCTGAAGGTACTGGGGTCCTAGAGTCCTTAAAACTGCATGTAACTCAAGGTAACACACATTTCTAGTACTTGAATCCAACCTTCAGGTGGACTCTAACATGGAACCTCAATATAAATGCTGATTGAAGAAGGTCAATAAGATTTTTCAGCCTATGCCTACTCGGACACTCTCGTAACCCATTCCCTTCTTTTGGCAACCTCAGAGGCACAGGAGTAAAACTATATGTATCGTTCTGTTGATAACAGTTTGAGAATGACATATCTTATGTAATCTTCGAATTTTAAGGGAAAAACTGAAAGTCAGAGAGATTAAGCCACACAGCCAGGGTGAAAGAAAAATTGCTATTAATAGATAAGCTGAGTCTAGAGGTCAGGTCTTCTGACACTGCTCACTATGTCTCTCCTTTTAACAATAAGGCTAGATAGGAAAAGTAGAAAACATTACCCCCGCATGTTGAGAAGAGTTTTATTTTTAAGGTCCATGTAGACACAGAAATATTTGGTGCTGAGGGTTTTATTCATGCCTCCACATTTCTTCATTTTCCTATTTTCTCTCCACTTTAAACTTACTGAAGAATTGTATCAGTGGTTCTTTGAGATCCTTAGACAGATAGATGGCTCTGTTGGATGCTAAATGCCATGAATGTTAATTTAGGATTCTGCTGTTAGTATCATTTTGATGATCAACACTGGCTTAATAAGAATATGAATCAAATGGATCAGATTCTTTTTTCAAAACATTGCAAAAATGAGAATGACATCAAATCTCAATATGCTGCCCAAGTGGATGACATGGTATCTTGTCTTTGAATCTCAGGGCAGAGAGAACTGAACACAAGAACAACAACCCTCCTCTGAAATATTCTGGAATACTGAGAGGTGGGTTAGCACTTTGAAATTTAATAGAGCTGATAAACATCAGTTCGTTGTGTTCAGTGCTATTTCTACTTGGGAAAAACTGTGGAGTTAATGAGGATTTCAGGAGTTTTTTGTTATGGCGCTCCATGTCTTCTGCAAGGTGGATGATTAATAATGGTTGGTAGTAGAATAAACTTGATAATCTGTCCCCTGATCTTGCTCCAGGAGGCAGAAATTGGTAGGCTACTTTCTGAGAGTTCTATTCAAAGCTCGCTGCAATTTACTCAGGTTTCATGTGGACAGGAAAAAACATGTCAGAGAGACACATGATTGAAATATTGAATCATAGAATATTGCACATGGGCTGGCTTTGGAGCAAATGATTTTAGATTGCAAGTGGAAATTGGTGAGCAGCGTAAGCATGGAGGTCATCTGCCTGGCTGAAGCAGAAGGGGAGATTTAGCAACTGTTTGTTGTGGCAGAAAATCATCTCTGATTGTTTGTGAGGTAGAGGATTGGAGTCAAGCCAATACAGCCAGTCTCGAAGAAGAAATCCTGACCTGCGTCACATGGAGCTGTGTTTGTCTGATGAACCTGTTATAACTCTATCTACCCTTACTCACAGGTAAAGTTTTTTCAAATGAAGAAAAGCAAAAGTAAATATGAGAACTATGTTCTAGCGAGTTTGAAAATAGCCCAACTACATGAAGCTATAGGAAGTGTCTTTTATTAAAACTATTTCTTAAAGATTATTGGAAATAATTTGGCTTTTTCCTGTCTTATCCCTTAAGACGAACTAAGAACTCTTGCCAGTGCAAAGGTGTCATATTCAGGATGGAGGATGGAGCAAACCTTCAAATCCTGGTATTCACCATGGAACTCTATACCTGACACGTATAAGATGAGGCAGAGTCTTTAAATGGCATTGACCTTGATGCTGTGTAGACCTGGGTTCAGATTTTCTCTTCTGTTCCTTTCAAGTTGTGTGACCTTATGCAAGTTAGTCAATTTTTCTCTTTTTCTGTTTCTCTAGCTGAAAAGGTGAAAAATTGTACTAGCTTCATAGAACTGATGTGGCAATCACAAGACATTAAATGAAATAAATACATATAAATCTGTTAGTCATGGTAGCCACATTTACTATGCTTGTCCCCTAAATTTTCTCTCTTCTGGTAGATTTCTGGTATAGCACCTCTTTCCCCACTTCTTATTTACTTCAAGTTTCTATATTTGGAGTCACTTTGTAGACAGCTATTTTAGGATTTTTTGGGTTTTTTTTTTTCGTCCAGAAGGGCCCTGTAGAGAATAACCCAGAATTACTCATGTCTGCTCTGATGATTACCAACTTCTATGCCAAGCAGCATCTTGAAAAGCACATGTACATCCTAACTGTTAGGATCCTAGAGGAGTGTTGTAGCTTACTGAAGCTAGGCGTCAACAGTCTGTAACCTGAGTAACGCTGAGGTCCATCGTGTGCATGCTCAGTCTCTGCGTCATGTCAGCTCTCTTCCACATCATGGACTGAAGCCCACCAGGCTTCTCTGTCCATGGGATTTCCCAAGCAAGAATACTGGAGTGGGTTGCCATTTCCTCCTCCAGGAGATCTTCCCAACCCTTGTCTCCTGTGTCTTTTGCATTGGCAGGCAGATTCTTTACCACGGACCCTCCTGAGAAGCCACTCAAGTTCCAGCTTGCAAGCTAAAATCCTCAGTTATAAATCAAGAAAAATACAATAATACACTATTAACACGGTACATTACCTATGTAGAAACAAGTTTTCTCCTTTGTAACGAAGTCATTTCTAGGTATGGTGCAACACTTTGTCTCCAGGTAGGCTGAGTTTGGGGCACATTATAAGCTTGTATATTAAATTTGCATCCGCATATCCAGTCCATCAGCAAGTCAATTCTGTCAAATCTTTCTTCAAAATGCAGCTCAGATCTATTGACTTTCCCCCAGCAGCATCGGTGATGTCTCTCTAGACTAATAAAGTCATCTTCAACTGGACTTCACATTTTTACTCTTACCTTCGTATAATATTATTCTTCCTAGAGTAGACATAAATAATCGTTAAAATACTAATTAAATTTTGTCACTACTAGTCATAAATATTTTGATTTTTTAATTGCATTTAATGATGTCTAAACTCCTTACTGTGTCCACAGAGCATCACATAATCTTTCTTTCTGCTTACCTGCATCTCCAATTCTTCTCCAACTGACCCTTTTCCCTACTACAGTGAACTCTTTGCTTTCTCAACACACCTAGTTCATTTTGACTTCAGAACTTTGTTTTGTATCTACCTGTGGAAAGGACTTGCTTATTCTCATCTAATTATCACATCTCAAAGGTTGGTTTCTGGAATACCTCATCAAAAACAAAACAAAACAAAAACTCAGATGTGCAGATGATACCCCTCTAATGGCAAAAAGTGGAGAGGAACTAAAGAGCCTCTTGATGAGGGTGAAAGAGAAATGAGAAAGCTGGCTTGAAACTCAGCATTCAAAAACTAAGATTGTGGCATCGAGTCCCATCATGTCAAGACAAATAGTTGGGGAAAAAATGGAAACAGTGGCAGATTTTATTTTCTTGGTCTCCAAAATCACTGCAAACGATGACTGCAGTCATGAAATTAAAAGACTCTTGTTCCTTGGAAGATAAGTCATGACAAACATATCAAAAAGCAGAGACATCACTTTGCCAACAAAGGTCTGTATAAATCAAAGCTATGGGTTTTCTAATGGTCATGTACAGATGTGAGAGTGGACCATAACAAAGGCTGAGCACCAAAGAACTGATGCTTTTGAATTGTGGTGTTGGAGAAGACTATTGAGAGTGCCTTGGACTGCAAGGAAATCAAACCAGTCAGTCCTAAAGGAAATCAACCCTGAGTATTCATTGGAAAGACTGATGCTGAAGCTGAAACACGTATACTGTGGCCACCTGATGTGAAGAAGTTACTCATTGGAAAAGATCCTGATGCTGGGGAAGATTGAAGGTGGGAGGAGAAGGAGGCAACAGAGGATGATGAGATAGTTGGATGGCATCACTGACTCAATGGACATGAATCTCAGCCAACTCCAGGAGACAGTGAAGGACAGGGAACCCTGGTGTCCTGAAGTCCATAGGGTCCCAAATAGTCAGACGTGACTGGGCAACTGAACAATAGTCAGAAATAAGCACCCTATGGCTTTGAATTGGTTTCTTTGTATGGCTTACCACCCATAAGTTTCTTTAATTGTTAATGAATTACTCAAATTGTTATTATTTTCATATAATTGCAAATGTGATAGGGTCCAGGACAGGCGGCAGTAGTGGCCAGGGTCAGTGGTGTGCTCACCCTTTTCTGTGGGGTCACCTACAGGTGCCTGTGCAGTGGCAGAAGCCAGTTGCACACACACACACAGTGTTAGGTGGGCCAGGGCAAGCAGCAAAGGCTGAAGCCAACTGGGGGCACACTGGCAGCTCTGAGGGCCCTGGATGTCCATAAGCACTACTGTGGCCATTGATCATGCCATAGGCACATATCAGCAAAGACCAGTGCCAAGAGTCAGGTCAAGATTGCATGTATACACCTGGAAAGGCCCCCCTGCAGGTGAACCCCGTGATGCTGGCTAGTGATACAACATGGAGTCAACTCCAGGTCTGCACACAGCTGTGTAACCCTGGCTGTGGTATATACTCCTTGACAATAGGATCTCACTGTGGCTACAGGGCAGTCAAAGCCAATGATGAGTCTTGGGGCATGAACGTGCCCAGATGGTGGGGCTGGTGGCTAATGAATGCAGGGGTACAGGTCAGTGACAAGAGACAGGGCCAAATCCGGGCCCACAAGCAGCTGTTGTGGGCCTTGGTTGGCTCTCTGTGTGTGCATCTCTGGCTGCAGGATCTTACCAAGGGTGCGCGCATGGCAGTGGAGGCAGGCGATGGGCGTCATGCAAACTGGGTGCAAAGGCACAGCTGGAGGGCACTGCTCTGAGCTTGTGCATAGTGGTGGGGGTCAGGTGTGGGGGTCTATGTTGCCATCTTGCTCTCTCACTGTTTCCAAGTCCTGGGCTGGATGTCAGTGAAGGTTCTGGACTCTAGTAGGAGCCGAGAGGAGAGAGTGGGAAGGGCCTCAAGCAGCTGATGATAACAAATCAAATAACTGTGGTCGGAAAACTAGTGAAATCTGAAGACAGTTCACAGTAGCTTGGATGGCCAGAGGTTCCTTTAGTGGCAAAGGCTGCTGGGGTTGTGTGCAGAGTGTCACTGGGAACTGTGGGCACTCCCCCTGCAGAGCTGAGATTGGTGGCCCCTGTTTTTCTCCTTTGTTCCCAGCTTTTTCTATCTGTCTCAGCTTTGCTCCTCTCTGGGTGGGGTGAAACCAAAGTAGGCCCTCTGTGTGGTGTCCTGAATGACTGGGAAAGCTGGTCACTCATTCTGATCAAGATTTTTTGTTCCACTGTATTGTTAAAAAGTTGGGGCTTCCCTGGTGGCTTAGAGGTAAAGAATCTACCTGAAATGCACGAGACATGGGTTCGATCCCTGGGTTGGGGAATTCCCCTGGAGGAGGAAATGGCAACCCACGCCAGTATTCTTGCCTGGAGAATCTCATGGACAGAGGAGCCTGGTAGGCTACAGTCCTTGGGATTACAAAAGGGTCAGACACAACTTAGTGAATAAACAACAACAAAAGCATTCTTAAGTTTCTTAAGAGAATGCCAGAGCTCTTGCAAAGCTATCTTTGTTCATGGATAGCTGTCTAGTAATTCATCTTTGTCAGGGGCAGAGGCTGGGGTTTCCTACACTACTATCTGGGTGATGGCACCCTAATAGGTCACTTTTTTTTTATCAAATCATCAAGCTATATGTAATTTATAGTCTATACAAATTCCTTAGGAAAATAAGATATGAGAATTATTTTGTATAACAAGTACAAAGAAGTCATCAAGCAAAATCATAAACCAATCTCATATATGAATATAAAATTTTAAATCCTCAATAAATACTAGCAAATGGAACTCAGCTTTGTGTCTATTTACACATCTATCCATCTGTCTATCTATA
Organism: Oreotragus oreotragus; assembly: GCA_006410675.1. Classification (NCBI taxonomy): domain Eukaryota; kingdom Metazoa; phylum Chordata; class Mammalia; order Artiodactyla; family Bovidae; genus Oreotragus; species Oreotragus oreotragus. The sequence goes on along the minus strand of SJYX01017601.1, from coordinate 358,285 downwards.
AAAACATCCTATGTGTGTTTGGGTTTCCGTGGTGGCTCAGATGGTAAAAAATCTGCCTGCAGTGTGTGAGACTTAAGTTCGATCCCTGGGTCAGGAAGATCCCCTGGAGAAGGAAATGGCAACTCACCCCAGTATTCTTGCCTGAGAAATTCCATGGACAGAGGAGCCTGGCAGACTACATGGGGTCACAGAGTAGGACAGGACTGAGCAGCTAAGACTTTCACTCTCATCTGTCAATCTGTCTATAAAAACATCATAAGTGTGTTTGGTTAACATAATCATAAGCTACTTATAAGAAAGAAGTCCCAAACGTGGTGCTTAAAGGTAGAAGTTTATATGTCTTTCACAGGGTGAATGGTCTTTCTTTTTTATTGCGTGGGTAAAATCCATTCATTATTTGGGGAATTGGGCTATCGTCCTCTTCTTGTTCAACCATCCCTCAGTGCGGTGGGGCATGGACCAGGGGCATCACTATCCCCAGAAGTTTATCAGAAATGTAAATTCTTAGTTCCCATCCCAGATGTACTGAATTTCATATATTGATGGGGCCAGACTTGCTTTAGTTTCTCCTGGTGATTTTGCTACCCACTAAAGTTGGAGACTCCACGCTTGAAGGGAAAAGCCTACAACCTTCAATGATGGTTTAATATAGAAAATCTTTTAACATATCCACCATAGAATACGACACATTGAAAAGCTCCAGGACACAACTCATTCACAGTGTAAATAATGGGATAGGATATGGTGATGGCACCATCCTAGGTTTGCATGGACCATGGTTTGAACAGACACACGGCAGCCCTGATCTCGGGTTAACTGATTTACGGTGAAAATCCATAGAATCATTTCAATTACTGCAGAAAAAGCATTCGATAGAGTTCAGCGTTCATTCATGATAAAAACACACATTGAATTCGGAAGAGAACAGAATTTCTTTCACTTGATAAAAGATACAGTTCAGATATCAACAGGAAAGATCAGGTTAAGCTGTAAAAGTGAAAGCAGCATTATTGTTTAATTCAGTAATGACAAGAATGCCCATTATCAGTATCTCTATTAAACCTTGAATTTGGATGCTTTAACCATGATAAGAGAAAACATGATAAGATATAAAAATCAGAAAGAAAGAGATAAAAGTGTATTTCCCTCCAGAATATGTGGATCGACTAGAAGGAAAATCTACAAACTGCTAGAATTTGTCTAATACTAAGCTCAAGACAAAATATAATTATGAATAATAAATAAATTCCTACTCACTAGACATAGCTTCTTATAAAATGCAATACAAAAATATTCCATTCACAATTCATATCACCATGGGAAAAAATTACAAAATAATAGCATAAGATACTAAAGGAGACATGAACAAAAGTGAGATATATAAAGGTTTCCATTTGTTCTCAACCAATCAATAAATACATTTCTCTTTAGAGTCCAAAGTTTCTTTTTCATGACATTGGACAGGCACATTTTCAGGTTTATGTGGAGTGGCTAATGTAATATTTCAGAGCAAGTAGGAGTACTTTGGCCACCTGATGTGAAGAGTTGACTCATTGGAAAAGATTCTGATGCTGGGAAAGATTAAGGGCAGGAGGAGAAGGTGATGACAGAGGACAAGATGGCTGGATGGCATCACTGACTCAATGGACATGAGTCTGAGCAAGCTCCGGGAGTTGGTGGTAGACAGGGAAACCTGGTGTGCTGGAGTCCATGGGGTTGCAAAGAGTCGGACACGACTGAGTGACTGAAATGAATTGAACTGAACTGAACTGAGGAATCTTTTCTCACCAGTTTTCAACCTTTATTATCATGGCTACAAAAGTCAAACAGTGTCACAGAAATAATACATAAAGCAGTGGAGTAGGACGGAGGATTCAGAAACAGATTCCTCTGTATGAGAATTTGATCAATGATAGTTGTGACATTATAAACAAATGGTGAAGAGGTTCAAGATGGCAGTGTAGGAAGAGATTGAATTTACTTCCTCCCGTGGACATAACAAATACACAATACCTATGGCTCAGTCTGAGTGAACTCCAGGAGTTGGTAATGGACAGGGAGGCCTGGCGTGCTGCGATTCACGGGGTCGCAAAGAGTCGGACATGACTGAGTGACTGAACTGAACTGAACTGATGGCTCAGTTCTCTCTGAAAAGAATCTGAGAAATAGCCGAACACCTGCTCCACCACAAAAGAGAAAAAGAACCACGTGGAGATGGGTAGGAGAAGCAGACACATGCTCTTGACAAAAACCCTACCATGGGCTTGGTGATACAGCACAGGGAAGGATCTCAGTAGATGGGTGCTTCTCTTGGAAGAGTGATAGCTTGGCATCCCCCATGAGACACCCTATCCCCTGGGGTCTCCTCCAGAAAACAAGTCCCCAAGATGTCTGGCTTAGAAAATCAAACTGTGTAGGAAACAGAGACACGCTTCTCAAAGGGCTTACAGGCAGCTTCACTCACCCTGCTGCAGCTGCTGCTAAGTCACTTCAGTCGTGTCCGACTCTGTGCGACCCCATAGACGGCAGCCCACCAGGCTCCCCCGTCCCTGGGATTCTCCAGGCAAGAACACTGGAGTGAGTTGCCATTTCCTTCTCCAACGCAAGAAAGTGAAAAGTGAAAGTGAAGTCACTCAGTCGTGTCCGACCCTCAGCGACCCCATGGACTGCAGCCCACCAGGCTCCTCCATCCACGGGCTTTTCCAGGCAAGGGTAAAATAAGAGCAGTTCAAAACGTGCCCAGACTGTATGTGAAGGGAAGCATTTGTGACTCTAAAAGCGTTGGCTGAAGGAGCAGAGAACAGTGGAAATGCTCTGTAGAGGCGGAGGCTCTGGGGATGCCACTGCCGCACTTGCCCCCAAACTTGCCAGTTGTTGCTGTTGTCGAGTTCCACACTCCTGTCTGACTCTTTGTGACCCCATGGGCTATAGCCCACGCCAGGCTTCCCTGTCCTCCATCTCCCAGAGCTTGCTCAGACTCATGTCCATTGAGTTGGTGATGCCATCAAACCATCTCGTCCTCTGTCATCCCCTGCTCCTCCTGCCTCCTGTCTTTCCCAGAATCAGGGTCTTTTCAATATGGAAAGGGAAAGGCAATCACGGCACTATCCTTCCACGTTGCTGAAGCCGAAGTTATGAGCCTTGCAGCACTCCCCCTCTTCCTCCATCGGGTCTGTGGATGCAGATGGTTGCACTATTCTCCTGCTCTCTAGCTAAAGTCTGTGGGTACAAGAGGTGATGACACTCAGTAACTCCCTAGCTGGAGCTCGGAAGTGCAAATGGCCATGGCAATATCCCTCTTCGGTAAGCTCTTTGACTTTCGTCTCAGTGATCATTTTTTGGACACATGTCCTCAGTCAAGGACGACAACAACAAAAGTAAACAAATAGAGCTACGTCAAACAGAGAAGGAAACCGTCCATGAGACAAAAAGGAAACCTACTTGAATGGGAGGATATACTTGCAAATCATACAACTGGTAAAGTTTCATAGCCAACTTATACAAAGAATTTACACAACCTCATATGAAGAAAAAACACACAAACAACCTGATTAAATAAAGGACAGAGGTCTTGAATAGACACTTTTCCAAAGAAGACGAACAAATGGCCAACAGGCACATGAAATGATGTTCAACATCACTTATCAGGAAAATGCATATCAAAACCACAATGAGATATTACCTCATACCTGTCAAAAGAGTGATTATTAAAAAAAAAATAGACATTAGTGAGGACATGGAATAAAGCCAACCCTCCTATAGCGTTGGTGGGAATGTAAATCGGTGCAGTCACTATGGAAAATAGTATGGGGGTTCCTCAAAGAAATAAAAAAATAGGACTATCATTAAATCCAGATATGCTACTTCTTGCTACTTATTGAAAGAAAACAAAGACGAACAAATGGCCAACAGGCACATGAAATGATGTTCAACATCACTTATCAGGAAAATGCAAATCAAAACACAATGAGATATTACCTCATACCTGTCAAAAGAGTGATTATAAAAAAAAAAATAGACATTAGTGAGGACATGGAATAAAGCCAACCCTCCTATAGTGTTGGTGGGAATGTAAATCAGTGCAGTCACTATGGAAAATAGTATGGGGGTTCCTCAAAAAAATAAAAAAATAGGACTATCATTAAATCCAGATATGCTACTTCTTGCTACTTATTGAAAGAAAACAAAGGGTACTAATTAAAAAGATGCATGCACCTCTATGTTCATTGAAGTATTATTTATAAGAGTACAGACATGAAAGATTTGTGGAACTGCTTAATAGGTGGTGTCCACAAATCTTTGATATCTCCTTCCCCCTCATACACGTACTGATAGAAATTTCTACCTATTTTACTGTTTACTTCTCAAATCTCTGTTCTTCTCTCCATTACTGTTGTCACTCCCTACATCAATTGCCATCATCTCATCTTGATCACCTGAATAGATTCCAAGTGTCCTCCCTACACTGATGATGGCTCCTGACAAACCCATTCTCTGCAGAGCAGTCAGAATAAATCTCTCAAAACACTCCCCTGTTCATAACATAGCCGTCAGTTCACACTGCTTTTAGGATAAATGCCGATAATTCTTTAACATGGCCTTCAAAACTTTGCATGTCTTGACCACCAAAAAAATAAATAAATAAATAAATAATAAAGAGCACAGGCAAGGAAACAGCCTGTGTATATACCAGTAGATGAATGGACAAAGAATATGTCACACACACACACACACACACACACACACATGCGTGGAGTATTATTCAGCTATAAAAATAGATCTTGACATTTGTGACAACATGGATGGACCTAGTGGGTAGGCTAAGTGAGATGAATCAGAGAAGTGCAATTACTGTGTGATGTCACTTACAAGTGGAATCTAAAAACAATACAGAAATGGATGCACAGAGAAAACAAACCCGTGATTGCTGAGAAGTAGGAGGTTGGGGAATGGGCATTTTAGACGAAAAGGGTTAAGAGATACAAGCATCTGATTATAAAATAAATGTCATGGGGATATAAGACACAACATAAGGAATACAGTCAACAATAATGTAATAACTTTATATAGTGACGGATTGTAACTGAACTTATTGTGATGACCATTTTGAAATATTGAGTCGCTACTTTGCATACCTGAAACTAATATGAAATTTTATGTCAATCACACTGGAACAAAAATAAATAAACAAATGGTGGAAAGTGGCAACAAATGAATTATTTTAGGTCATTTTGTTATATAATACAACATTGTATCTCTTCTAAAATCCCTACCTGTATATTTAAAAAGCAAAGGTGGGAAGCAAAATTTTAAACATTTAAAAAAATGTTAGGAGTCTAACTTTATGATATTGGAGTATAGAATATCTTATATGATAAGAATATGTAAATAAGATAGGATAATATAGATTTGACTATAATGTAGTATAGTCAAATATACATTTGACTATAATGAAAGATAGTATATCTTTCATTTGACTAATATACATTTGACTATAGAAACTATACATTTTTTCAAAACAACACTTACAGAGTGTTAGAAAAACATATATGAAGTTAAAAAGCATAATCTGTAGCTCAGGAGAACACATACAGACATTATATCAGGAACTATCAAATTTCTAAAACTTAATAGAAAAAAGACAAGTATTTAAATAAACACTTGGTAAATACATGAGCACATAACTCACATAAAATAGCACATAAATGACCAATTAACTATCATAATAGAGTTTAAAACTTACTAACAAATCAGAAAATGGAGAATAAAATTATGAGATATCATTTCAGAGCCTGAAATAATTTCAAAGTCTGATAGTAACAAAAATTGGTGAGAAAGTGAAGAAATATACTCATAGATTTTCAGAAAACATGTAAATTGCTACTACTGATTTCTTGAGCAATCTGATACTATCTTGTGAAATTGAAGATGTCCATAACCTTGATTCGATATTTCTAATTCTACCAGAAACTTCTTTATTTATGTGCGATGAGATACATGCAAAAAACTCTACTGCAGTATGATTACTACTAAATAAAAATTGGAAAGTATCTTCACCAAACACAAGTGGATAAATAAATTATGTCTATATGAAAGAATGCTACAGTGGTTATAGTTAGTGATTTAGAAATATATTTATTAATGTGAGTTTTTAAAAAAGAAACCATAGTATTACAACAAAGCAAATAATTAAATAATGATGTGATGTTGTTTTATTATTTATAAAAAGTCAATAATAACACAATAAAATAGTATATATGTTTTATGGATATTGACATATATAAACATGTAAAGCAGACAAGATTAAAGGACTCTCCTGAGGATTATAAACATTGAATTCAAGATAGCAGCTAACATCTCAGCTAAGGGATTACAGCATAATGTGTTTGGAAGGAAAACAGTTTCAGCATTATCTTAAATGTTTTATAGCTTAACAAGATCAAAAACAAATGTAGTGAAATGTTAAAATCTGATAAGTTAAAAAGCTGGAAGGTGAGTACACAGATGTTTGTTTCATTCGTCTTTATAACATTCTAATGAAGTATTTTATAATATAAATATTTAAAGGTTTTCTTCGATGTTTTGTTAAAATACACTTTTTTATCCACTCTACCACCCCCACATTTTTCATCCACTTTTAAATACAGGCTGTTCGTTTCTGGAAAAATTTAAAAACAACATCAACAACACTAGGAAGCATCATTCAAATCTCTGAAACAGTACACATATGGTTTCCTTTCAGTTATGTCACATTATTCCTTATTTTTTAATAAAACATCCTCATTTCATATTAAAGGATTTTATCTATTTGTTGATTTCAGAATTTTTGCCTTGATTGGTATCTGACATTTTGGTCAAATATTCAAATTATAATATTTGTCTATTTGTTTCACTGTCCTATGAATCAGAATATAGCAGTCAAGTTTAGAGCACAAAACCAGCTCAAGAAATATTTGCTTAATATCTCATTAATTGAACATCTTAATCCAGCGGTGAATTATGTATATAATTTGTAATGAAAACTCATTTAAAACATTTGGAAGACTGATAATCATAAGGAACAGCAGTGAAATAATTTGTAATTCCATTGTCCAGCAATAATTTCTCTTCATCCATGGATATACCTATTTTCACACACATTCCAATAAATAGCAAATAAAAATTCAGGATTCCAAGTTAAATTTTATTTCAGATAGGCAACAATTTCCAATGTAAGTAAGCACCATTCAATATATGAGACCTACTTGTATTAAAAAAAATTATTTTTGTTGTGTATCTGTAATTCGAACTTAACCGTGAATCCCGTGTTCCACCTAACTCTACCAAAGGCCAAAGCAGAGTGTTAAGGTGACTGAATTTCTGGCTTCCCTTAGGGCCTCTGCCCAAGTTCATAGACTAGTTTAACATCAAGACTGGAGGCAAATAGACTCTGCAATTGTCTGATTCGGGAAGTTGGAACCGAAATTCCTACAAATGGCTTTAGAAAGTATATGTGGAAAAATCAGTGTATATTCATTAACATTGTTAGAGAAAATAAAAATCTCAGTAATCTTTCTAATAAATATGACAACCATGATTTTTTTTTTCCTGCTACATGGACTGGGACTCATGATCTTAATTTTTTTTTAATGTATACGTAATTTTTAAGCATTGCGAACTGAAAACCTAAAACCACTTTCAGATCTTTCCCAGCCACCAAGGTCGAGGGATGGCGTACTTGTTGGTTGACTACTTTCACAGTCTCTGTTCTCAGAGTCCCCACGAACACCTTGCTCAACCAAGCATGGCCAGCTGACAGCCCCAGGTGGCAACTTCACCATGCTCCTTGTCGAGGCAATTGAGAAAATGGGCTCTTCTCAGCTTTCTGTCACACATCATCACTGAAACTTGGAAAAAGAACGGTTTGTACTTGGAACCAGCCAGATGGAAGTAACTTCTCAAATTCTCACTTCTATCCCAAGCTGTCTGTTCACTGGAACATAAGAAGCAGCCTGTCAGGCTAACGTGCAAAGGAGAACAATGAGGAAAAGGGCAGTGCCCTGTCTTCCCTTAGACACTCACACTTTCCTCACTCATTACCCGAGCCCTGAAAACACATACACGCCACAACCCTTCTCCTTTTGCCTTCAACAGAGGAAGAAGACTCACTTTACTAAAGTAGCGAAATTACAGTCCAGCTGAACCAAGGTACCCAATACTCACATGGTGTTTATTTTTCCAAAAACATGACTGGTGTTGGTGAGGATGGATTAAAAAAAAAAATGGACCTCCTGATTCACTAGGTCTTCATTTATTCTACATTGCCGTTTTATCAAGATGGCAGAAATGTTATCCTGAAAACCAGAGCAAATGTGAGAAAACAGAAATGAGAGTAAGTAGAAGGAATTCCCTGGTGGCTCAGAGGTTAAAGTGTCTGCCTGCAATGCAGGAGACCTGGGTTCGATCCCTGGGTTGGGAAGATCCCCTGGAGAAGGAAATGGCAACCCATTCCAGTATTCTTGCCTGGAGAAGTCCATGGACGGAGGAGCCTGGTGGGCTACAGTCCATGGGGTCGCAAAGAGTCGGACATCAACTTCACTAGAGGAATTTCAAAGGAGGAAACACAGGTCAGGAGAGAGGGGCCACACTGTTACCACAGCACACTGACCCTTGACCAGGGTCAGCCCACAAGACAGTTTCCTCTCTTACAGGTTGACCCATAAGCTACCCAGCAACAGAAACTCCGCTGGTACTTCTCATTCCTGGCCTCATAACTGGCAGGAACTGAAATGGCTTCTTCCTTTAGGATGATCAGATGGGCAATGGGCTTCCCGGATGACTAGTGGTAAAGAACCCAGCTGCCAGTGCAGGAGATGTGAGAGACAAGGGTTTGATCCCTGGGTCGGGGCGATCCCTTGGAGGAGGGCATGGCAAAGCCACCCCAGTCTTCTTGTCTGGAGAATCCCATGGACGGGAGAGACTGGCACGTTATGGTCCACAGACCATGCTGAAGCCACTTAGCATGCAGGCATGTATGTTTGGCAGAGAATATTATAGAGAAGCAGGACTGGGTACAAGCAGGTGACAATTCTCCTTCACTTTTTACTGAGATTTGATTGCAGAGAATTTTGCCTTGTATGGACACTAAGGATAATTCACTAATGTGATTCCATTACCCAGAAAACAGCTTCAGCAAACATACCTCCATCTTTCATTCCTGAGACTCTTGGGGGAAAATGCAAATACATTGCTACAGGGACATATAATATCTTACAAGCCAAGTATCGCTCATCTTTCATTCTGTTCCACCAAGAAATGAGAGTAAGTAGAAGGAATTATCTGGTGGCTCAGAGGTTAAAGTGTCTGCCTGCAATGCAGGAGACCTGGGTTCGATCCCTGGGTTGGGAAGATCCCCTGGAGAAGGAAATGGCAACCCATTCCAGTATTCTTGCCTGGAGAAGTCCATGGACGGAGGAGCTTGGTGGGCTACAGTCCATGGGGTCGCAAAGAGTCGGACATCAACTTCACTAGAGGAATTTCAAAGGAGGAAACACAGGTCAGGAGAGAAGGGCCACACTGTTACCACAGCACACTGACCCTTGACCAGGGTCAGCCCACAAGACAGTTTCCTCTCTTACAGGTTGACCCATAAGCTACCCAGCAACAGAAACTCCGCTGGTACTTCTCATTCCTGGCCTCATAACTGGCAGGAACTGAAATGGCTTCTTCCTTTAGGATGATCAGATGGGCAATGGGCTTCCCGGATGACTAGTGGTAAAGAACCCAGCTGCCAGTGCAGGAGATGTGAGAGACAAGGGTTTGATCCCTGGGTCGGGGCGATCCCTTGGAGGAGGGCATGGCAAAGCCACCCCAGTCTTCTTGTCTGGAGAATCCCATGGATGGGAGAGACTGGCACGTTATGGTCCACAGACCATGCTGAAGCCACTTAGCATGCAGGCATGTATGTTTGGCAGAGAATATTATAGAGAAGCAGGACTGGGTACAAGCAGGTGACAATTCTCCTTCACTTTTTACTGAGATTTGATTGCAGAGAATTTTGCCTTGTATGGACACTAAGGATAATTCACTAATGTGATTCCATTACCCAGAAAACAGCTTCAGCAAACATACCTCCATCTTTCATTCCTGAGACTCTTGGGGGAAAATGCAAATACATTGCTACAGGGACATATAATATCTTACAAGCCAAGTATCGCTCATCTTTCATTCTGTTCCACCATTGTATAGCTCTATGATCTGCCTCTAATATAAATTTTTCCCCAGGAAAATACTTTAGTACCTTAAACTGTCCAAAACCCATTTGATGTCTAGACATTCTTTTTCAATCTTCAAATAACGAGTCTCTGGGGAAAGCCTTTCCTACTAATGTGCTCAATAGCTTGTTCTTGACTGGCTGGCTTCTGTATCAGGCTTGCTCTCCATCTTACCTGCACTTTAAAGGATTTCTCAAAGTCACATCTAATTAACACTGACTCTGAATATAAAAAGACTTTGTTATGATTTCTTATACTCAATGCAGGTAATTTTTTTAGATCTTTCCAACCTATTAAAAGGCTTTGTAAAAATGGCAAAGCCTAATATCTAAAATATGCAGATTACTTAAACCATTTAAGTGTCTCTTTGCCAAGTTTTCTTTTGGGGGGAGGAGATATTTTTCCCAACTTACTTGCTTTCTCCAACCAGCTCTCCTCTTTTCAAAAATCAAATTCTTCTTACAATGCGAATTTTTATCACAAGGAAATATATTTTAAGTCCCTTAAAATCCAATATTACGGGACCAGATTATATCAGTTGTTTAATATTTTTCTCAGAATCCTTGTTGAAATGTTGTATTTATGTATCTGAAATGCCATTATATTTTTGAAGAAAACTCTGTAGATGTTTGAATTTGATGAGTTCTGAACAAAACAAAAGCTTGAGGAAACAAAATGGGAAAAGAATAACTTAAAAGCTTCCTATAAGAAACTTGTTATCCATTTGATCGCATGAGTACACCTGGATACCTTCAGTATCTTATTAACTACTGTGCACGTTTGCACGCTAAGTCACGTTAGTCGTGTCCATCTCTTTTCAACTCGATGGACTGTAGCCCGCCAGGCTCCTCCCTCCATAGGGATTCTCTAGGCAAGAATACTGGAGTGGGTTGCCATGCCCTTCTCCCGGGGATCTTCCTCACCCAAGAATCGAACCTGCATCTCTTATGTCTCCCAAATTGGTGGGCAAGTTCTTTAACCTTAGCGCCACCTGCGAAGACCTTTAGCCACTGTATTTCTCATTAACTGGATCTTCACATCTATCATTCTCATGCTGCCCAAGTTATCTTTCGAAAAATCTAAGCCAACTGACATTTCTCCCATTCATCATAGTCTTCAGGGCCTGGGCAGCCTGCAGAATTAAGTTGAGGTACGCTAAAATGACATTAAGGCCTTCTATAATCAAGTCTCAAAATCTTCTGGCCACATCTGCTGCCAAATTTTATCAATTTCACCGCATAGCCTCTCTATTCTCGTTGTATTAGCAGGCATATTTGTCACTCTGTGCCTGTCTTCATGGTGTTTCTAAAAGTCCCTTGTGCAAACGCCATTGATTCAGGGTGTCTTCTGGTTACTGTAGTCACAATCTGTTTATTATTCTACTTCAACTCTAAGATATGTGGTCTCTTTTGAGACAGATTGTATTTTAACTTCTGTTTTAGCTATTGATTTGTGGTTTTCTCATTGAAAAGTAAATTCTTTGAGAAAAATCAGTTTCTTAGTCAGCGTCATATTCTCCCAACATGAAGTACAGTGCCATTCAGATAACAGATCCTCAATGCATGCTCGTTGGATGATTTGAAAATGAGACTTCTTACTTAATTGGAGATCTTATTGGACACGTCGTCATTTTCCAGAGCAACATTTTCAGTTTTCATTTCTATGTTCTTTCTTCCTTCATGCAGAAGAATCCTTTAGTAATGAACTGTTCAGTTAAACAGGAAAGCCAAGCAAACGTTATTGGGTCTGATCAAAACTGGGAGGCATTCAGACAATGATTGGAGCCCAGACCTGGGTCTACAGATGTATTATTTACACATGCTAATTGTGGTCTCCATATCAACAGGTATGAAAAGGTGAAAGTGTCCTTCAGTGTGTAAGAAAACTGAGAAGCTTCCTGGCTCTCCTTAGGCTATCTCCAAAAGGACTAATTCTCATAGCCTACCTTCGTTTTTCTAAGACCAAATGCCAGCTTTACCACTCAGGGTTATGATTGATCCTTTTGCAGTTTCACAGTCTGCTTCCCACCAGTGAAATGAGCGAGCCCGTCCCAGTCTCCAGGGCACAGTTAGTCAGTCTGCTGAGCTTTAGGTGAAGGATCTCCACCCACCTGCAACACTCACCATGAAATGGAGAGGATGCAATGATTGGCCAGTGATCCTAGATTAGCTTTCAGTATAGTTTGCAGTTCTTACCCCCACTCCACTAAAAGAAATCTCAAAGAACCAAACAGAACAAACCAAAACAAAAATAAAAACCTATAGATTTCTATTAATTATCAGTTCAGTGTTCCCCTCTTACCTAAGACAATATTAGCGGCTCTTCTCCTATTTCATTATATTTAGCAGGTAAACCTTAGGTTGAGTGGAAAAGCTTAAAGTTACGAAATTACAAAAATGAATTCCCATGTACTAAGTATATAGATCTGGATGTGGAATCTGGTTCAATAGCTGTGTAAATGTCCAACCTTGAAGAGATTAGTACAAACTCTTTATCAGAGGGATGGTATGACTTAATGTTTCCACAAGCAGGGAATAAGACCTACCACTTCTTGGCATCCTTGCCAAATTTGGAACTTTGCAGACTTTTAAAATTGCAAATTGTTCAGACATTTAAACATATGCCAATAGACTGAGTATAGTCATCTCTTGGTATCCACTGTGGGTTGGTTCCAGGAACCCTCGCAGATACCAAATTTTTCATATGCTAAAGTCCTTTATAGAAAATGGCACAGTATTTGCAAATAAGCAACACACCTTCTCCCTTATACTTTAAATTATCTCTTACCTATAATACCTGATACATTTGTAAATGTTATATAAATAGTTGCCAGGCATGGCAGATTCAAATTTTGCTTTATGGAGCCTTCTGGAATTTATTTTTATAAATATTTTTCATCTGCAGTTGGTTGAATTCACTTATCAAAGCCTGAGGATATGGAGGGGTTATTGTAAATTGTCATCGTCTTATTTTTAGTATGCATTTAATTTGCTTATCTCTAATTACTAATGAATCAGAGTATGAAATACTTGTTCATATGCTTTGCCATTTGTTTTAAGGGAATATGTATATATAGAACATTCAGTATGACATTTAAATATGTAAATAGTCAAATGAAACCTTGTATTTAAATATAGTTATTATATTTTAAATAAATATATATATATGTACAAATAAGCATTATATTCTCTATGATTGTTTTTCCTTTGAAATTTGCTCCTACCTTATGACTGGGTAATATTATCTATGTTTTATAAATGATTGTGTGTTTTAACATTTGGAACATGGCTTGAATGTTAGTTAGATGACTGTGCTTTTAAATATTTTATGTCCTGACTGAATTTCTCATTTAACTATCAGTTATGGTGAGTGGTATACTAGAGTTACCTGTCATCATAATAATATAAATTCTCACTATAATTCTGTCATTTCCCCCATCATATCCTTAAAGAATATACAACAATATGTAAAATATATTCATATGATTAGATGGTTAGGTTCATATTTTTATTTCTTCTTTCATTTTTGTTTCATTAGTGATATTTTTCTCTTAAAGCCCAATTTACTGATTTTAATATATCTCACCAGCTGACTTTTTTTGGCTTTTACTTACCTGGTGTATCTGATTTTTTACTTTCATGCTTTCTATGTTCTTATTTCTATTTTTAAATCTACTTTGACAATTTGTAACTTCTAAAGAAAAAATTCATCCATTTGTATTATGATTACTACTGATTATTTGAATTTATTTTGTGTTTTAAATTTGTCTCCTTTCTATTGTTCTACTTTTTTCTACTTCCTTGGAATTTTCCAAATCCATATATATCTATATATTGCATCTTCCCCTCCATTGGTTTAGATATTATTATCTTATTTCTTTTTCTTAGTAGTTTTGTTGTAAGTTTTAATTTGCAGACTTCATGTAACAAAGACCAAGAAAGTATTATCAACCTTCTCAACAAATGACTTGGAGTATTTTAATTCTGATCGGATCTCTCTCTCCTTACTTACAATATCTGTTCATAATTTTCACTGTTTAACACTTTATAATGATAACTTTACAATGATAAATTTAAGCACATTATAATTATTAGTTGAATACCAATTTTTAAAATTAATGCAATGTTAAGTATCTCATTTAATTGCCATTCCCGTTTTATTTTTGAATGTCCTTTAGAGCTTATTTTGTTTCTTCTTTTGCAGTTCCTTAGAAATTCCATCTTTTGGGGGCAAACACATCCAGTTTTTATCTTCTTGAAAAATTGCTTCCATAGATTTAACATTTAAATTATAGATGTTTACTCCCAGGCTTCTAAAATGCAATTTTTTATTTTCAATATTTTGTTTCTGCTCTTGGGAACTTGTCAGTAAAAAAATATCATTTCTCTGAAGGTAATCCATTTTATTTTTTCTCTCTGTTATTAAATTCACTCTTTTTCTGTGGGGTTCTGCTGTTTTATTACAATATATCTGAGTGTGGATTTTTAAAATTTATCTTGCTTGGGACTCACTTGGGTTTAATAATCTGAGGATTCACGTGTTTAAACAATTGTAGGAAACTTTCAGACTTGATTTCTTCAAGCTCTGTTTTCTTTCTCTTATTCTCTAAATTGCTCCTATCAGTATAATTAGACATGTATTTTTAACTAGACATATGTTTGATTAGACTCTCTAACCTCACTCTCATATTTTCTGTCTCTTTGGATACTATTACTAATAATTCTTCAGATGAATCTTTCAGGTCAACAATTCTCTCCTTTATTGTGTCTAAACTAATATGTAAACCAGTTATTAATTTTTTAATTTCAACTATTGTATTTGTTATTTCTGGGATTTAAAAAAAATTAATTTATTTTAATTGGAGGATAATTGCTTTACAATATTGTGATGGTTTTTGCCAAACATTGACATGAATCAGCCACAGATGCATGTGTGTCCCCCATCCTGAACCCCCTCCTACCTCCCAAGCCACCTCATCCTTCTGGGTTGTCCCAGAGCACTGGCTTTGAGTGCCCTGCTTCATGATTCAAATTTACACTGGTTGTCTATTTTACATATGGTAATATACATATTTCAGTGCTATTCTCTCTTATCATCCCACCCTCACCTTCTCCCACACAGTCCAAAAGTTTGTTCTTTACACCTGTGTCTGTTTTGCTGCCTTGCATATAGGATCATCATTACCATCTTTCTAAATTCCATATATATGTGTTAATATACTATATTGGTGTTTCTGTTTCTGACTTACTTCACTTTGTACAATGTAAAAAATTTGATCATATTTTGGAAGTCATTTGCTCCAAATTCATGTTTTTCCCCTTGCTTTTCAAATGTATAGCTAAGAAAGTTCCATATCTGATAATTACAATAGTTGAAGTCACTGCAGACCTAATTTTGCTCTTGGTTGTTTCTGCTGTCTCTCACTTACAGTGTCTTATTTTTCTTTGTATATTGAGGTTTTGTTAAGAAGCTGTGTTTTGTTGAACAAGCTATGGAAAATTTTTCACACTTGCTCTGAGGATGCTTTCTGCCAGGGAAGATTTACGTTTCTGACGGGTGTGCAAGAACATCAAAGATTTGGTCTGCTTTAAATTATAGTTCAATGTTTGCAATTTCTAAAGGCATAAAAAAAAATTCATCCCCAATCTAACATGAAGACAGGTCTTTTGTTATGCTGTTGAGGCTGTTCTTTTCTTTCATATTCCAAACAGAAGCAAGGCTCATTGTTTTGTAGATGATCTTAAAAAGTTGCTTTACCCTAGTTCATTCTTTTTCTGAGAGTTCCACCTTCATGTAAAATCTGTCCATCAGTAACTTTAGAGCATCATCTGTAGTCACCCCTTGCCGCTGGTACTCTAGCACCTTTGTGTATCCTCAGGAGAGCAAGTTGCTTTATTGGATAGCTCTTCTCTTTAGACTATGTTCCTTTCTCATTCATGACCTCTGATATCGCTTACTTTCTTTCAAGTACACCTAATCATTTAAAGAAATTGTTTAAAATGTTTTATTAAATATTTAATGCTTTTTCTAAAGAAGAGAGGGGTTGATAGCAATGACGGTTAGATACTATTCTGTCCTAGAAAGAGAAGTCTAATTTTTGGTTTTTCTGAAAGCAATGAAAGTACTAAAGCTGAAATTTTTCCTTAGGTATTTTGACACAGAAAAGATTTTAAAGAGTTTAGTTCAGAAGGACCACTTTTGTTAGGTCTCAAAATAAATAGCACAATAGAATGCAGTTTCTGAACTGAAAAGTTCTGAAATTTCAGTAGTTACAGTCCAAAGAAAGAATTGTCTACAGCTTGTGTGGAAGTGTGGAGCTGGGTTTAATGTAGATTGGCATAAGAAGGAAAGGTTTACTTTTGGAGATAAAATAAGGGATGGAGCTGATAGAGGTAGTTTTCCTGGTCTTCTGTCACTTGGGCAGTGAGAGAGGCATGGCTGGAAGGGCAAGAATGGACTTCGTGCTAGGTCAACTAGACTTGGGCTTGAATGATGCTGACATCTCGATGAAAATTTTATTTTATTCATTAAAAAAGAATTCCTATGAGAGAAAAGTCAGAGGTCAGCAAACTTTTTTTGAAAGGGTGAGATAGTAATTTTTTTAGTTTTGTAGGCTACACAGTGTCTGTTGCAGTTATTCAGCTCTGACAGTGGAACGTGAGAGCATCCATGGATGGTATACAAATGGATGGGCAAGACTGTTCAGCCAAACTTAATTTGCCAAAACAGGAGACTCGGTGCTTTGGGTACACAAGTGGTGGTTTGCTCACCTCTGAAGTAAGTCCATTCAGGTTAACCTTTCTGAGAGATATTCCTGACTTTTTAAAATTTTTTTGTACATTGTTTATATTTAGCTTTTCCTTCTGGACCAGGAGTTCTTTGGGACTAGGGCTGCTTATGGCCAGGCAATAGTAATTAAATCTTAATCATGAAAGTAATAGAAACTAAAGTGAAACTATCTTATACCCTTTTTATTCATTTTGTAGTATGTTTATATTGTCATATTAAAAAATATATAATTTAATCCAGTTAAAAAAATTAATTCCTATGAAAAAATCCTTTTGGGTTTTTTTTTTAGAAAAAAAAAAAAATGTCTGCAGCAGACATTTGACATGATTCAAGTCCATGGAGTGAATAAGTTAGTCAAGGACTGAAGTGAAGTAAAATTCACTCAGTCATGTCTGACTCTTGGCAAGCCCATGGGCTCCATGGAATTCTCCAGGCCAGAATACTGCCTTTCCTTTCTCCAGGGGACCTTTGATCCCCCAACCCAGGGATCAAATGCAGGTCTCCCGCATTTCAGGTGATTCCTTACCAGCTGAATCACAAGGAAAGCCCAATCAAGGACTTCTCCGGACAAAAAAGTTCTGTGTTGGAGTTAGAAGCAGGCTCTGAAGCACTACATTACCCAAACAAGGATATGATTTGACAATAAAATATAATTATCCTCACAAAGAAAAAAATGTTTTCATATTTGCTATACTTCATTTGAATGACTTATGAGCTTACCTGTTTAAGTAAGAGCATTTGATGAGAACTTATTTTTACCAAAGAAGTTGAAACATGTTCTAATAATTCTTATCCTAGAGAGCCTTACAATTATATCATATGCTTATGCAGTATGAAGCCAATAGTAAATGTAGAATCACTTTTTTAAGTTTCAGGCCTTTAATTTTCTTCAGGACACAGTTAAGTGATAAATTATTCATTGCAAATGGATATTTGGGGAGCCAAGTACTAATTAGGAAACTTTTTGTAGATTGCTCCTCAATTAGTTGATTAGCATTAATGGAAGTATATTTGAATGATGGAAATTTAATGGTTTAATTTCACTAATGTGCTTAAAATAATAAAATGCCTCAATTTAAAGAATCAAAAGAATTTTGTTTTTAAGAGCGGATGTTATTTCACTAGTGGAGAGGGCATTCAGGATTTGAACCCGTTTGTTTGTTTGATTGATAAACCCATTGTGATAGGACAAGTAGAATGTTAGGCCTCACTCTAGAGGCTTACACTCCTAGATCTTGTTTCTGTCTCCTCCCTGGAAAGCAAGGTTAAGGCATGTGAGGTGCTATTTTTTTTAGACTGTAAGTTCTGATTAGCTTTTGCAGCCTGTGGAAGTATGAGAGGCAGAATTTCAAAGATGTCTCTAAGATTCCATCCCCTGGTTACATAATCAAACACTAGTCTAGGTACTGCTAATATAGGACTTTGCAGAGAAATTAAACTTACTAATCAACTGACCTGAAAGTATCTTTAAAAAAATGTTTTACACACTTATAAAACTTTTTATTATGAAAAATGAAAACATATATAAAAAGAAAGGAATAATACACCCCAAAGTATCCATCACACATATCTAACGATTACCAGTATCCGGCTCCTCTATCCAGGATTCTCCAGCCAAGAATACTGGAATGGGTTGCCATTTCCTCTTCCAGGGAATCTTCCCCACCCAGGAATCGAACCTGCATCTCCTCTGTCTCCTTGCACTGGAGGGTGGATTCTTTACCACTGAATCACCTGGGAAGCCTTCGCCTCTCTCTACTTGTCTTTTAATCATCACAATTTTTCTGTGATTTTTTTTTTTTGNGATAAAATAAGGGATGGAGCTGATAGAGGTAGTTTTCCTGGTCTTCTGTCACTTGGGCAGTGAGAGAGGCATGGCTGGAAGGGCAAGAATGGACTTCGTGCTAGGTCAACTAGACTTGGGCTTGAATGATGCTGACATCTCGATGAAAATTTTATTTTATTCATTAAAAAAGAATTCCTATGAGAGAAAAGTCAGAGGTCAGCAAACTTTTTTTGAAAGGGTGAGATAGTAATTTTTTTAGTTTTGTAGGCTACACAGTGTCTGTTGCAGTTATTCAGCTCTGACAGTGGAACGTGAGAGCATCCATGGATGGTATACAAATGGATGGGCAAGACTGTTCAGCCAAACTTAATTTGCCAAAACAGGAGACTCGGTGCTTTGGGTACACAAGTGGTGGTTTGCTCACCTCTGAAGTAAGTCCATTCAGGTTAACCTTTCTGAGAGATATTCCTGACTTTTTAAAATTTTTTTGTACATTGTTTATATTTAGCTTTTCCTTCTGGACCAGGAGTTCTTTGGGACTAGGGCTGCTTATGGCCAGGCAATAGTAATTAAATCTTAATCATGAAAGTAATAGAAACTAAAGTGAAACTATCTTATACCCTTTTTATTCATTTTGTAGTATGTTTATATTGTCATATTAAAAAATATATAATTTAATCCAGTTAAAAAAATTAATTCCTATGAAAAAATCCTTTTGGGTTTTTTTTTTAGAAAAAAAAAAAAATGTCTGCAGCAGACATTTGACATGATTCAAGTCCATGGAGTGAATAAGTTAGTCAAGGACTGAAGTGAAGTAAAATTCACTCAGTCATGTCTGACTCTTGGCAAGCCCATGGGCTCCATGGAATTCTCCAGGCCAGAATACTGCCTTTCCTTTCTCCAGGGGACCTTTGATCCCCCAACCCAGGGATCAAATGCAGGTCTCCCGCATTTCAGGTGATTCCTTACCAGCTGAATCACAAGGAAAGCCCAATCAAGGACTTCTCCGGACAAAACAGTTCTGTGTTGGAGTTAGAAGCAGGCTCTGAAGCACTACATTACCCAAACAAGGATATGATTTGACAATAAAATATAATTATCCTCACAAAGAAAAAAATGTTTTCATATTTGCTATACTTCATTTGAATGACTTATGAGCTTACCTGTTTAAGTAAGAGCATTTGATGAGAACTTATTTTTACCAAAGAAGTTGAAACATGTTCTAATAATTCTTATCCTAGAGAGCCTTACAATTATATCATATGCTTATGCAGTATGAAGCCAATAGTAAATGTAGAATCACTTTTTTAAGTTTCAGGCCTTTAATTTTCTTCAGGACACAGTTAAGTGATAAATTATTCATTGCAAATGGATATTTGGGGAGCCAAGTACTAATTAGGAAACTTTTTGTAGATTGCTCCTCAATTAGTTGATTAGCATTAATGGAAGTATATTTGAATGATGCAAATTTAATGGTTTAATTTCACTAATGTGCTTAAAATAATAAAATGCCTCAATTTAAAGAATCAAAAGAATTTTGTTTTTAAGAGCGGATGTTATTTCACTAGTGGAGAGGGCATTCAGGATTTGAACCCGTTTGTTTGTTTGATTGATAAACCCATTGTGATAGGACAAGTAGAATGTTAGGCCTCACTCTAGAGGCTTACACTCCTAGATCTTGTTTCTGTCTCCTCCCTGGAAAGCAAGGTTAAGGCATGTGAGGTGCTATTTTTTTTAGACTGTAAGTTCTGATTAGCTTTTGCAGCCTGTGGAAGTATGAGAGGCAGAATTTCAAAGATGTCTCTAAGATTCCATCCCCTGGTTACATAATCAAACACTAGTCTAGGTACTGCTAATATAGGACTTTGCAGAGAAATTAAACTTACTAATCAACTGACCTGAAAGTATCTTTAAAAAAATGTTTTACACACTTATAAAACTTTTTATTATGAAAAATGAAAACATATATAAAAAGAAAGGAATAATACACCCCAAAGTATCCATCACACATATCTAACGATTACCAGTATCCGGCTCCTCTATCCAGGATTCTCCAGCCAAGAATACTGGAATGGGTTGCCATTTCCTCTTCCAGGGAATCTTCCCCACCCAGGAATCGAACCTGCATCTCCTCTGTCTCCTTGCACTGGAGGGTGGATTCTTTACCACTGAATCACCTGGGAAGCCTTCGCCTCTCTCTACTTGTCTTTTAATCATCACAATTTTTCTGTGATTTTTTTTTTTTGAGGTAAAATACATACACTACCAGGTATAAATCTCAGCTCTACAATTTGACAAATTAATACACACTTGTAGCCCACAGCCCTCATATGATCTCAGAACATTTCTGTCTCCCCAGAATGTCTTGAGAGGGGAGGGACAAATTGAGAGAGTTGTACTGAGATATAAACACTACCCCGTGTAAAGAAGGCATTGGCACCCCACTGCAGTACTCTTGCCTGGAAAAGCCCATGGACGGAGGACTCTGGTGGGCTGCAGTCCATGGGGTCGCGAAGAGTCTAACACAACTGAGCGACTTCACTTTCACTTTTCACTTTCATGCATTGGAGAAGGAAATGGCACCCCACTCCAGTGTTCTTGCCTGGAGAACCCCAGGGACAGGGGAGGCTGGTGGGCTGCCGTCTATGGGGTCGCACAGAGTCGGACATGACTGACGCGTCTTAGCAGCCCGGTGTAAAACAGAGTTAGCGGGGAGCTGCTGTGCAGCACAGGGGGCTCAGCTTGGTGCTCCGTGACGACCCAGAGGGGTGGGGTGGCAGGGCGGGAGGGAGGCTGGTGAAGGAGCAGGTCCGTAGCGTGGCTGATTCGTGGTGTTGTACAGCAGAAGCTAAGGCAACACTGGAAAGCAATTATGTTCCAGTAGAAAAAGATGGAGAGCATCTTGAATTACCTGGATGGGCTCAATGTAATCACAGGAATCCTTCGGAGAAGCTGGGAGAAGAATCAGTCAGGGGATGAGGCAAGAAAGAAAGGCAGAGGCAAGTTGCATAAAAGAGGAGGTCGGAGGAGACTCTAGGCAGGAGAAGGACGCTACTTGCCACTGTTTGCTGTGATGATGGAGACAGGGAGCCATGCACTACAGAATGACTGTGGCCTTTAGGAAGCTGAGAGTGGCCCACGCTACACGCTGTTGAGAAAATGGGAATCTTAGTGCTGCAGCAAATGGAACTGAATTCCACCAACCATCTTAATTCGTCCTCAGAGCCTCCAGGTAGGAACACAGCCCTGCTGACACCTTGATTTCCCTTTTTTGAAACCTGTAGCAGAGAACTGGCCTAGCCATGCTGTGCTTAGATTTCTGACCTACAGAACTGTGAGATAATGTTTTGCTGCTTTAAACTGTTTGCATAATGTATGATGGTGGCATTAGAAAACCAGTATGAAAAGTAATATGAAAGCCATTTATGAAGTATTCAAGGCAGAGACAACAGTATGGGAAGGGGCAATGGCATCAGTGTCCCGTTGCAGCCATGTCTAAGAATGGTGACCCATCTGTTTCACTTCTGAGCTTTAACATTGCATGTTTCTCTGCTATATAATGTCTTCTGGCTCTTAATTTTTTTTTTTTTTACTGTCAGTTTTGCCACAAATTCATTCCAGTAAATTTCTATTCTGCTTAAGTTAGACTCAGTTGTTTTCTGTTGCTTGTAATCAGGAACTTCAAACTTTATAGACATTGGGAATAGAAAGTTACTTATAAGCAATGGAATCCATGATTAGTATACGTATTTAGAATGGATTGTGTTACCTATTTGGAGTTAGTATAGTCTTCTAGGTTGGAAATATGGAAACACATGATGTGTAATAGAATACCACAAGTGATGACCTGTGGTCATCTAGAATATGCCCTTCCTGAAAGGCAGTTTTTGAATGTCCTTTCTGCCACTGCCATGAATGAAAGACAAGAGGAAGCCAAGGTGGCTGAAAGGTGATGATGACAAGCTAAAATCACCTGAAAAAAATTTTTAAAGACATCAGTTAAATTCCAATGACTTTCTTGATCCAAGGAGTGGAAGCTGCCAAAATTTAAAGTTTAAGCCAAATTACAATATCTACTAAATTCAAAGCTTCACTAAATATTTTATGTCAAAGTTAGGAAAATGATTGAAAAGAATTAAAACTGTAAGAATTAAATTGAGGATATATGGGAAAATGCAGATAGTTCAAATCCCTCATCTCTTGTCTGAGCTTATGCTGACATTGAGGTAAAGTAGCATAAGCTAAATTCTGTGTTTAATTAGCAGACACTGAATGATAATATCAGTTAAATTCAAAGCTTCTCTAGATCTTAGATCAATAGGACAGTGATCAGGAAAAAAAATAGAATTTACGTGAAAATATATGCAAAAATTCAGGGGTCTTCCAATTCCCTTAGAAGTCGTACTTCCTTATTGATGAGATTTTCACTGTTGCATGAAGGCATTTTGAGTTCACTGTTGCATGAAGGCTCTCTCTCTTAAGAATTTTACCTTAAAAGTAGAACATTCTTCTTAGCCATCTGTTGTGAGCATTTATAAACTCTTCTTACCTCCCCAAATGTAACAAGCATTATATCCCAGAATACTTCTGGAAGAAATTACAATAGCAAACCTTCCTGAGAACGCTTTTATGTTAAAAAATCTATATGACTTTAACAATTCCTATTGACCAAAATCTAGAAAATATGTGTAGGAATGGATCTGAGCTTATTCTTAAAATGAAGGAAGATCATTATTTTTTATTTGATCAAATTAATTGATATGATCAAATTAATTGATATGATTTCAGGATGCTGGTTGGATTTCCTGGGATTTAATTATTTGCTGGGATGAATGCCTAAAATCTGAAACCTGGAGCTCAAGTGTAACCTGTACTTAAAGGAAAGAAAATAGATGAAATAACAAAATAATTCCTTGGCATAATACCTAGGAGAGGTTCCATAACTTTAGGCTTGGAAGATTGGGCTGCATTTATCTTGTGTTACTACAAATCATTTCCTAACTATTTCCCCTGAGAAAGATCAAAAGACACTCTCCTTAACAAGACTTTGAGAAACATTGTGTTGTGAGAGTGTCAACATCTATGAAATGTGCTTATTTGTAATTTGCTTAGGATTTAAGATGCTTATGAGAGTGACTGTATTGAAACAGTTTTCTAGCTTCAGTAGGTAGGAGGATTGCAAAGGAGCAGAGGCCAAGTAGTTTCATTTAATCTTCACAATAAAAAGGCTATCATGGTAAACAGACCCTCAAGAGTCTTTGACACTGGCTAATCATTGGAAGAAAAGTTATGACCAACCTAGATAGCATATTAAAAGCATTATTTTGCCAACAAAGGTCCATCTAGTCAAGGTTATGATTTTTCCAGGAGTCATGAATGGGTGTGAGAGTTGGACTGTGAAGAAAGCTGAGTGCCGAAGAATTGATGCTTTTGAACTGTGGTGTTGGAGAAGACTCCTGAGAGTCCCTTGGTCTGCAAGGAGATCCAACCAGTCCATTCTGAAGGAGATCAACCCTGGGATTTCTTTGGAGGGAATGATGCTGAGGCTGAAACTCCAATACATTGGCTACCTCATGTGAAGAGTTGACTCATTGGAAAGGACTCTGATGCTGGGAGGGGTTGGGGGCAGGAGGAGAAGGGGACGACAGAGGACGAGATGGCTGAATGGCATCACTGACTTGATGGACGTGAGTCTGAGTGAACTCCAGGAGTTGGTGATGGAGAGGGAGGCCTGGCATGCTGCAATTCATGGGGTTGCAAAGAGTCGAACATGACTGAGCGACTGAACTGAATCATTTGGAGATTCTTTACAACAAAGCAGATTCAAGATTTCTAGAAGATTCCTAAAGAATATACACAATAGTTTGTGAATGTTGAGGGAGGGTAGAACTTCATGTATGATGAATTCTGGTAAACTTGAGAGATTATATATAAATTTATTATTCTAAACCCAGTCCCAACCCCTGAATCAGTTCCTAGACTTAGGTCTCCTTGAATGACAGAGAGGCGGATAGCATTGTGATTGGATCTTGCAATAATATCAAAATACATATCATGAGCCTTTCTCCAAGTCTTTCTCAAAATAATATGGAATCATTTGCCACTGGGAAAATGATAGTATATAGACCTTTTCCAGATAATATGGGATAATAAATATTTGGCTCAATGGACCTCCAAATCATTCTATTTTCGGAATACAATACACACACACTCCAATACTAGCAAAGTCTCCACTGCTTTTGATTAGCCATAAAGTAGTTTCCTCTGGACTTTCTTGTTCTTAATGAAATATGGTAAATTAAAAAATGAAAAGCAATAACCCATCCCTAGAAAATCTTTTTCTCCGAAGTATGACTAATATTGCTATCAAAGACGAGAAATACAGGAGNGAGAACGCTTTTATGTTAAAAAATCTATATGACTTTAACAATTCCTATTGACCAAAATCTAGAAAATATGTGTAGGAATGGATCTGAGCTTATTCTTAAAATGAAGGAAGATCATTATTTTTTATTTGATCAAATTAATTGATATGATCAAATTAATTGATATGATTTCAGGATGCTGGTTGGATTTCCTGGGATTTAATTATTTGCTGGGATGAATGCCTAAAATCTGAAACCTGGAGCTCAAGTGTAACCTGTACTTAAAGGAAAGAAAATAGATGAAATAACAAAATAATTCCTTGGCATAATACCTAGGAGAGGTTCCATAACTTTAGGCTTGGAAGATTGGGCTGCATTTATCTTGTGTTACTACAAATCATTTCCTAACTATTTCCCCTGAGAAAGATCAAAAGACACTCTCCTTAACAAGACTTTGAGAAACATTGTGTTGTGAGAGTGTCAACATCTATGAAATGTGCTTATTTGTAATTTGCTTAGGATTTAAGATGCTTATGAGAGTGACTGTATTGAAACAGTTTTCTAGCTTCAGTAGGTAGGAGGATTGCAAAGGAGCAGAGGCCAAGTAGTTTCATTTAATCTTCACAATAAAAAGGCTATCATGGTAAACAGACCCTCAAGAGTCTTTGACACTGGCTAATCATTGGAAGAAAAGTTATGACCAACCTAGATAGCATATTAAAAGCATTATTTTGCCAACAAAGGTCCATCTAGTCAAGGTTATGATTTTTCCAGGAGTCATGAATGGGTGTGAGAGTTGGACTGTGAAGAAAGCTGAGTGCCGAAGAATTGATGCTTTTGAACTGTGGTGTTGGAGAAGACTCCTGAGAGTCCCTTGGTCTGCAAGGAGATCCAACCAGTCCATTCTGAAGGAGATCAACCCTGGGATTTCTTTGGAGGGAATGATGCTGAGGCTGAAACTCCAATACATTGGCTACCTCATGCGAAGAGTTGATTCATTGGAAAGGACTCTGATGCTGGGAGGGGTTGGGGGCAGGAGGAGAAGGGGACGACAGAGGACAAGATGGCTGAATGGCATCACTGACTTGATGGACGTGAGTCTGAGTGAACTCCAGGAGTTGGTGATGGAGAGGGAGGCCTGGCATGCTGCAATTCATGGGGTTGCAAAGAGTCGAACATGACTGAGCGACTGAACTGAATCATTTGGAGATTCTTTACAACAAAGCAGATTCAAGATTTCTAGAAGATTCCTAAAGAATATACACAATAGTTTGTGAATGTTGAGGGAGGGTAGAACTTCATGTATGATGAATTCTGGTAAACTTGAGAGATTATATATAAATTTATTATTCTAAACCCAGTCCCAACCCCTGAATCAGTTCCTAGACTTAGGTCTCCTTGAATGACAGAGAGGCGGATAGCATTGTGATTGGATCTTGCAATAATATCAAAATACATATCATGAGCCTTTCTCCAAGTCTTTCTCAAAATAATATGGAATCATTTGCCACTGGGAAAATGATAGTATATAGACCTTTTCCAGATAATATGGGATAATAAATATTTGGCTCAATGGACCTCCAAATCATTCTATTTTCGGAATACAATACACACACACTCCAATACTAGCAAAGTCTCCACTGCTTTTGATTAGCCATAAAGTAGTTTCCTCTGGACTTTCTTGTTCTTAATGAAATATGGTAAATTAAAAAATGAAAAGCAATAACCCATCCCTAGAAAATCTTTTTCTCCGAAGTATGACTAATATTGCTATCAAAGACGAGAAATACAGGAGTGGTGATCCTACTATAACTCTACCTGTGTTTCCAATAGTGGAAGTGCAGAAAATAAAGCACAATAAGCCTGAATTACCTTAATGAAATAAAGTTGATTCTAAGGGTAACTGCTGTTCTAGACGTGATTTCTGTGCTGGAGAAACTCAGTATATTCATTGGCACTTGGAATGCATTTGTGGATTTGGGAATGGTTTTCCTCTATCTCCCAACAGAAAGAATCGATAGAAGTTTGCCTAAACAAGCAAGGATGGCAATATACTCTAAACGTCTTGTCTTATGTTTTGAACTATCTTCCTGTTAGTTTCCAGTGAGACTTTGAATGTCTCATCATTCCCAAGCATATTTTGATGGTCTACTACTGATACATAAATAATCCATAGTGATAGCATCTAGAGAGAAAGAATTATAGGCAATCTTATATACTTTGGCAAGGTTTATGCAGGGTATAAGTTTGAAGATGTTGTTTAGTCACTAAGTCATGTCCGACTGTTTGCAACTCAATGGACTGCAGCCTCTATCCATGGATTTCCCAGAATGAGTTGCCATTTCCTTCTCCAGGGTATCTTCCTGACCCAGTGATCAAACTCACATCTCCTGCACTGGCAGGTGGATTCTTTACCACTGAGTTTGGATTTTTTACCAAATCAGAAAAGCCCCAAATTTGAAGATAAATTTCACAAAAATACACAGTTTTACCACTACCGTGGATTTTCTAGTGGCCCACTGATCTGGCTAATAGTCTGATGATGTAGTCAGGGGATTAGAAGGTCAAGTTTGGACATGTGTAGCAAGGACGTTTAGGGAGGAAGTATGTATCTTTCAGAAAAAAATCACACATTGTAAGGTTATTTTGGAATGCTTACAAAAGGTCACACCTGCTGCAGAGGAGCTTCTTACTAATCAGTAGTGATTTTTTTTGAAGTGTCCTTCTTTGCTCTGCTGTGTATTTCAAGTGGCCATGGAGCAAGGTTCCACAATGGCTCATCGTGGATTAAAAAATTCAGACCTCCCCTTTACCAAGACCATTCAGGCTGTGCCCACTGATGGATGTCCACATTACCATGCTCCAGAAGTGACACAAAAATGTAGATATATATTATATCTAAGAGGACCATCCAGGTGTCCAGAGCAGGATAATAACATAGGAATACTTCCAAGATAGGCTGCATCAGTTTCCTTCTCTGGAACAGATATTTAATAGGGGTTTGTGTCTTTGCCCATTAAGCATCTTCAAGAAATATACAATAAGGATTCTTACTGCTCTAACATTGTTGCAGATTTCCACATATTATTTCTTCTCCTGGGGAAAACACTTGAGAGGAAAAAAGAAAAAGGATTGCTATGTTCTGAGTCATTAGACTTACTATATATTTGCCATAACCCAGAAGTTTCATTTGCTATAGAATCCTTGAATAACCTACTGTGAAATCTCGGTTACTTTAAAAATTTTTGCTTTTCATTCTCATAAATTTGAGGTCTAGAGGTTTAGAGATATTAGTCCATAATAAGCATGTTTCACCAGATGTAGAAGCTCTTTCACAGCCTGGTCATTTTCAGCTTCATACGACTCTAGAAAAGAAGTGAAATGATACACATTTTAGTATGGCTGGTGTGACTGATCTTGATTGTGAAGAAAAAAATAAGGCTGTTACTTTACAGTGAAGAAGGAGGGTTATGGATGGAACACATGTGATCTCTCAGGGCACCTTATCTTATTTATGATGGTATGGTTCAAGGAAAGAAAAAATTCATAAGCTAGGAAGACTGCCAAAAGCTTGGATGCAACAAGAGCAGAGGCTTCGGTAACTTGCTAGGCTAAAAAATGGCGTGGTCAGCTGCAGTGCTGGTTGAAGGCAGAGTACGCAGAGCAAGTGATAAAGGAGAGAAGTCATAAACAGGGGCTTTGCTTTCACACAGTTGAAGAAGTGAGGGTAATGACACCTACATTTCTGGTTTTGCCATGTGATGAATATATTTACATACCTTAATCTTAAATTTATGTTTATTTTCCTTCATTATTGTATATGGTTCCACTACTTAAGATTTGATTCAGGAAAGCCAAATTTCAAGATGGGATGGTGCCTGGATAGCAGGAATGGGTATCACTGGGTTTTGAGCTGGATTGAAACAATTAACAAGACATCACTTCGCCTCCCTTTGGGGACAGAGTGGGTATGCTTGTTGTTGCAAGGTTGTGTGATGTTCCACGTTTCCATTTCTTTATTCCTTTCTGGAAATCTAAGCACAGGAAGAAGTATTTACACAAATGACAAATGATGATAGCACTTTTTTGTTCTCCTGGCTACTCAGTATCTCTATGCCCTTCATAGCTTGGACAGTTTCCCCATTGCATTGGTTTGGTGGAATTCCATTTCAGAAAAAAAAAAAAANACTGGAAAAACCATAGCCTTGACTAGACGGACCTTAGTCGGCAAAGTAATGTCTCTGCTTTTGAATATGCTGTCTAGGTTGGTCATAACTTTCCTTCCAAGGAGTAAGCGTCTTCTAATTTCATGGCTGCAGTCACCATCTGCAGTGACATAGCTATATATAACAAAGTGTCTAGTTCTTGTTGAGTCATTATAACATTTTTAAATTTTTTTCTTTCCATTCTTTAATTTGACATTCAATATTAGTATTCATGAGAAGATGAAGTTTCTATCATATTTTTCCTGTAACAATATTCTTCTCCTGAATGGGAAGCTACATTTATCTTTAAATAAGTATAAAGTTCATTTTAATTTTACCTTTCACAGTCCAATTCCTGATATTGATCACAAAGCCCATTTCTGTGTGGCTCTGTGTTAAGTATGATGTAGACTGAATAAACGGACATGGGGGCCTGCTTGCAGCCCAAGAGAATCCGGGTGATTATAAATAAACATGAACACTCATAGTGTAGAACAGAGATGGGGGAAATTAATATTTTTATCTGTTTATTTGATATGGTGTACAATGGTTGAGTGTTGGGGGAAGATTTGGGAGAGAAATAATATTTTTATATGAGAAAGGAGCATGAAAAATTTGAGAGCTCCTTTTTTTCCAATTGGCAGTGTAGTTATTCAACTTGATGGTAAACTTTAAAGATCCAAAATGAGTTCTTCCTCTGTTCATTAAGATAGCATCATGGATGTTTGGTGTAGACAGCATATGTCTGTGCAGGACAATGCACTATGTCTGACTACTAATAAGTTCCTTATGAAGTTGAGTCTTCTGTCTTTATGACATTTGAGCTCCTGGCATACTAATTTTATCTGACACAATACAGTCAGATCCTCCGGATGTGTCTTCATATCGATCAGTTTCATATAAATAGTTGGTCTTTGTTCCTTTTAAGACAGAAGCTTATAAGTAGCTGTTGGATGAGTAATGACAAAAAAAAAAAAAACATTTATTTTTACAGGGCTTAATAGATGCAGTTTGAGTTCTGAATAATTAAAGTATGATCTTATAAAATGTTTACAATTTGAAGTATTTTACCCATGATTAAGACTCAGAAGGAAGTTGAAATAATATCATTCAAGCTTCATGTAAAATTTGACAATGATCAAAAATAGTTAATGTTATGCTTGTTGAATCCCGATTAGCCAGCTATTTGATATTTACAAAAATGTGGCAAGGACCATCCATTACCTATGGACATCAATTTCTTCCACACTTGCCCTTCTTCCGAGTAGCCATTTGCTTCAAGAGAAACTGTGAAAAAGTGAAAGTGTTATTCCCTCAGTTGTGTCCAACTCTTTGCAACCCCAAGGACGATAGCCTTCCAGGCTTCTCTGTCCATGGGATTTCCCAGGCAAGGAGATTGGAATGAGTAGCCATTCCCTTCTCCAGGGGATTTTCCCAACCCAAAGATCAAACCTGGGTCTCCTGCATTACAGGCAGATTCTTTACCACTGAGCCACCAAGGAAGCTCTCAAGAGAAACTGTATCCCTATCCAAAGTAAGAAAGTAAATGCTGATTGACAGAGGTAGACTTAGAGATTATTATACTAAGTAAAGTAAGTTGTACAAAGACAAATACTATACCATATATATGGAATCTAAAACGATGATACAAATTCACAGACATAAAAAAAATTTTTTTGTGTGTGGTTACCAAGGAGAAGAGGGGGAGGATAAATTAAGAGGCTGGGATAAACAGGTGCACACTCTTATGCATAAAATAGCTACGCAGCAAGGATTTACTGTATAGCACAGTGGGACTGTATTCCATATCTTGGGATTACTTATAATTATAAATAACCTGAAGACATATACTTTGCTGGACACCTAAAACTACCATTGTAAGTCAACTATGTTTCAATAATAAAAATAATTTTGAAAAACAAAACGCTGATTGGCTTGAGTTAGCCCTAGTGATTATATTATTGTGTTGCCAGTAATTGGTTCAGAAGTGAGTCTGCAGCACAGCTCTGGCCGGTGAGACTTTAGATATCCTGAGGAAGTTTCTCTTGCTATTAAAATGAGAAGAAGCACTGACAAACTCGAGAAGCTTTTGTGTGAGTATACGATGCTTCAAACTTCTGCAGTCATCAGTTCAGTTCAGTCGCTCAGTCGTGTCCGACTCTTTGCGACCTCATGAATCACAGCATGCCAGGCCTCCCTGTCCATCACCAACTCCCGGAGTTCACTCAGACTCACGTCCATCAAGTCAGTGATGCCATCCAGCCATCTCATCCTCGGTCGTCCCCTTCTCCTCCTGCCCCCAATTCCTCCCGGCATCAGAGTCTTTTCCAATGAGTCAACTCTTTGCATCAGGTGGCCATACTGCAACCAAAAAAAGAAAAAGAAAAAAGTCATGAGGATAGGGGCCAATATGTTAAGATTTGCAGAGCAGGAAGACAAAAAGAAATTGACTCATGGATTATATCATTAAGCATGTGAATTATCCTCACACTGCCCTATCCTTGGACTGATTATTATGTAACATATGAAAGTTATTATTACATAAACCATCTTTTGTTAGGCTTTCTGTACTTGTAGGTAAAATGTTCTAACTAATTTAATAAATGTCTTTATTCCCCAAAAAAGGAAAACTAAAATTGCTCTTCAAGTGTGTGTAAATTAGAGTGATTCAGGTTTAGGGGTAGCATTAGTTTGATTCTCTGAGGAAAACAAATTCTCTAAAAACTTTGGCAGTTTATCATTGCTGTGCTGTTATATCATTGCCGAGAATCTCTGAGAATGTGCTGTAGTGGAAAAAGAGAATTTGTCGTGGTCTAGTCTGCTATTGACTGTGCTGGCTTGGATATTGTCATCACCATCAATACAAGCTGAAGCAGGGAACTCAAACAGGGGCTCTGTATCAACCTAGAGGGCTGCGCTGGGGAGGGAAATGGAAGGGAGGTTCCAGAGGGAAGGGACATACATATATACCTATGGCTGATTCATGTTGATGTTTGACAGAAAGCAACAAAGTTCTGTAAAGGTTTTATCCTTCAATTAAAAATTAAATACATTTTTAAAAAGAAAAAAAATAATAACCTGAAGTAACAAATCACTGGTACTTTCTGGACCTCAACTTTCTTACCAGTGAGATGAAGTGATTCAGTCCAGTTCAGTCACTCAATTTGGTCTGACTTTGTGATCCCATCGTCTGCAGCACGCCAGCCTTTCCTGTCCATCGCCAACTCCTGGAGTTCACTCAAACTCATGTCCATCAAGTCAGTGATGCCATCCAGCCATCTCATCCTCTGTCGTCCCCTTCTCCTCCTGCCTTCGATCTTTCCCAGCATCAGAGTCTTTCCCAAAGTATCAGTTCTCCACGTCAGGTGGCCAAAGTACTGGAGTTTCAGTTTCAGCATCAGTCCTTCCAATGAATATTCAGGACTGATTTCCTTTAGGATGGACTGGTTCAGCACATTGAAGTGAAGATGAAGTGATTATATGTTAGTTTATCAAAAATCCATTCCAACTCTAAATTTATTTTTTCTAGGTTAAGTTTAATTTATTTTAAAATCACAATGATTTGATTGTTTTGTGTAAGAAATAATTTTCTAAAGTTCCTAGAATCCTAGGAAAGTTTATTAGGAGAGGAAAAGCTATGTACTTTGACACAAGGTCTGAGTCTGACACAGGCACTGGTGATAATGCCACACAAGGAAAAGTGATCCGTGCCCTTGCTGATCAAAGGAAGAGAATCATTCACAAAACTGCAAATCTAAACTCATATAGATTCAATTCTTTACCATCTGAGTCCCCAGGGAAGCCCATACAGTGTAGTGTTAGTGGCTCAGTCATGTCTGACTCTGTGCAACTCCATGGACTGTAGCCCACCAGGCTCCTCTGTCCATGGGATTCTCCAAGCAAGAATACTGGAGTGGGTTGCCATTTCCCTCTCCATAGAGTGTAGACTGAAAGTTAAATACATTTGAGAATCAGAAAAGATCCAGTGGTGTTGGGACAGTGGGGAGAGATAGGTAAGGTGAGGATGGATAAAAAGGCAGAGACTGGTCTTAGAACACCATTAAAAATTGTCTGTTTTCTTAGGGATATGGTCATTGTGCTTTGGGATAAAAGGGTAATGTTGGAGGGCTCCCCACTTTTGTCTCTTCAGACATTTGTACTCTTCTAATTACTTCTGAATGTGGCTCAACCAGTATTTGAACATACGACCTTTGTGATAGCTGCATCAAGACCTTTGCTTCTAGTGCTAGGTGACCATGCAAATGAGGCTGCACAGTTCTGTAGAAGAAATCGAAGTGGAACAAAGAGAAATAGTTTAGGAATGGTCTGGCATCCAGATGAATATTTTCTAAGCAACTGAGTGTCCATCCTCTGTTTTTGGTGTGGTAGCGAATGTGCAACAAGATGAAATAAGTGAAGCTGATCCTAAGAGGAAGCATTATATTGACATATAGATTCCTCAGTGGCTCAGATGAGAAAGAGCCTGCTTGCAATGCAGGAGACCGGGGTTCAATCCCTGGGTCAGGAAGATACCTTGGAGAAAGAAATGGCAACCCACTCCAGTATTCTTGCCTGGAAAATCCCATGGACGGAGGAGCCTGGCAGGCTACAGTCCATGGGGTTGCAAAGAGTTGGACGTGACTGAGCCACTTCACATGGGTTTTTAACACATGAAAAAGCAATTAATTAAATAAATAGTTACTTACATTCATACTAAGCAGTTATTGCCTAGCCTAGGAATTGTGATCAGCACAAGCAATAAGAAAACTCAAACACTTTCTTACACTCTCTGTGTTGACATTTTTATCCCAGATTAGCTCTCTTTGAATTTGAATATAGTTCCTATGTACTTAAAAAAGTGAGTTGACTTACAGATAACTAATAAGGACCTACTGTACAGCACAGGAAACTCCGCTCAGTATTCTGTAACGACCTATACAGGAAGAGAATCCAAAAATGAGTGGATATATGTAAACATATAACTGATACACTACTGCATGCCTGAAACCAGCACAACAGTGCAACTCAATAAATCCAATCCATTATTTTTAGAAACGAGTCAACTAGTATTTGGATAAAACATTAATTTTCCACATCATATTGAATTCAGCTAATAAGTAAGATTCTAAGATCTTTTTCCACACTTAAGAGATATCTTTTAGAAATATTTTTTCTTTATTTCAGAAACTATTTTTGGAATTTTATTATTTTTTTCTTGAGATTCCCCTTAGGGCTCCTGAGAATTGGTTACTGAGCAC
>SJYX01017601.1:305975-323467 GCA_006410675.1 Oreotragus oreotragus | reverse complement strand
TTTATTTATTTTTTTACACGAACTCCCAAACATGAACCCCCCTCCCACCTCCCACCCCACATCTTCCCTCCAGATCATCCCCATACACCAGCCCCAAGCATCCTGCATCCTGCATTGAACATAGACTGGCAATTCATTTCTTACATGATAGTATACATATTTCAGTGCTATTCTCCCAAATCATCCCTCCCTCTCCCTCTCCCTCTCCTTCTCCCTCAGAGTCCATAAGTCCGCTCTACACATCTGTATCTCTTTTGCTGTCTTGCATACAGGGTCCTCATTACCGTCTTTCTAAATTCCATATATATGTGTTAGTATACTGTATTGGTGTTTTTCTTTCTGGCTTACTTCACTCTGTATAATTGGTTCCAGTTTCATCCATCTTATTAGAACTGATTCAAATGTATTAATTTTTGTTAATGCTTTTAGCTTGGGGATTTTGTTGTCAATAGTCTCTACCTCAATAAGGGTAGAATTAGATGAGGCATCATTCTTAACATAAATCACACATGACTCAAGGCCTGGAATTCTCTTGTTCTCATTTTACAGTGAGTAACTGAATGGGGCATGTATCCCTACATCTCACAGGGATAATATTTATCACTGATTATTCTGTGGCACGTACTGTGATATTTGTATATTTTACACCAGGGCTTCTATATTTTTCAAGAAAAAAAAAATGGAACACAGGTCCAAGAGACTACTAAGTTTAGTGAAAAATGGCAGGAAAGAGCCAGGAATCTGAGCTGCTTCTTGACAGTATTGTTAGGGGAGGCACACTGATTGAAACCACCCACCCTGGCCAGGCACCAGAGTAACAATATGCATGAGCTGTTTTAGGACAGGAGGTCCTGGTAAGGAACATGGAACTAATAAGCCTCCACCAATCAGAAGAGTTTGGGAAAAGTCCAAAGGAGACGCCACATGTCCGACCACCTCCCAGAAGCCTTCTCTCTGGCATCAATCTTGGCTGAGTGATGCCATCTTGGCACCACCAGGAATGACTCTGAGTCAGAATGATTGGCTAAAGACAACCTGGAAACTAATCCCATCACCATAAACCCCGAGACTGTGAGCCACGTGGCAGAGCTGTTCTCCTGGGTTCCCTTACCCTCCTGCTCTCCACCCGGATGCCCTTTCCCAAGAAAGTCTCTTGCTTTGTCAGCACGAGTCTCCTCGGACGATTCATTTCCGAGTGTGAGAGAAGAGTTCAGTTTCAGGCCCTGGAAGCGGTCCCCCTTCCTGCAACAGTATTACAAGGAAAGACAGAATCTTGGAGTTCTGTGCTACCCAGGCAACCAGGACTTGAGAAACCAAAATGCCAGAGAGAATTAAGTGTGTTTAGGTGGGCTTGATATTCTGTTCCATGTTTCCTGTGAAGGAATTTGCTGATTCATAGCTAAATGGAACACAAAGCAGCAGTTAAAAGTCTAGGAAGTCAAGCAGAAATTATGGAAGTCTCATGAAGTTGAGAAACAAAATTGGAAGCCAGGAACCTCAAAAAAAGGGCGTCATAGTAAAGAGTCCAGAGTTCCAGTTACAATTATCGGAAGGCTATGATTTAGGAGTAAGTTATTGTCCCATAAAGCAGCCACAAGCTATAATGTGGTTACGAAGCATGTAAAATACACCCAGTCCAGATTGAAATATACTGTAACTGTAAAATACAAAGCAGGTATTAAAGTCTTACTACAAAAAAGAAGAATGTTAATTATCCCATTAACAAACTTACACTGATAATATGCTAAAGCAATAATAGTTCAGATTTATTTTGATTAAATAAAGTAATAATTCATGGTACTTTCTCCTTTTCCTTCCTACTTTTTAAATGAACCATTTGAAATGGTATGTTTGTCTCATTTTATATTTCTTTTGAATTGCATTGCATAAAAGTGAGTCAGAAAAAAGCTAGACTTCAGAACGACTTAAAGTGAGGTTTGAATTTGATTACTTCTAGGTTAGATTTAGGGCTTCCCAGCAGCTCAGTGTTAAAGACTCTGCTGGCCAGTGCAGAAGATGCAAGAGACACAGATTTGATCCCTGGGTTGGGAAGATCCCCTGAATTACGAAAATGGGAAGATCTCATGGAATAGGAAATGGTATCTACTCCAGTATTCTTGCCTTGAAAATTCCATGGACAGAAGAGCCTGGAAGGCTACAGTCCATGGAGTTGCAAAGAGTCAGATACAACTGAGCGCATAGGCAACCTGTATTTAAGATGATCTTCACTCTCACTGTCTACCAGAAACCAAAAGAAAATACTTTCTGGAGGGAGATGACTGCAGTGAAAACCTTAGACAACTTTTGTAATATCTCAGTTCAGTTCATTTCCTCAGTCGTGTCCAAATATTTGTGACTCCATGGGTTGCGACACACCAGGCTTCCCTGTCCATCACCAACTCCCATGGATTGCTCAAACTCATGTCTGCTGAGTCAGTGATGCCATCCAACCATCTCATCCTCTGTTGTCTCCTTCTCCTCCTGCCTTCAATCTTTCCCAGCATTAGGGTCTGTTCCGATGAATCAGTTCTTTGCATCAGGTGGCCAATGTATTGAAGCTTCAGCTTCAGCATCAGTTCAGTTAAGTTCAGTCTCTCAGTCATGTACAACTCTTTGTGTCCCCGTGGACTGCAGGACACTAAGCTTCCCTATCCATCACCAACCCCCAGAATTTACCAAACTTATGTCCATTGAGTTGGTGATGCCATCCAACCACCTGTTCCTCTGTTGTCCCCTTCTCCTGCTGTCTTCAATCTTTCCCAGCATCAGGGTCTTTTCAAATGAGTCAGCTCTTCGCATCAGATGGCCAAAGTATTGGAGTTTCAGCTTCAACATTAGTCCTTCCAACAAATACTCAGGACTGATCTCCTTTAGGATGGACTGGTTGGATCTCCTTGCAATCCAAGGGATTTCAAGAGTCTTCTCCAACACCACTGTTCAACAGCATCAGTTCTTCAGCTCTCAGCTTTCTTTATAGTCCAGCTCTCACAGCCATACATGACTACTGGAAAAACCATAGCCTTGACTAGACGGACCTTTGTTGGCAAAGTTGTGTCTCTGTTTTTCAATATGCTGTCTAGGTTGGTCATAGCTTTTCTTTCAAGGAGCAATTTAATTTCATGGTTGCAGGCACCATCTGCAGTGATTTTGGAGCCCCGGAAAATAAAGTCTCTCACTGTTTCCATTATTTCCCCATCTATTTGCCATGAAATGATGGGAAGAGATGCCATGATCTTAGTTTCTTGAATGTTGAGTTTTAAGCCAGTTTTTTCACTCTCCTTTTTCACCTTCATTAAGAGGCTCTTTAGTTCTTTGCTTTCTGCCATAAGGGTGGTGTCATCTGCATATCTGAGGTTATTGATATTTCTCCCTGCATCTTGATTCCAGCTTGTAATATCTATTTTAAATTAAATCTATTTAGTCAACAATTTTCAAGCATTTTAAAAGGTGGAATTAAATGATTATAAAGCAGCAGAAAAAAAAAAAAAACACGATAGAAATATATCCCACCCCAAACTCCACAAACTGACATGATTAGACATAAACTTTAAAATAAATGTGATTAATATATTTTAAAAATAGATCCCAAGTTGATTTCCTCAAGTAATCTACAGTGAAAAAGGAAAGCATAGCATTGAATAATAAAATAAGCAAAATTAAGACAAATACATGGGTATGACAGCAGATCAGATGTGGAAAGATAAGACAAGTTAACTAAAAGACAATTCACTAGAAAAGATTCACCCTAAAGCATAGAGACAAAAGAATGAGAAATACATAGAATAACAAAATTATATTTGCAATGCAATGACAAATTAGAATGTGCATGCAACTTGAGTATCTTCAAAGAAGGAGAGAGAATGATCCAGAAGACAGGTTTGAAGTTGTACTGGATAATAATTTTCTAAAACTAATGAAAAGCATAAAAGCCCCAGATTTTAAGATCCTTTATAGCATAAATCAAGTTAAATGCAGACACACACATACACACAACTGCATGCCAGCACACCAGAGGTAAAATACTAAAAAGATCACTGCTACTGCTAAGTCACTTCAGTAGTGTCTGACTCTGTGTGACCCCATAGACGGCATCCCACCAGGCTCCCCCATCCCTGGGATTCTCCAGGCAAGAATACTGGAGTGGGTTGCCATTTCCTTCTCCAATGCATCAAAGATCACAACAAAGACAAATCTCAAAAGTAGCTAAAGAGCAATATATTACTCAAAATATCCATAGAAAATGTGACAGTTGAATTCACAACAGAGTTGATAATATGAGAATAAAACTGAATAATATATTTAAAGTGTTCGAAGTAACTGCTAAGTCGCTTCAGTCAGTCATGTCCGACTCTGTGCGACTCCATAGATGGTAGCCCACCAGGCTCTTCCATCCCTGGGATTCTCTAGGCAAGAATACTGGAGTGGGTTGCCATTTCCTTTTCCATCAAAGTAACTACTAACTTAGAATTCTATCCACCAGAAATAGTTTTCAAAAATTAAGGTTACATATACCTTGACACATACGCACCCCACAGAGTTTATTTCCAGAAGCACACAGTAAATGAACTATAAAGAAAGTCCATTAAGTTAAAAAAAAAAAGACTAAGAGAAAGAAAAGAGGAAGGGATGAAGAGCAACAGAAATAGGTATTAATGATAAAAATATGTACATATACCTAAATAAACTTTAAATATACAAAATAATGCATTATTTAAAGTATATAACGATCTTAAACTCTCAAAGATGTGATCAAGTTTANAAAAAAAAAAGACTAAGAGAAAGAAAAGAGGAAGGGATGAAGAGCAACAGAAATAGGTATTAATGATAAAAATATGTACATATACCTAAATAAACTTTAAATATACAAAATAATGCATTATTTAAAGTATATAACGATCTTAAACTCTCAAAGATGTGATCAAGTTTATTTTCTAGATTAATTTATATTAGCTTCTAAAGCCAAAGATGGGTGTAGTAATCTCTATGCTAAAAAAATAAAAGGAGAATATATAGAAATGAGCTAAAACAGGATAAAAATGCCAGATTCATTCAAGTGAAGAAAGAAAAAAGGAGAAAAAGTATGTTGGTAATTAGGAAAAATGAAGAGGAATTTAAGTTTAAATGTATCAGAAAATGAACCATGTTATGTATAGATTACATGTGCCAATGAAAAGATTAGATAAATTTTAAAAGATGGCATACTTTTTTTCAAACATGATCAAATTGAGTAAAACAAGAAGATAATTGCACATATATGAAGCATACACATATATATTTGAAATGTATAGATGATACATATGATATATATGTGTAGGATATATAAAATATAGATATAATCTATAGATATCTGAGAAGGGAATAGCCATAGATAAAGAATGTCTAAAAATTGAAATAGAAAAGCTTATGGCATGTAGACTAAATGAACACAATGCAAATGTGCTAAGTTGTGTCTGACTCTTTGTGACCCATAGACTGCAGTCCACCAGGCTCCTCTGTCCATGGAATTCTCCAGGCAAGAATACTGGGATGGATTGCCATTTCCTTCTCCAGGGGATCTTCCCAACCCAGAGAACAAATGCATAATGATGAGATATTCAATCCAACAAGATGTTAAAGATTCTAAATTTGTGAAGCGACTTAGCAGCAGCAGCAGCAAAAGTATAGTCGTGCAAAAGGAAATTGATAAAAATAAAAAGAGAAATAGATAATTTACAATTCATTTGTTATTTTAACCACCTTGTTTAGTACCTAATAGAAGAGATAGATTAAAATTACTTATCTATCTTATAGGATAGATGATTTCAATCACATGATCATCAAACTTAACCTTATTTATATACACAGAAATCTGTACTCAACAGCTGAAAATCATATGCTGAGCCCTAAAGTAAGCCCTGACAAATTTCTCAGGATTGAAATCATAGAGTGTATTCTATAACCACAAATCAATATACATTTTTATACATTTCTTAAAAAAACCATGAATCAAAGAATTAATTATGAAATATTAGCAAATATTTTAATGATGACTAAAATGCAAGTTTTCAAAACATGTGGGATGCAACCTAAACAATGAATAGAGGGAAATGGTAGTCTTGAAAGTATTTATTAGAAAAGAAGAATGGCTGAAAATCAGTGAGCTAAGTATCTTCTGATACCATTAAAAACAGAAGTACAAATTAAATTCAAAAAAAAGTAAAAGAAAGGAAACAACAAATTAGAGCACACTTAGAGTCAAAAAATTTTTTAAATACTATATACAAAATAGTAATGTTAAAAGCTCTTAAATAGAGGGAAATGGTAGTCTTGAAAGTATTTATTAGAAAAGAAGAATGGCTGAAAATCAGTGAGCTAAGTATCTTCTGATACCATTAAAAACAGAAGTACAAATTAAATTCAAAAAAAAGTAAAAGAAAGGAAACAACAAATTAGAGCACACTTAGAGTCAAAAAATTTTTTAAATACTATATACAAAATAGTAATGTTAAAAGCTCTTTATGTTAAAGACTGCTAAACTAAAAGGTAAACCAAACAATCAAACTAAGGAATGGGAGAAAAAACAATATTATTAAGATAACAGAATATTATGAATAATTTTATGCTAATTATTTTTAAATTATATTAAATGAACAAATTCTTAGTAAAATATGGGTTTCCAATCTGATACAAGAAGAATTATAAGCACTAATTATTTTTATATTTATTAAATATATCAAATATGTTATTGAAAGCTGTCCTCCAAAGAAAACTCTAGGAACAGATGTATTCACATCTTATTTTTTCAAGTGTTTAGGGAAGAAATAACATTATACACAGACTTATCCAAAATACATAAAAACAAAAAAAGAAACAACTTTTGACTCATTTTACAAGACCAGTACAACTCTGATACCAAAAAAGTAGAAGGAATAAACAGTTAATGGTTTAAGTGAAAAACTATACAGCAATTAGAATAAATTAACTACAATAGATGAATATGACCAACATAATTGTGAGCTAAAGGAAGCCAAACAAATGAGAACACATACTTTTGTTATTCGGAAAGAGTATGTTTGATTCATTTATGGAAAGTTTAAAAATAAGTCGCATGAATCTGTGGTTTAATTATCATAATATAGGTTATTTTTGGCTAGGAGGGTGAGTTAGTAACTGGGAAGGGACTTGAGGGGAACTCCCACTTATTAACAAAACTTTGATTTTTGATATGGATGGTAATTAGAAGCGTGTTCTCCCTTTGTGAAAAATCATTGTTTCCCTCATGATTTGTGCACCTTTCTTTACATAGATTGCAATTCAATAAATATATTTATTTAAAATTTTACATATACAGCTGCCCTCCCCACCCCATCCAGGTTCAGGTAATACTGAACCTTACATACGCTATGCTTGTTTTTATGTAGATACAGAGAACGGAGTAGTGGTTACAAGAGGGGAAGGGGACAGGGAGGATAAAATGAGGGAAGGGCATCAGCTGGATGGTGAGGGATGAAAGTAGAGTGTTGGTGGTGAGCACAGAATTGGAAATGTAATGCTATACACATGAAACATTTACTGTAATAAACCAATTATACCTCAATAGAAATAACAAAAAAGACATTAACAATAGCAAAGTGAAGGCGCTCAGTCGTATCCAACTCTGCGGCCCCATAGACTGTAGCCTACAAGGCTCCTCTGTCCATGGGATTTTCCAGGCAATACTACTGGAGTGGATTGCCATTTCCTTCTCCAGGGGATCTTCCCAACCCAGGGCTCGAACCCAGGTCTCCTGCATTGTAGACAGACGCTTTACCATCTGAGCCACCAGGGAAGTCCGACATTTATTACAGTCTATTGTTATAATTGTTCTAAAATAGAATAATTATAACAATAGACTGTGATAAAAGTTATCTGAATGTGTTCCCTCTCTTTCACTAAATATCTTATTGTAAAAGTTTAATGCCTTTTCCATCTTAACTAAGCACTTAGCACACACCATGTCTGTGACTGTTACAGTTTGAGGCATGAGAGCAAACAGCATGGATTTCTTCTTCCTTCTTCAGTTTCACTGATAGAATATGTGTTCTTGCCAGAGATCCCAACAATCTCAGCAAATGGTTTTCTTATTAACTAGGTAACTTCTATCTTTTCAGTTAAAGGAAGCACATGCTGGCTTCTCTTTAGCATGTGCAAATTGCTCACATCACTACTCTCATGCTTTGGATCCCTTATTAAGTAAAATAAGGGTCACGTGAACAGAAACGCTGCAATACTGCAGCAGTCAGTCTAATAGCTTAGATGGCTCCTGAGTAATGGGTGGATAACTGGACAAAGAGATGACTCACATCCCACGTGGGATGCTGGGGAAAGCGTGAGATTTCATCACACTACTAAAATGCATTTATTTCCACAGTCCATCATGTAACGTTTTTGGTTGACTGCAGGTAACTGAAACCTCAGAAAGCAAAACTTTGAATAAGGTGGAATACTTTGCCAAACTATCGTTAAGGGGGGAAAAAGTGCTTCAATCAACCACATGAAAGGAAAGATGAACTGTTCTGCTACAGAAAATTATATGATGAAAGGCACATAAGAAGCCAAAGACATGCAACCAAAAATATAGGAAAACAGTGTTAGAGGAGTTTGTCAGGTTCTTAAGTGATAAAAATTGCATGTTGGTTCTCTGGAGAAGTTCAACATATATAATTTAGGATGCTTTTTGCTGTGCAGAACAGAAAAACATCTCACTGGTTGAAGCAGTAAGGAAAGGAAACCAGGATCTCACAGAAGAAGAGGTTNGGATCTTCCCAACCCAGGGCTCGAACCCAGGTCTCCTGCATTGTAGACAGACGCTTTACCATCTGAGCCACCAGGGAAGTCCGACATTTATTACAGTCTATTGTTATAATTGTTCTAAAATAGAATAATTATAACAATAGACTGTGATAAAAGTTATCTGAATGTGTTCCCTCTCTTTCACTAAATATCTTATTGTAAAAGTTTAATGCCTTTTCCATCTTAACTAAGCACTTAGCACACACCATGTCTGTGACTGTTACAGTTTGAGGCATGAGAGCAAACAGCATGGATTTCTTCTTCCTTCTTCAGTTTCACTGATAGAATATGTGTTCTTGCCAGAGATCCCAACAATCTCAGCAAATGGTTTTCTTATTAACTAGGTAACTTCTATCTTTTCAGTTAAAGGAAGCACATGCTGGCTTCTCTTTAGCATGTGCA
Source organism: Oreotragus oreotragus (assembly GCA_006410675.1). Taxonomy (NCBI): domain Eukaryota; kingdom Metazoa; phylum Chordata; class Mammalia; order Artiodactyla; family Bovidae; genus Oreotragus; species Oreotragus oreotragus. Next base: position 314,254 of record SJYX01017601.1, on the reverse strand, counting down.
AATTGCTCACATCACTACTCTCATGCTTTGGATCCCTTATTAAGTAAAATAAGGGTCACGTGAACAGAAACGCTGCAATACTGCAGCAGTCAGTCTAATAGCTTAGATGGCTCCTGAGTAATGGGTGGATAACTGGACAAAGAGATGACTCACATCCCACGTGGGATGCTGGGGAAAGCGTGAGATTTCATCACACTACTAAAATGCAAATATTTCCACAGTCCATCATGTAACGTTTTTGGTTGACTGCAGGTAACTGAAACCTCAGAAAGCAAAACTTTGAATAAGGTGGAATACTTTGCCAAACTATCGTTAAGGGGGGAAAAAGTGCTTCAATCAACCACATGAAAGGAAAGATGAACTGTTCTGCTACAGAAAATTATATGATGAAAGGCACATAAGAAGCCAAAGACATGCAACCAAAAATATAGGAAAACAGTGTTAGAGGAGTTTGTCAGGTTCTTAAGTGATAAAAATTGCATGTTGGTTCTCTGGAGAAGTTCAACATATATAATTTAGGATGCTTTTTGCTGTGCAGAACAGAAAAACATCTCACTGGTTGAAGCAGTAAGGAAAGGAAACCAGGATCTCACAGAAGAAGAGGTTCAAGATGGGCAAACTTAGGCTTATGAAGACCCAAGCTCCTCCCTTCTCTCAGCTGAGCTCTACATGGACTTTAACTTCATTGCAAATCTAGAGACTGTGGTGACTTGCAATGGTCCTTATCAGGCTTCATGATTTTTTTGTCCATGACAACGACAGAGAGAGAGACGAACTGACCTCCCTGGGCTCCTTTCTTTCTTTTTTAACTTTTTATAATTTTACTGCAATTGATAGTTTTTAACTTTGGGATTTTACTCCAATATAAAGATTGTTTAAGTTCTCCTTTTAACCATTAACTTTTTCTTCTTTTAGTATTATTTTTTTTAATTGAGGTACAATGCGGGTGCAAACCATCTTAGTTTTAGGTGTATAACATAATGAGTCAATATGTATATACACTGCAAAACGATCAGTGCAATAAGTGTAATTAACATCTATCAACATATATAGCTGCAATTTTTTTTCTTGTGATGAGAACTTCTAAGACCGACACTCTTAGCAACTTACAAATATGTGATACAAAATTATTAACTGTTGTCACCATACTGTATATTACTCCCATAACTTACTGAATATTGTATATTACTGTATATATATTACTGTATATTGCAGTCTATTATATATACTGTGAACTCCTGGAGATGGTGATGGACAGGGAGGCCGGGCATGCTGCGATTCATGGGGTCTCAAAGAGTCGGACACGACTGAGCGACTGAACTGAACTGTATACTTACTATATATAACTTACAGGAAATGTGTGCCTTTTGACTCTCTTCACCCATTCCCTGTCCAATCCTTCCTCCACCACACCACATAACCAGCAATGTATTCTCTGTATCTGTAAGCTTAGTTTGGACTTCCCCGGTGTTGCTGGTGGCAAAGAACCTGCCTGCCAATGCGGGAGACGTAAGAGACTTGGGTTGGATCCCTGGGTTGGGAAGATGCCCTGTAGGAGGGCACAGAGACCCACGCCAGTATTCTTGCCTGGAGAATCCCCTGGACAGGTGGACTATAGTCCATAGAGTCTCAAAGAGCTGGACACGACTGAAGCGAGTTACCATGCATGCACATAAGCTGAGCTTAGTGCTTGCTTTTTTTAGATTCCACACATGTGTGAGCTCACACTGCATTTGCCTTTCTCTGTCTGATTTATTTCACTCAACATAATGCCCTCAAAGTCCATGTATGTTGTTGAAAATGGCAAGAGCATTGTTCCCAATAATTCTTCTTAAGAATTGCCCCCAACTTTTGACATCTCATTAGTCAGAATTGGATCAAATGATCAGTCTTTACCCAATCTGGAAATGGAATATAAGCATCCTTCGAGCAATCAGACCCATTCTTGATGGTAATCTCAGCTTCTCTATGTCAACAGACTGTATGAGGGTAAACTGAGGATCTGAATAGAACACTGGGATGATGAATAGTGAGTACATCAAGGAGTCATTACGGTCCTCTAGGAAATATGACGGAGAAGAGAAAGGCAACCCACTCCAGTACTCTTGCCTGGAAAATCCCGTGGACAGAGGAGCCTGGTAGGCTGCAGTCCGTGTGGTCGCTAAGAGTGAGACACGACTTAGCGTCTTCACTTTCACTTTTCACTTTCATACATTGGAGAAGGAAATGGCAACCCACTCCAGTGCTCTTGCCTGGAGAATCCCAGGGAAAGGGGAGCCTGGTGGGCTGCCTTCTATGGGGTCGCACAGAGTCGGACACGACTGAAGCGACTTAGCAGCAGCAGCAGCAGCGGGAAATATGAACGAAACAGCTCTTCAACAATCTCATTCATAAGCAACCCTCATATTTATTAATATGTTTTGTTCATTAGGATGATTTTGCTTACTTCTTACTTATTGAGAATTGTGCCTTGAAGATCCTCTGCAATTAAGCATCTTTGACTTAGATTTGTCTAGAGAAAGAGCCTCTGGAGGAGGGCATGGCAAGGAAATATGAACGAAACAGCTCTTCAACAATCTCATTCATAAGCAACCCTCATATTTATTAATATGTTTTGTTCATTAGGATGATTTTGCTTACTTCTTACTTATTGAGAATTGTGCCTTGAAGATCCTCTGCAATTAAGCATCTTTGACTTAGATTTGTCTAGAGAAAGAGCCTCTGGAGGAGGGCATGGCAACACACTCTGATATTCTTGCCTGGAGAATCCCATGGACAGAGGAGCCTGGTGGGTTACCGTCCGTGGGGTCAAGAGGAGTCATACATGACTGAAGTGACTTAGCACAACACACACACAGAGGATCTTTAAGCATTTGCTTTAAAACACATTTAGTTACACTTAAATTCTTGCAGTAAATTTTTATGTGGAATATATGCATTTTCCAAGCTATATACTAACTCCAATCACACGTGTATTTCATGCTGACCTTCGCTTTTCCATTGTTTTGTGTACACAGCATTAAGTCCAGCTCTCACACACTATGCATTTTCTTGGAGCTGAGAGCAATGCTCAGAGGGAAGATTTGGGATAGAGTTACCTGGAAAAGAAACAAAAGGAGCAGATAAAGGAGTTTGGGCATCTGAATTCAGCCATCTCAGCATTTGCGTTAAAAGGAGTTAACATTCCTAGAATGTGCTTTAAGAATGTGGAGCAGTTTCTGGGGTACGGACCAAATATCAGTGTGCCAAAAATTCTTAAATATTGTCAGTGCTGGAAACTTTACTAAGGATTGGGCTCAAAGAAGTGGATATTTGCTAAACCGCACCCCCCACCCTGTGACTCAATCAACAACAGTATCAATTCAGTTCAGTTGCTCAGTCGTGTCCGACTCTTTGTGACCTCGTGAATCGCAGCACACCAGGCCTCCCTGTTCATCACCATCTCTCGGAGTTCACTCAGACTCACGTCCATCGAGTCCGTGATGCCATCCAGCCATCTCATCCTCGGTCATCCCCTTCTCCTCCTGCCCACAATCACTCCCAGCATCTGAGTCTTTTCCAATGAGTCAACTCTTCGCATGAGGTGGCCAAAGTACTGGAGTTTCAGCTTTAGCATCATTCCTTCCAAAGAAATCCCAGGGTTGATCTCCTTCAGAATGGACTGGTTGGNTAGAAAGAAAGAAGGAAAGTGAAGTCACTGAGTTGTGTCCGACTCTTTGCAACTCCATAGACTGTAGCCTACTAGGCTCCTCCACCCGTGGAATTTTCCATGCAAGAGTACTGGAGTGGGTTGCCATTTCCTTCCCCAGGAAATCTCCCTGACCCAGGAGTCCAACCCAGGTCTCCTGCATTGCAGGCAGATACTTTACCATCTGAGCTGCCAGGGAAGCCCCAGAGGTAGGTAGGAAGTGACCAGACTGGGCCCCGATGCCAAGCCCGTCAGCCTGCAGAGGCCTTGCTCACTCAATCACCACAGTGTGCGCCCCAGTAAATTGTGTTCCTTGAGAGCATTTAGTGCTCCCGAGACAGCTAACTTATTTTTGAGTGCATGTTGTATTTAAGGCATTTCTTATTTATCTTGTGTTTTAGGGATTTTGATTTTAAATGTGTGCTCTAAATAACTGAGACATCTCTTAATTTCCCAGTCATTGTTGGATGTCAGTTCCTGGCAGGAAGCCAGCTTCTCTTCACACCTACCGCCACCCCCACCCCCTAAGCCCTCCTCAAACATACAAACTAGAATGTTGTTAAATTCTTTTTTTTTTTTTTTTTCCTTGGGGGAGGAAAATGCTGTGCTGCTTCTCTCCCTGTGATTGAAGTCTTTTTTACTTTTATCTTGACAGGTGACAGAGTGAATATCAGCTGTAGGATTNAAAAAAAAATTGTTGCAGGGTGTGTGGCTCTCATTTATAATGGTGGTGGTGTTTCCTGGGCATCTATGTTGGCCTACGCATTTTCTTTCCCTTTACACCCTATGATGTTCTCCACAACCTTCCGAGAATCTATCAGCTGCATTGTACTGGGTTATGAGAAGCTCAGAGAGGTTAGGTGGCACACCTAAGGGTTTGCATGCACGCTTGCACACACATGCAAGCATCATGTCACTTGCTGTGTACTCTCGATGCCTGGCACACTCACACGTTCTCAGGATAGCCCAGGGCACTTGACCTCCGCCCATGCCATTGCATCATCAGAGCAACCAACAGCCCCCTGACACAGTTAAGGTGGCAAAGCAACTGTGGGCTTGCCCACCTAACAGCTGGACTTGGAAAGGGTGCAAGGTAATGACTGCACTGCGCAGGGATTAGAACTGATGCTTTTGAACTGTGGTGCTGGAGTGGATTCTTAAGCGTCCCTTGGACTGTAAGGAGATCCAATCAGTCCATCCTAAAGGAAATGAGTCCTGAGTGGTCATTGGTACGACTGATGTTGAAGCCGAAACTCCAGTATTTTGGCCGCCTGATGTGAAGAGCTGACTCGTTTGAGAAGACCCTGATGCTGGGAAAGGTTGAGGGCAGAAGGAGAAGGGGACGACAAAGAAAGAGATGGTTGGATGGCATCACCAACTCAGTGGACATGGATTTGGGTGGACTCTGGGAGTTGGTGATGGACACGGAGGCCTGGCGAGCAGCGGTTCATGGGGTCTCAGAGTCAGACACAGCTGAGCGACTGAACTGAACTGAGACTGCCTCCGTCCATGTGCGCTGCTGCTGGCGACAGTGTTGCAGGAGGAACAGGAATGTTAGGCAGCGTGGGAGTAACCGCAGTGGTGATGCCGCAGGTCTGACGCTACTTCCGGATGATAAAAGGGTAACAGCTGTTAAGAGGCACATGTTAGCTTTGAAAGATATATAGTGTGTGTGTGTGTGTGTGTGTGTGTGTGTGTGTATATGAAGTTAGAGACAGTCCTAGAAATTATACACAGTCTCCCAAATGAAGCTTACCAAACCACAAGATGCGTGAGCAAAACCCACTACAATATTGTAAAGTAATTAGCCTCCAATTAAATAATTAAAAAAAAGATGCATGAGCACATCACAAGACATAAAAATGTTTTAACAAAATCATTATCATTTAGCAGGATTGTTATTATTTTAGAATTTCACTAATTTAAATATGAAGCTCTGCTAATTGAGCTACAAAACTAGAAGCTGCAAGTGTTTTTGGTATGTACATATGGGCACAGGTCTTCTAAAGAATAGCTGCTTTCACTGAGATTCAGATGCTTTCACTGTAACAGTAAAACAAATTTTAAGTGGAAATGTTTTAATTGTATCTATATATGGATGGCTATGTAGTATAAAGTGTAATCTCTAAAATAAGCCTCAGAGATAGGCTGAGTATTTCAATGGGTTTCCAGGTAAAGATTGCTCTTGTTTGCAGAATTACGGAGGACAGATAAGAAAATTGCTTTTTTATACCTCCTCACTGATCTCCCCCTGCTTCATCCAGTTCTCTGAAGGCAGGAAATGGGTACAGTTCCCACTGAAGCTCCAGCTAAAGCCTGAGGCGCTGGTTTCAGTGGAAATGTTGTTGGAGTAAAACTGTTCTGTAAGGTCATTTTTTATCAAAGACTCTTCGTCAACCTTGGCTGCTCCTATAGTCTGTGTTCCTGTGTCTGTCTATGCTGCTGTTGTTTACTTGCTAAGTGGTGTCTCTCTAGACCTGAATGTACACCTTGCAGGCTTCATTTCTGAATGGTCATTGCCGTGTTGCCTTATTTTTGGAGGCATGATTGTTACGAATACGCTTTAGTAAGTCACATCTTGCAAAGTCAGGGCACATTTCTTTGGCTTTAATTACCTATTGTAAATTTCTGCCTATAGAAAACTGAAGTGTCCCCTGAAAATCTTGCCTAATGACATAAACTCTCAATCAGTGGGATGTGTTTAGGGAGATACCGTGTGGGCTTTTCATTAAAATTGTTTTTGTAATTAAAAACAATGAATTTTATATATTATATATGTATATCATATAGTATAAAATTTTAACCTTTTTCTGTGTCACACATAGATAAACTCACAAGTACTATATTTAGCTAAGGAAAAGTTCTTGAGACCCTTTTCCAGAACTTTGCTGCTTAATCACTAAAACTTATTGAGAGTTAAGATGCAAATATGCTACTATTTCTTTCTTTCATGCCTGTGGCAGAGGTGGATGGGGAATCCTGCTCTGGTCTAAACAGATCACATGTGTCTAAACAGCTTCTCCAACCCACCCAGGGCCTATCCATCACATGAATTCTACTTGTCATCCATTATCCAGGTTAATGAGCATGCTTTGTGATTGTGAGCTATTGAAACTGTCCCTGACTATCAATTCTTGAATATTTACAATGTAAAGTTTTTATTCAGTAGTTCCCATGACAAGAAGGTTGATTTTATGTGTTTCAATCCCAAGTGATTTTAGATAGATGTTAGAATCTACTGTGCTGTTTTACTTTGACAATATTCAGAGCCTCATTTGTAGAATGTAGAGACCCTTTAGATAAAGTTCCTGCATCTGAAAGCACTGGGGTTGGATTTCAAAAATGAGAAAAGACATTATTTCCAACTGGCCGCCATAGTCACTTGCTAACTTCAATTAACGACGTGGTTACGAAGATATCCACATTGAAGAACTGTGATTCATAACCAATTATCATGTTTTGAATAATAGTATATTGAAATCTTTCTTTTTCACTAACAACGTAAAAGGCTGTTAAGGAGTTTTTCTTTCTTTCTTTTCTTTTTCAAACATTCTATGTCTTAGAAATTTCAAATGAGATATGGTGTCTCTGGTAGAAATATTAGTCTGGAAATGGAGCAAAGCCTTGGAATCACAGGATTTGGGATTTGATAACCCCTCAGTCATAACAGTGGTCATGGGTCACATCTATAAAAATGAAGCCTTACCTGGCAAGTTGAGAGAAAATCCCCACATGCCTGCTTCACTCGGTTCTCATTAACGCCTGCGTTTAATACGGGCCTCTCACATCATCTCTGTTTGTCACCTCCCTCAGTTCCAGATCACTCTTGCCTTTAATTCTGGGCTTAATGACTGCACAGTCCCAGAGGATCAAATGCTATCATCCTAGAGTTAAAGCTAGGCAAGAAGGTAAATGTTATATCATTAATTTCATAAATATGCAATAGTAAAATTAAGTATTACCCAGTGCTGTCAGCGTTCAGCAAATTCCTTCATGTATGCTAGAATGTATTAACTGACCATGTGCCTGGGATATTAGATATTCACACTTTGTAAGAAGATTTTCCAAAAGTGATTTTGCCCCCTTTGTTTAAGGGTTGTATGGATTGTCAAGATAGGGAACGAGAAAGGGGGATTTTGTCTCACATCTGAGTGCCCAGACCAGTATGTCACCGCTTACCACTGTCAGTGGAAATGTTCTTAGTGGACTCAGAATCCTTGTGACACATTGATTCTTACATTAATACTGATGAGAGCTGAGGTATAAACCAAGAACTATTTATTAGTGTCTTAATGCAGATAATATAACCAAAATCTTCTCAATATGTGAGCAATGTTTTAGGAGCTTTAGACCTACTTGCCTTATTTGGATAATCCTATTTTTATCTCTTTGGGGAATCTGCAAATTTCCACTGACCGATGTTGATGACATCTCGAGTCTTGCTTACCTCTTACAGTGAAAAGAGGGAAAACCGTAGCTGGGCCTAAGAGGAGAGAGGTGCTGGAGCAAACAAAGATAGAAAGTACAAAACAGAGGAAACAATGCTAGCAGAAAGGCTTTTAAACCGGGGGCTGGGGACAACCTAGAGGGG
>SJYX01017601.1:192766-304324 GCA_006410675.1 Oreotragus oreotragus | reverse complement strand
AGGGAGGTTCAAGAGGGAGGGGATATGTGTATACTTATGTCTGATTCACGTTGATGTATGGCAGAAAGCAACACAGTATTGTAAAGCAACTATCCTTCAATTTAAAATAAATCTTTGAAAAGGGTTTTTAAAAATGTGTTTGTTTTAGCCCCCCTCCTATCAGTGCTTCCATTTGATTCTACCTGTTCATCCAAAAAAAAAAAAACACAGAAAGAAAAAATTTTTTGAAGATTGAGTGAGAATAACAGCCGTGAAACTTACCAGAAATAGCATATGAAATTTACTTTCTACCTGCTTTCAGAACCCAAGAATTAATGATTAGTGTTAACAGAGTTCTGTGAACAGGTGCTGTCCAGAGTTTTGCTCCTGGGCTGGGCTTTCTCCTCCTCACCACAGATCCTGTTGGCTCCGGCTGATTCTTTGCTGTGGCCTGATCCTCTGCACTGCAGGAACTTCCTCTCTGACTTCTCACCCACTCCCACCGCTGTGCTGAGATTACCAAGAATGCTGCCACTGCTGCTTAGCTGCTTCAGTCATGCCCACCTCTGTGCGACCCCACGGACTGTAGCCCACCAGGCTCCTCTGTCCATGGGAGTCTCCAGGCAAGAGCACTGCCGAGGGCTGCCACGCCCTCCTCTAGGGGATCTTCCTGACCCAGGGATCGGACACAGGTTTCCTGCATGGCAGGCAGATTCTTTACCACTGAACCGTCAGGGAAGCCCTAACCAGGAACGCCCGCCCCATGCTGCCAAATGGGGAAACTGAGGAGGCAAAAATATCATGGCCTTGTGTTGAGAACCTCCATCTCAGGATACTTCGCTTTTTTTTACCCTGCTGTGCATTTTTCCATCTCTTCTCTTCTCCATCCTTCTCTCCCCTAACACCCTGTCTAGCTTCCTCCTTTTGATCTTTCAGGTCTCGGCGTTCGAGGCAGTTCCTCTAGGAAGTCATCCTTGCCTTGGAAGGATTTCGGTGCCTTCCCTATGTCCCAGACCTCGCAGGCATCAAGCGGTCTTTCTGGCCTCCCACCCAACCCCCATGGGAGTGCCCGTCTCTTTACAGGAACGGAGTCTGGCTCTCAGGCACTTCTGCCCCTAGCAGGTACCTAACACAGGAGAAAAAGTGCCCACAGGAGAGATGCTGAGCGAGCAAAAGTGGAGAGCCGAGTTACAGGTGTGTTTTGCGTATTTGAAGCCCGGTTTTGACCTGGGCAAATGTCAAAGCGGTCTTCCCTTTCTTAGCAAATCCTGAGCCTGTTTCAAAGCTGCTTTCTACAATTCTCTGCACAGCCGTGTAGTGAAGAATGCCCTTTCGAAGGTGACGGGCTGCTTTATTTGGCTGCTATCCTCTGAAAGAACTCATTTAGGGATTGAGGTTGATGAAAATGTCAGCTCTGCTGGTGCTTTTCATTTCAGTATATGGCATATTTCCCTGGTCCCCAAGCATTGGGGAAAATGCCCCCCTAGAGCAGGAGGAAAGCGAAGCAGACGCTGCCCGGGGCCAGTGCTTCCTGCCCTCTCCTCCAGGCAGCCTGCTTGTAGAGAAAGAGGACTTGGCAGGCACCGAGGCCTTTCCGTGGGTGTGCGCCGGGGCTTTTCCACCACAACGGCAGGCTCACACCTTGTGTCTGGCTCTTCTACTGCTTCATTAAGACTTTTCTGTGCTGTTCCCTCTCATTCTTCTTGGGAAGCTGGCCATTTCAAAAGGAGCGAGATGACTCTAATCTTGTGCTTTCAAAAAGCATACAGGCAAAATGTGGATCCATATGGATGCACGAACCCAGCATACCAGCTGCGTTGACTCTGCTGTGTAGCAGAGAATGGTGTGAAAACAGAAGGCGCTTGCCCCTTCCAGCCCAGGAGCCTCTCCCTGTCTTTGGCCTTGAAACGTCTCAGCAGGAAATGTAGCTTTAAGAAAGGCGCCCCAGGGGGCAGAAATTTAAGGTAAACCAGGCATAACATGGTGAGAAAAAGATCTTTCCTCTTGCTTTGGTGTCTACCCCCACCTTGCCTGCTTACCAAAAAAAGTCAAGTAGCATAACTTCCCACAGTGAATAAAGGCTGAAACAAAGTGTTCTCAACACTCTCCTGAGTTGGTATGGTCCCCTAGTATCTGTGTCTCTCTCCCCCTTCATTTGTCAAAAATGCAATGAAACTTAAGCTAATGAATGGCTTCCAAATTGCAGGCAATCTACAAGTGCCCTTATATTAAATGACAAAATTAAGTAATTGAGTACCAAAAAACCACATCCACTCTTGAGACACGTGACAAGTTTGTGAACTAGTATGTTTCCCTTCATGATAGTTAATGACATTTATTGAGCATACACTGTGTGCTAATGCAATAAGTCAACAAATCCCTGAGCTAAGCGCATTATATTCATTGGAAGGAATGATGCTGAAGCTGAGGCTCCAGTACTTTGGCCACCTGGTGTGAAGGGCGACTCATTGGTAAAGAAATTGGTCCTGGGAAAGATTGAAGGCAGAAGAGAAGAATGTGGCAGAGAATGAGATGATTAGGTAGCATCACTGACTCAGTGGACATGAATTTGAGCAAACTCCAAGACATACTGAAGGACAGAGGAACCTGGCATGTGGCAGTCCGTGGGGTTGCAAAGAGTCGAACATGACTTAGTGACTAAAAAACAGTAGCAACAATGAGTATCATAAACAGCATCTCATGTCATTACCACAGCCAGTTGTACTTATCGTCCATCACAGGAATAGCAGAATAAAAGAATGTACAAATTGCAGAAACCCAGCATGTGAAGTTAAACTTGGCTGGTCAATTATTTTTATTTTTAATTAAACGTTTAATTTTGAGATAACTATAGATTCACCTGTAGTTGTAATAAATAGAACCTAGAGACTTGTGATCTTACGTACCCTTTACCTAACCATCCCCACCAATGGAAGCATCTTACAAAATCTGAGTATAGTATCACAATCAGAAAATTGATATTGATCCATGGATTACAAAAAGCAAAATGTTTTCCAGAGTGGCTTTACAAGTTGACAGTTCTACTAGCAGTGTATGAATGATCTTGTTACTCGCCTGTATCTTCATCGACCTTTGGTGTTTATCATTATTTTTAATTTTACCCATTCTGTTAGCTTTGTTGTGACATCTCATTGTGGTTTTAATCTGTCTTTCCCCAGTGGCTAATGTTGTTGAACATCTTCCCATGTTGTTCAACCCTCTTTGGTACATAGCTCTCAATTTTCAAAATTTCTCCAACTCCCTCCAATAATGGATTTTGAAGTAGATATCCATGTATATGAATCAAGATGTAAGGGGTTTCTTGTTATTTGCCCTCAGAAGATGAATAAGTTGCAGTCAAAAGAAATTCATGGGAGCCAACACCACATGGCCTCTATTGATTTTTTTGCCATGCATAAACCTATATTGTAGGCAGTGCGAAGAATTACTATCTATTTATCTATCTAATCTCAAGAACATTTATGATGCTATTAATAGGAAAGAGAAAGCTCCTGGAGTATTCAGATTTTTGTTTTTTCTGTAGGGAGGCAGATTACTGTGGAGTAACGCTGCTCTTTCACTGTGTCTGGGTGGTCAGAGAGGTGAGAACTGTAGTCAATAGATCCCAGCAAATAGTGTATCCTCTAGAGAAATTATCCATCACTTTCCTTTATTTCACAGTCCTATGTTTCTGGTGCTTTGCACAATCCTCTAATTACCACCTTGAGAGCAAAGTCAACGACCTTTCTGGTGAGATCATGAGATAAAAATACTTCAGTATAAGGCAAGCCGCGGTGTGACTCCCAGTTGGCTGGTCAACATCTCTGTGTCCCCTTTTCTCAACAGAGTGCAGCTGTGAGGATTAAATGGGATGATTATGTAGTATGTTAGGCACAAGTTCTGCTCATGATAATGACCCCCTCCCTGCCCCACTAGCCCCGCATTTCAATGACATTTCCATTTCTACCTTTTCTTGCCTCTTGCTTCAAGTTCTATGTACTGGGAACCCTGACTTTCCACTAACAATGGTATCATTTAAACCAATTTGGTATAAGTGTTCCCTACTGAATTTACTCAAGCCTGAGTTAATAAGTCTCCTGGACTTCTTTACTTTTGCACTCCAGTCCCCTATAATGAAAAGGATATCTTTTGGGGGTGTTAGTTCTAGAAGATCTTGTAGGTGTTCATAGAATTATTCAACTTTGGCTTCTTCAGCATTACTGGTTGGGGCATAGACTTGGATTACTGTGATATTGAATGGTTTGCCTAGGAAATGAACAGAGATCATTCTGTCATTTTTGAGATTGCATCCAAGTACTGCATTTCAAATTCTTTTCTTGACTGTGATGGCTACTCCACTTCTTCTGAGGGATTCCTGCCTGCAGTAGTAGATATAATGGACATCTGAGTTAAATTCACCCATTCCAGTCCATTTTAGTTTGCTGATTCCTGGAATGTCGACGTTCACTCTTGCCATCTCCTGTTTGACCACTTCCAATTTGCCTTGATTCATGGACCTGACATTCCAGATTCCTATGTAGTATTGCTCTTTACAGCATCGGACCTTGCTTCTATCACCAGTCACATCCACAACTGGGCATTGTTTTCGCTTTGGCTTCATTCTTTCTGTGTTATTTCTCCACTCTTCTCCAGGAGCGTATTGGGCACCTACTGACCCGGGAAGTTCATTTTTCAGTGTCATATCTTCTTGCCTTTTCACACCATTCATGGGATTCTCAAAGCAAGAACACAGAAGTGGCTTGCCTTTGCCTTCTCCAGTGGACCACGTTTCGTCAGTGAGCTGGAAAAGAAACAGGAAAAAGAAATCTGGGAAAAAATAAATGGAAAAGGTCAGTTTTCATTCCAATCCCCAAGAAAGGCAATGGCAAAGAATGTTCAAACTACCACACATTGTACTCATCTCACATGCTAGCAAAGTAACGCTTAAAATTCTCCAAGCCAGGCTTCAACAGTATGTGAACTGTGAACGTCCAGACATTCAAGCTGGATTTAGAAAGATGGAGGAACCAGAGATCAACTTGCCAACATCTGTTGAATCATAAAAAAAAGAAAGAGAGTTCCAGAAAAACATTTACTTCTGTTTTATTGACTACACCAAAGACTTTGACTGTGTGGATCACAACAAACTGTGGAAAATGCTTCAAGAGATGGGAATACTAGACCACCTGACCTGCCTCCTGAGAAATCTGTATGCAGGTCGAGAAGCAACAGTTAGAACAAGACATGGAACAACAGACTGGTTCCAAATAGGGAAAAGAGTACATCAAGGCTGTATATTGTCACCCTGCTTATTTAACTTATATGCAGAGCACATCATGCAAAACACCAGGCTGGATGAAACACAAGCTGAAATCAGGATTGCCGGGAGAAATATCAACAACCTCAGATATGCAGATGGCACCACCCTTATGGCAGAAAGCAAAGAATTAAAGAGTCTGTGGATGAAAAAGAGTAGAGTGAAAAAGTTAGCTTAAAACTCAGCATTCGGAAAATTAAGATCATGGCATCTGATCCCGTCACTTCGTGGCAAATAGATGGGGAAACAATGGAAACTGGGACAGATTTTTTTTAGGGGTGGCGGGGAGGAGTCCAAAATCACTGCAGCTGGTGACTGCAGCCATGAAATTAAAAGACACTTGCTCCTTAGAAGAAAAGTTATGACCAACCTAGACAGCATATTAAAAAGCAGATACATTACTTTGCCAACAAAGATCCATCTAGTCAAAGCTACGGTTTTTCCAGTAGTCATGTATGGATGTGAGATGTTTTGATTTGTTTTAATGACTATCTACTCCTGAATATGTACAGTGGTGAAAATCTAATTTCAACAGGAAATCCAATTTCATTTTTGTTGTTGTTTGTGCATGAGCTCAATTGTGTCTGACTCTTTGTGACCCCACGGACTGTAGCCCCGCCTGGCTCCTCTGTCCATGGGATTTCCCAGGCAGGAATATTGGACTGGGTTGCCATTTTCTTCTCCAGGGGATCTTCCTGAGCAGGGATCAAATTCACATCTCTTACATCTCCTGCATTAGCAGGCAGGTTCTTTACGACTGGCACCACTTGGGAAGCTTAGTTTCATTTTGGATAGCTCTAACTGCCATAATATTTTACTTTGTTGTGTTTCTTTTAAACATTACGTGACCTTATTGCTTTCCTTTTGAACTGTGTAAAAACATCTTCTACACAATTATGTTTAAAGATCCAAATTTTGGTACTGCAAAATCCCTAAGCCCCTTTTCTTAATAAACAATCCTTTTCCCATTTCCATTGGAATTATGTTTAAAGATCCAAATTTTGGTACTGCATAATCCTAAGCCCCTTTTCTTAATAAACAATCCTTTTTCCATTTCCATTAGCTTGTCAGAGAAGGCAATGGCACCCCATTCCAGTACTCTTGCCTGGAGAATCCCATGTACAGAGGAGCCTGGTAGGCTGCAGTCCATGGGGTTGCTAAGAGTCGGACACGACTGAGCAACTTCACTTTCACTTTTCCCTTTCATGCATTGGAGAAGGAAATGGCAACCCACTCCAGTGTTCTTGCCTGGAGAATCCCAGGGATGGCGGAGCCTGGTGGGCTGCCATCTGTGGGGTCGCACAGAGTTGGACACGACTGAAGGGACTTAGCAGCAGCAGCAGCAGTCATAATGGCAGATGTTTGCAGACCTGTCCTTTTTTGTTGTTGTTATCATTGTTTGCTTATGTTCTGCTTAATTGATATTCCTATTAAAATATGCTACTGGGAACTGCCCACCATTCACCTGAGGTGAATGGATCATAACCTTCACGTTTCTGGATACTGTGCTTCTATTAATGCATCCTAAAATAGCATCCAACTTTTACACACTCATGGAAGAGGTTTGTCTCAGTTATAACTGCCATGTGGCCACTTGAAACACTCTCCTGTCATGATCTGTCTGCCTCCAGACCCAGAGCCTCTTTGCTGACTCTCAGTTTATTTGTCTACTTCTCCAGGATGATAGAAAGGCCTTCTACTCCTGCCAGGTCTGGGGCCCTGGAGATGCCATTCTGATCCCTGCTGTCAAGAGCTCATAGTATTTTGTGAGTTAGGTGGGAGGGGTGATGAGCGGCCTGCAACATGAAGCTGATAATTAGCCAGCTGGAGAGATAAACAGTGATAGAGCGTGGACCAGACACAGGGCTAGACTAGGAGAGGCACGTGAAGGGCTATGACAGAAGGAGGCGTAGCGCGGCTTCCTGGAGGGAAGATCTGACAAGGGATTTAGATAGTATTGCCTAATATCACAATATTGTGCTTGCTTAATCCTGCAGAGGCCAGCCCTTGTCTATTTGGATCCCACCTCTTTTACCTCTCCCTCTTAGTGGTGTGGATCTCACGTACTCTGAAAGGAGTAAAGACCCAGCCACGGCTAACCCTAGCCAACGCTGAAACTCTATGCCATCCTCGTGTCTAATTTAACTCCTGGTGCTCCATCCTTCTGTCTGGCTTTCCTGTAACCTTTGACCAGTGTTGGCCCTTCATCTTCAAGAAGATAAAGAAAATTATTGTTTTCGTTTGGATATTCTCAGGCACCCAAGAGGTGCTCAGAAAGTGTCTAGGGAATGAGCGAACAAATGACTGGATGAAGAACGCATGTGCTAACTTGCAGCTATCTAGAGAGTCTTATAGCTCTCAGTTTTGATGTCTCAATATTATCCTTAGGGAGCTACTGGGCTAAGTAATAACTGTGACTCTTCATGAAATTAACTCACAATGGATTATAAACCTAAACGTAAAGTGCAAAACTATAAAACTAGAAGATAACAGGAAAAAACCTGGATGACTTAAGGTATAGCAGTACATTTTTAGATATCACACAAGAAGGCACAATCCATGAAAGAAATATTTCATACCCTGGACCTCATTACAAGTAAAAACTTCTGCTCTAGGAAAGACAGTGTCAAGAGATTGGGAAGATGAGCCACAGACTGGGAGAAAATATCTGGAAAAGACAAATCTAATTGAGGACCACTACTTAAAATATACAAAGCTTCCTTAAAACGCAACCGCAAGAAAACAAGTTGAGCAAAAGTAGGTTGTCGACTCTTGATGATTGCTGCTGTTCGTTGTTCAGTCACTAACTTGTCTCCAGCTCTTTCCAACCCCATGGACTGCAGCGCACCAGGCTTCCCCGTCCTTCACTGTCTTCCGGAACTTGCAAAACTCATGTCCGTTATTGGATGATGCCATCCAACCATCTCATTCCCTGTTGTCCCCTTCTCCTCCTGTCTTCAAACTTTCCCAGCACCAGGGTCTTTTCCAGTAAGTCGGGTCTTCTCATCAGGTGGCCAAAGTATTGGAGCTTCAGCTTTAGCATCAGTCCAACCAAAGAAGATACGCAGATAGCAAATAAGTATATGAAGAAAAATCTCCATGTCATGTCAGCAGGGAAGTTAGAACTAAAGCAACAATGAGATGCCACTACATGCCTATTAGAAAGGCTGAAGTCTGGAGCACTGACACCATCAAATGCCGGTGAGAATGTGACGCAGTAGGATCTCACATTTGTCATTGGTGGGAATGCAAAATAGTACAGCCACTTTGGAAGATAGTTTGGCAGTTTCTTATAACAGTCGACATGCTCCTACCATATATCCCAGCAATCACACTCCTTGGTATTTACCCAAAGGAGTTGAACACATCTTCATTTTACACAAAAACCTGCACACAGATGTTTATAGTGGCTTTATCCATACTTGCCAAAGCCTGGAAGCAACCAAGATGTCAGTCAGCAGATGAATGGATAAATAAACTGCAGCACATCTAGACAATTAACTGTTAGCCCATTTTAAAAACAAATGTACCATTAAGCCAAGGAATGATGTGGAGGAACTCTAAATGCATATTACTTGCAAGAAATCAATCTGAAAGACTGTGTACTATATAATTCCGACTACATGGCAAAGGAAAAACTATGGAGACAAAAAGATCATGCCAAGGATTAGAGGTGAAGGAGGAATTAAATCAGCATAGCAGAGAAGATTCCAAGGGCAGTGAAAATACTCTGTGTGATACTATAATGGTGGATACATTGTCCAAACCCGTAGAATGTACAACACCAAGAGTGACCCCTGATATGAACTGTGAACTTCGGGTGATTATGATATATCAGTGTAATTCCATCAGTTGTAACAAATGTACCTCTCTGGTGGAGGATATTGGTAATGGGGGTGGCTATGCATGTATGGGGGCAGAGGGCATATGGGAAATAGCTATACCTTTCCCTCAATTTTGTTGTGAACCTAAAACTTCTCTTCAAAAGTCTTTAAAAAATAATAGTGATAACTGTGGGCTCCTGGAGTTTGGAAACCACTGCTGAATTTGAATTTCATTCAGAGACCTAAAAGTTCGTGCTGCTCATGTGCTATTAGACAATAAACCAATACTTAATATCTGTTTGTGGCATGCGGTGGTCAGTTCCAAAATTTTAAAAAAAATTGGTTTGGCAGTGGGGTCGGAGAGCCGGGTAGAGGTAGCATGATGATGAAGCGGGCAATGCCCTGGCTCCTGCGAGGGTGGAATGAGGAGATACTTGAGTGAGATCTCTGCTGGCTCAGACAGTAAAGGACCTGCCTGCCATGTGGGAGACCTGGGTTCGACCCCTGGGTTGGGAAGATCCCTTGGAGAAGGGCATGGCAACCCACTTCAGTATTCTGGCCTGGAGATCCATGGACAGAGGAGCCTGGTGGGCTACAGTCCACGGGGTCTTTTTTCTGTAGGGAGGCAGATTACTGTGGAGTAACGCTGCTCTTTCACTGTGTCTGGGTGGTCAGAGAGGTGAGAACTGTAGTCAATAGATCCCAGCAAATAGTGTATCCTCTAGAGAAATTATCCATCACTTTCCTTTATTTCACAGTCCTATGTTTCTGGTGCTTTGCACAATCCTCTAATTACCACCTTGAGAGCAAAGTCAACGACCTTTCTGGTGAGATCATGAGATAAAAATACTTCAGTATAAGGCAAGCCGCGGTGTGACTCCCAGTTGGCTGGTCAACATCTCTGTGTCCCCTTTTCTCAACAGAGTGCAGCTGTGAGGATTAAATGGGATGATTATGTAGTATGTTAGGCACAAGTTCTGCTCATGATAATGACCCCCTCCCTGCCCCACTAGCCCCGCATTTCAATGACATTTCCATTTCTACCTTTTCTTGCCTCTTGCTTCAAGTTCTATGTACTGGGAACCCTGACTTTCCACTAACAATGGTATCATTTAAACCAATTTGGTATAAGTGTTCCCTACTGAATTTACTCAAGCCTGAGTTAATAAGTCTCCTGGACTTCTTTACTTTTGCACTCCAGTCCCCTATAATGAAAAGGATATCTTTTGGGGGTGTTAGTTCTAGAAGATCTTGTAGGTGTTCATAGAATTATTCAACTTTGGCTTCTTCAGCATTACTGGTTGGGGCATAGACTTGGATTACTGTGATATTGAATGGTTTGCCTAGGAAATGAACAGAGATCATTCTGTCATTTTTGAGATTGCATCCAAGTACTGCATTTCAAATTCTTTTCTTGACTGTGATGGCTACTCCACTTCTTCTGAGGGATTCCTGCCTGCAGTAGTAGATATAATGGACATCTGAGTTAAATTCACCCATTCCAGTCCATTTTAGTTTGCTGATTCCTGGAATGTCGACGTTCACTCTTGCCATCTCCTGTTTGACCACTTCCAATTTGCCTTGATTCATGGACCTGACATTCCAGATTCCTATGTAGTATTGCTCTTTACAGCATCGGACCTTGCTTCTATCACCAGTCACATCCACAACTGGGCATTGTTTTCGCTTTGGCTTCATTCTTTCTGTGTTATTTCTCCACTCTTCTCCAGGAGCGTATTGGGCACCTACTGACCCGGGAAGTTCATTTTTCAGTGTCATATCTTCTTGCCTTTTCACACCATTCATGGGATTCTCAAAGCAAGAACACAGAAGTGGCTTGCCTTTGCCTTCTCCAGTGGACCACGTTTCGTCAGTGAGCTGGAAAAGAAACAGGAAAAAGAAATCTGGGAAAAAATAAATGGAAAAGGTCAGTTTTCATTCCAATCCCCAAGAAAGGCAATGGCAAAGAATGTTCAAACTACCACACATTGTACTCATCTCACATGCTAGCAAAGTAACGCTTAAAATTCTCCAAGCCAGGCTTCAACAGTATGTGAACTGTGAACGTCCAGACATTCAAGCTGGATTTAGAAAGATGGAGGAACCAGAGATCAACTTGCCAACATCTGTTGAATCATAAAAAAAAGAAAGAGAGTTCCAGAAAAACATTTACTTCTGTTTTATTGACTACACCAAAGACTTTGACTGTGTGGATCACAACAAACTGTGGAAAATGCTTCAAGAGATGGGAATACTAGACCACCTGACCTGCCTCCTGAGAAATCTGTATGCAGGTCGAGAAGCAACAGTTAGAACAGGACATGGAACAACAGACTGGTTCCAAATAGGGAAAAGAGTACATCAAGGCTGTATATTGTCACCCTGCTTATTTAACTTATATACAGAGCACATCATGCAAAACACCAGGCTGGATGAAACACAAGCTGAAATCAGGATTGCCGGGAGAAATATCAACAACCTCAGATATGCAGATGGCACCACCCTTATGGCAGAAAGCAAAGAATTAAAGAGTCTGTGGATGAAAAAGAGTAGAGTGAAAAAGTTAGCTTAAAACTCAGCATTCGGAAAATTAAGATCATGGCATCTGATCCCGTCACTTCGTGGCAAATAGATGGGGAAACAATGGAAACTGGGACAGATTTTTTTTAGGGGTGGCGGGGAGGAGTCCAAAATCACTGCAGCTGGTGACTGCAGCCATGAAATTAAAAGACACTTGCTCCTTAGAAGAAAAGTTATGACCAACCTAGACAGCATATTAAAAAGCAGATACATTACTTTGCCAACAAAGATCCATCTAGTCAAAGCTACGGTTTTTCCAGTAGTCATGTATGGATGTGAGATGTTTTGATTTGTTTTAATGACTATCTACTCCTGAATATGTACAGTGGTGAAAATCTCATTTCAACAGGAAATCCAATTTCATTTTTGTTGTTGTTTGTGCATGAGCTCAATTGTGTCTGACTCTTTGTGACCCCACGGACTGTAGCCCCGCCTGGCTCCTCTGTCCATGGGATTTCCCAGGCAGGAATATTGGACTGGGTTGCCATTTTCTTCTCCAGGGGATCTTCCTGAGCAGGGATCAAATTCACATCTCTTACATCTCCTGCATTAGCAGGCAGGTTCTTTACGACTGGCACCACTTGGGAAGCTTAGTTTCATTTTGGATAGCTCTAACTGCCATAATATTTTACTTTGTTGTGTTTCTTTTAAACATTACGTGACCTTATTGCTTTCCTTTTGAACTGTGTAAAAACATCTTCTACACAATTATGTTTAAAGATCCAAATTTTGGTACTGCAAAATCCCTAAGCCCCTTTTCTTAATAAACAATCCTTTTCCCATTTCCATTGGAATTATGTTTAAAGATCCAAATTTTGGTACTGCATAATCCTAAGCCCCTTTTCTTAATAAACAATCCTTTTTCCATTTCCATTAGCTTGTCAGAGAAGGCAATGGCACCCCATTCCAGTACTCTTGCCTGGAGAATCCCATGTACAGAGGAGCCTGGTAGGCTGCAGTCCATGGGGTTGCTAAGAGTCGGACACGACTGAGCAACTTCACTTTCACTTTTCCCTTTCATGCATTGGAGAAGGAAATGGCAACCCACTCCAGTGTTCTTGCCTGGAGAATCCCAGGGATGGCGGAGCCTGGTGGGCTGCCATCTGTGGGGTCGCACAGAGTTGGACACGACTGAAGGGACTTAGCAGCAGCAGCAGCAGTCATAATGGCAGATGTTTGCAGACCTGTCCTTTTTTGTTGTTGTTATCATTGTTTGCTTATGTTCTGCTTAATTGATATTCCTATTAAAATATGCTACTGGGAACTGCCCACCATTCACCTGAGGTGAATGGATCATAACCTTCACGTTTCTGGATACTGTGCTTCTATTAATGCATCCTAAAATAGCATCCAACTTTTACACACTCATGGAAGAGGTTTGTCTCAGTTATAACTGCCATGTGGCCACTTGAAACACTCTCCTGTCATGATCTGTCTGCCTCCAGACCCAGAGCCTCTTTGCTGACTCTCAGTTTATTTGTCTACTTCTCCAGGATGATAGAAAGGCCTTCTACTCCTGCCAGGTCTGGGGCCCTGGAGATGCCATTCTGATCCCTGCTGTCAAGAGCTCATAGTATTTTGTGAGTTAGGTGGGAGGGGTGATGAGCGGCCTGCAACATGAAGCTGATAATTAGCCAGCTGGAGAGATAAACAGTGATAGAGCGTGGACCAGACACAGGGCTAGACTAGGAGAGGCACGTGAAGGGCTATGACAGAAGGAGGCGTAGCGCGGCTTCCTGGAGGGAAGATCTGACAAGGGATTTAGATAGTATTGCCTAATATCACAATATTGTGCTTGCTTAATCCTGCAGAGGCCAGCCCTTGTCTATTTGGATCCCACCTCTTTTACCTCTCCCTCTTAGTGGTGTGGATCTCACGTACTCTGAAAGGAGTAAAGACCCAGCCACGGCTAACCCTAGCCAACGCTGAAACTCTATGCCATCCTCGTGTCTAATTTAACTCCTGGTGCTCCATCCTTCTGTCTGGCTTTCCTGTAACCTTTGACCAGTGTTGGCCCTTCATCTTCAAGAAGATAAAGAAAATTATTGTTTTCGTTTGGATATTCTCAGGCACCCAAGAGGTGCTCAGAAAGTGTCTAGGGAATGAGCGAACAAATGACTGGATGAAGAACGCATGTGCTAACTTGCAGCTATCTAGAGAGTCTTATAGCTCTCAGTTTTGATGTCTCAATATTATCCTTAGGGAGCTACTGGGCTAAGTAATAACTGTGACTCTTCATGAAATTAACTCACAATGGATTATAAACCTAAACGTAAAGTGCAAAACTATAAAACTAGAAGATAACAGGAAAAAACCTGGATGACTTAAGGTATAGCAGTACATTTTTAGATATCACACAAGAAGGCACAATCCATGAAAGAAATATTTCATACCCTGGACCTCATTACAAGTAAAAACTTCTGCTCTAGGAAAGACAGTGTCAAGAGATTGGGAAGATGAGCCACAGACTGGGAGAAAATATCTGGAAAAGACAAATCTAATTGAGGACCACTACTTAAAATATACAAAGCTTCCTTAAAACGCAACCGCAAGAAAACAAGTTGAGCAAAAGTAGGTTGTCGACTCTTGATGATTGCTGCTGTTCGTTGTTCAGTCACTAACTTGTCTCCAGCTCTTTCCAACCCCATGGACTGCAGCGCACCAGGCTTCCCCGTCCTTCACTGTCTTCCGGAACTTGCAAAACTCATGTCCGTTATTGGATGATGCCATCCAACCATCTCATTCCCTGTTGTCCCCTTCTCCTCCTGTCTTCAAACTTTCCCAGCACCAGGGTCTTTTCCAGTAAGTCGGGTCTTCTCATCAGGTGGCCAAAGTATTGGAGCTTCAGCTTTAGCATCAGTCCAACCAAAGAAGATACGCAGATAGCAAATAAGTATATGAAGAAAAATCTCCATGTCATGTCAGCAGGGAAGTTAGAACTAAAGCAACAATGAGATGCCACTACATGCCTATTAGAAAGGCTGAAGTCTGGAGCACTGACACCATCAAATGCCGGTGAGAATGTGACGCAATAGGATCTCGCATTTGTCATTGGTGGGAATGCAAAATAGTACAGCCACTTTGGAAGATAGTTTGGCAGTTTCTTATAACAGTCGACATGCTCCTACCATATATCCCAGCAATCACACTCCTTGGTATTTACCCAAAGGAGTTGAACACATCTTCATTTTACACAAAAACCTGCACACAGATGTTTATAGTGGCTTTATCCATACTTGCCAAAGCCTGGAAGCAACCAAGATGTCAGTCAGCAGATGAATGGATAAATAAACTGCAGCACATCTAGACAATTAACTGTTAGCCCATTTTAAAAACAAATGTACCATTAAGCCAAGGAATGATGTGGAGGAACTCTAAATGCATATTACTTGCAAGAAATCAATCTGAAAGACTGTGTACTATATAATTCCGACTACATGGCAAAGGAAAAACTATGGAGACAAAAAGATCATGCCAAGGATTAGAGGTGAAGGAGGAATTAAATCAGCATAGCAGAGAAGATTCCAAGGGCAGTGAAAATACTCTGTGTGATACTATAATGGTGGATACATTGTCCAAACCCGTAGAATGTACAACACCAAGAGTGACCCCTGATATGAACTGTGAACTTCGGGTGATTATGATATATCAGTGTAATTCCATCAGTTGTAACAAATGTACCTCTCTGGTGGAGGATATTGGTAATGGGGGTGGCTATGCATGTATGGGGGCAGAGGGCATATGGGAAATAGCTATACCTTTCCCTCAATTTTGTTGTGAACCTAAAACTTCTCTTCAAAAGTCTTTAAAAAATAATAGTGATAACTGTGGGCTCCTGGAGTTTGGAAACCACTGCTGAATTTGAATTTCATTCAGAGACCTAAAAGTTCGTGCTGCTCATGTGCTATTAGACAATAAACCAATACTTAATATCTGTTTGTGGCATGCGGTGGTCAGTTCCAAAATTTAAAAAAAAATTGGTTTGGCAGTGGGGTCGGAGAGCCGGGTAGAGGTAGCATGATGATGAAGCGGGCAATGCCCTGGCTCCTGCGAGGGTGGAATGAGGAGATACTTGAGTGAGATCTCTGCTGGCTCAGACAGTAAAGGACCTGCCTGCCATGTGGGAGACCTGGGTTCGACCCCTGGGTTGGGAAGATCCCTTGGAGAAGGGCATGGCAACCCACTTCAGTATTCTGGCCTGGAGATCCATGGACAGAGGAGCCTGGTGGGCTACAGTCCACGGGGTCCCAAAGAGTCAGACACGACTGAGCGACTTTCACTCCACTTCTGGTCACATGGTAGAAAAATTTTAGGAAGAATAGTGTATAGATATGTAAATTCCTTTGACTGGATTTGTGTTTTTAATATTCATTTATTTATTCGACTCAAATAAATCTTCCCTCTTCGTTGTGGCGTGCACAGTCTTTCGTCTTAGCTGCAGCACGTGGGATCTGATAGCTGTGGCGTGTGGGTACTAGTCACTCAACCTAGGACCCCCTGCAATGGAAGCACAAAGTTTTAACCACTGGGCCACCAAGGAAGCCCCTGGATTATTTTAGTAATACACAACTTATAGAATAAGCATTATTTTACTTAAAAATGCCAGTGGATAATCAAAAATGAAGAAAAAGAACCATAAATGTAAAAAAAAAAATGAGTTGTTTAGCTATTCGTTATGGAGCATCCTGGAATTAGGAGTGATCTTTATCTCTTTATTTTCCATTTTTTCTTTAATGTTTTTTGTTTGATCATGAACAAGAATTACACACTAAAAAATAAATGTACTATACAAAGTGAAGTTTCCCTCAACAGAGAAATTTGAACATCATAAGCTGAGACTTTATGTGATCAGTAAACACACAGTGGACTGCAGTGAGCCCTCCCTATCTGCCAGAGCAGAATCGAGAATATAGAGGGACCACTTTTTTTTTTTGGCCATTTTATACAAGGAACTTGAGCATCCATGGATTTTGGTATCCACTTGGGCCATGGAACCTCCTTCTCGACGAAACTGAGGGAAGACTGTGCGGCAGAGTCAGCTTGTTGGGACAGAGCTGGCCTTTTGCCCAGTCCTGGGAACAGCCAGATGGCATGAGGAGTTGTCCAGTTTCCCCAGAAATCTCTGAAATGATCTATAGCATCCTGTAAAGTGTAATAGAGAAGTGAGAACGGTCAGCTAACAGAAATCCTAAGGATTTCTGCTAACATCCCAGCTAACAGAAATCCTAGAGAGAAAGAGAGAGGGGGAATGAGGTGAGGGGTGGGCAGGGCAGAGAGAAGCAGAGAGAAACACACAGAGACAGGCAGGGAGAGACTGGGCGTCCCTTCGCTGCTTTCAGATTGCTTGCAGGAGGACACCACGTGCTTCCCATTCTGGGACCATTCTCTCAAAACCCAGTCACAGCGTTACCTGCAATATCGAGAGTGAGGATAAAATAGTTCTCTTAAGTGTTCCTCGCCAAGGTGAGTTTTGTAGCTAGCTGGGAATTGCCCAGAGAATACAAGGGCTCAGTTTCTAAGTCTAATCGGCATGCAGGAAGAAGTGTTGGTAGCCCTGAAGGAGAGTCTTTTCTCTTGACATTTTCTGAGCCCCTCTGAACACTCAACGGCTACTTAGAGCTCAGAGAAAAATCTGCTCTTTGAGATATTTATCTGCACCCGTTTTAATCTAGGCCTTTCACACTACCCATCCCTGCAGAGGGGTCATAAGACTTCATTGGATTTTTTTTTTTTAGCCATTGGGCTGCTTTTTGATTATTGTGGAATTTTACAGCTCTAGTAAATTTCTTTTCACATTTTGTTTGAAAATAGCAAAAAAAAAAAAAAAAGATATTGGATTTTTTTCTTTCTTTTGGGCTTTTAAATCCTCAGTAAACCTTTAATTTTGTTTTTTTCTTCCAGTGCACTGAGATCCTTCAAGTTAACACATGCTCAGAACTGTTAAATGTTAAACAACAGTATGCCAGTGAACCTGAGGGGTGTTTTTGAAGACTCACTTAACAGGTGAAAGACTGCTTTTGGGTTCCAATGGAGCAATACTCGTATGACCTTGACCCTCTTACGTGGGAGCTGATTTTCCTGAAGATTCAAGTAAACTGCTTTCCTTTGGAGACGTTGAATCTTTGAATACAGAACGCTGGCTCTTCACCTGGTTATATGCGATATTGTAAAACACGTAATGAAGCTCTGTGTGGAGAAGGACAGGATATGGGTTTTCCATACTTTCAGCAACTGGCACTTAAAATTTTGTAGATGGAGCTGGAGCCGGGGTGTCTAGAACATTGAGCTTTCTGACAGTCTGGCTTTTAAGTGCAGCAATTGGTTTTTCATAACTGGTGACCCTTGGGGCTTGTCCACTAACAGCATCCTCTGATATCAGTGCTGCATGTCAGGACTGTCACAGGAAGTCTAAATTAAATGGCAAGTGCCCTCATGCCTTTGGTCTGCTTTGGGATAACTGCACATACATGGACCCTCCCTGAAGGAGGAGGGAAAAACCCCTCTTGGGGAGCCAGAAGTCAATAAAGTGCAAGATCTGTACCAAATTGATTGTACCCATAGAAAGGCATTGGCTGCATAAGATATCAAGTAGAGTTTTATTAATTGCTGTAGTTTGGAAACTTAGAAATCTGACATTAATTTTAATGAGGAATTTATCAATCAAAAATTAACCCATACCCCAATCATTTACTATTGATTTCAAAGTAGGCATCTTTAGTGAATAACAATAGCAAACTGGCTTTGGTGTCTTAAAGGAGAGTTAGAGTTTTTTTAGAGAAAAACTTTTTTTTTTGGCTTTTGCAATTTTACATTTACGTACTTTAGTCTTTTATTCTATTTTTTGTTCATGTATTTAAGAGAATGAGAGACTAGACCAGAAGACGTCTGGAAGAATCATAATCCCCCAATGCTTATGTCAATATGATGTCATAAATATATAGCGTTGAACCAACTTACCACACTATGTGATATACCATACCCTCAGAGACTTACAGGGAAATGATTTTCCATGAATGACATCATCCCAAGCATAAGGAAGTTTAGTATGTAAAGAAAGCCTATGAGGAATCTATGTGCAAAGTGAAGGACTTGCTTGCCCTGTGACTTCCTGCTTTACAATATGAAATCTTGAAAACTCCAGGTCAAGATATAAAGATTTGTATCCAAACAGAACGTGCAACACCCTAGAGCATGTGCAGACACTTCTCTGTCATACACGTCTGTGTGGATTGTTCCCGATTTGTATGCCTTTCTTCAGGTAAAACATGACCAGATGAGGCTTCCATGACTACAGAACCCCTAAAGGAGCTCCATATCCCATTCTAGTACTTCCTATTTCTTTACTCTGTTTGATTTTTTTACACTTACCACTGCATGCATATATGACAATACATAAAATTATGCATTAATTTATGTATCTTTTTCTTTCTGTCCCCCTTGTCTCCTTCAACTAAAATTGACTGGAATGGAAGACCTTGCTTTCAGGAACTCAGTTGTTTTGTTCACGGTTATAGCCCTGTTACCTGGGATGTAGTTACACTTAATATGCATTTTTAAAATAAATGAGCGGTTGCCTTGCTGAGGTTAAGTAGGTAGGATGCCCCATTTGTGTATCAAACTAAAGCAGGTAATATTGGGCATATATTTACAAATGGAGTTGTATTAGTTGCAGGCAAGATTCTTTGACCAAGTCTCTTAGATGGCAACAGTGAAACAAGAATGAGAACTGGAACTCAGGCTCTGAAGCTTGTTAATACTGTGGCCTTGGGACAGTTGCTTCACCTCTCTGAGTTCCGTTAAAGCAGGTAATATTGGGCATATATTTACAAATGGAGTTGTATTAGTTGCAGGCAAGATTCTTTGACCAAGTCTCTTAGATGGCAACAGTGAAACAAGAATGAGAGCTGGAACTCGGGCTCTGAAGCTTGTTACTACTGTGGCCTTGGGACAGTTGCTTTACCTCTCTGAGTTCCTGTTTTCTCATCCATTAAAATGGGTTTTATTAACTAAAATTAAGTTGCCATATCATGCAACAATCCCACTCCTGGGCATATATCTGGACAAAAAGATACATGTCCTCCTATGTTCACAGTATGGAAGCAACCTGGATGTCCACTGACAGATGAATGGATAAAGAGGATGTGGCACAAGCAGATAATGGAGTACTATTCAGCCAAAACAGGGAAATGATGCCATTTGTAGCAACAGGGATGGACCTGGAGGTGATCACACGAAGTGAAGAATGTCAGAAAGAGAAAGATAGATACCATGTCATCTCACTCCATGTGGAATCTAAAATATGACACAATGAACTTATTTACGAAACAGAAACAGACTCACAGGCATAAAGAACAGACCTGCAGTTGCCCCAAGAGGATGGGAGGGGAAGGACAGAGTGGGAGTTTGCAATTAGCAAATGCAAACTATTACATGTGGAATGGAAAACAAAAAGGAACTACGTATATCACAGGGAACTATTGTCAGGATCCTCTGATAACCCATAATGGAAAAGAATAAAAAGAAGAATGTATATACTTCGATATCTATCATCTATCTATCTGAATCACTTTGCTGTTCAGCAGAAATTAACCCAGCATTGTAAATTAATGATACCTTAATTTTAAAAGACATAAGTTTTTATTAAAGGTGATAGCTCTGAGAACTTTATGTTGATTAAAGGCACAACCATCTACACAGCATTCATGAAAGTGCTTGGCACAAAAAAAAAGCACCACAAATGTCAGCTATTCATACTTTATAATTGTCTTTGCTTCTGTTCACTTATTTCATTATTGACATGTTGGTCTATTTGACTCACAGTTATTTTATGTCAAAAACGCAAATTGAAGCAATTGTTAAGGCAGAAGTGAAGATAATTCATTACTACCTTTGCCCATGATATGGTTAATAACCACCAGTGAGGAACTCTTCCTTTTTCTCATGCTTCATTTGCAAACTAGGTGCTTATATACAAAAGATTTCTCTTTAAAAGGATTCTCCCAGCTAAGCTGCCATTCTTCTGATTAACCAACTCCCTCTTTAAAGACTCAAGTCATGAAGTTTATTTTTTGTGACATCCACTCAAGTATAGAAACAAGGACTGTCAGTGCTTTTCCAGCAGGCTTTATTTCAATTTCATCACGCAAACTTGCAGATGTTGTTTTCATGAAAGATACATTTGTAGAAAGAAGGTAATATTGACAGATAACATCTGCTATAAGGGGCAATTCTGAAAAGGACTGTTAAACCAGTTCCTTATTTTGCTACAATTTCCCACAATTGTTAAGATCTTAGTGATGAGTGTTTAACTCAAATTAGAACATAATTTTTGATAAGTTTTACTCTCTTAAACTTTTCTTTCTGATGTTTAATGCACATAACCACTCAATCAATCAATATAATTAAAACTTGAATAACTTTTGGGTACTTAAAACCTTTCAAAGATTTCTAATTATACCTAGAATAAAACACAAACTCCGTGTCTATTCTATATGGTTCTATGTGATCTGATCTTTCCTACTGCTTTCATCTCGTGACATACGCGTCTTCCTGCTTCCCTAGTCTGCTCCTCTGACCTGCTTTCACTTATTTATTTACTGAATTGAGACATAACTGATAATGCCCACAAATGCAGGAGATGCAAGAGACGCAGGTTCATTCCTGGGTCAGGGAAGACCCCCTGGAACAGGGAATGTCAGCCTCCTCCAGTGTTCTTGCCTGGAATCTCATGGACAGAGGAATCCGGTGAGGTACAGTCCATGGGGCTGCAGGGAGTTGGACAGACTGAGCAAGTAACATGCAAGTTTACGATGTAGAAAATATCAATCGGATACATTTATATATCGGTAGGATTGTCACTGTAGCATTAGCCCTATTGTACCACGTAAATATCATCTCTTCCAATAATAGGAACAGCTGACATAGCTCATTTTCCATCTCAGAATTTTGCATTCAGTGTTTATCTCTTTGAACCGCTCAACTCCAGATTCTCACATGGCGTATTCCTTCATATCATTCATGTCCTAACTTAAATGCTAACTCCTTGGATTTTCTCTACCATATAAGACAAGGTAGTATGCCTCTACAGCAGTCATTTCCTAACACATCTTCCTTCATCTTCATACTCCTTTCTTCATATTCTAGGCATTATTAAAAAATATTGCCAAATATATAGGGGCTTCCCAGGTGGCCCCAGTGGTAAAGAACCCACCTGCCAATGTGGGTAGATGTAAGAGATGTGGGCTCAATCCCTGGATCAGGAAGATCCCCGGGAGGAGGGCATGGCAACCCACTCCACTATTCTTGCCTGGAGAATCCCATGGACAGAGGAGTCTGGTGGGCCACAGTCCACGGAGTCCCAAAGAATCGAACATGACTGAGGTGACTGAGCATGCACACGTGCCACATATGCATGCCTGCATGTACACACACACACACATCTACATATAGAACGGTGCACATATGTATGACATATATTTTAAATTACCACTTTATCTATCTTCCTAACCAAGACTTCATAAGCACAAAATCAGAGCTCTCTGCCTTTTCCCTTGCTGTATCTCTTGTGTTTAGAACCACATTTATTGGTCAAGTGAATAAATATGTGGATACCAGGTACTTTGGGGGATACAGAGAAGTTTCAAAGGGGATTTTAGCTGTTTAGAAGCCTTCTGTCTAATAAGAGAGTTAAGCCACTGGTGTTTGAGGAGATAATTTAACAAGTCAGTATAATTAAGTGATGAAAGCAACAAATACTGGGAGATCTGAATGCAGAGAAATCGCTTTACACTGATCAAGAGTGGATTGATAGTGGATATGGGTTTTAGGCTGGGCCATAAAAGATGAGTGGGGTTTATAACAACAGCAAATTCATAATTCAGCTCTTTATCTTGCAAATCCAAGCATGCATGCTGGTTTTTTGTGCTCTCCTCCTGGATTTTGACCCAATGGCAGAAAGTGAAGAGGAACTAAAGAGCCTCTTGATGAAAGTGCAAGAGGAGAAGGAAAAAGTTAGTATCCACTCAAGTATAGAAACAAGGACTGTCAGTGCTTTTCCAGCAGGCTTTATTTCAATTTCATCACGCAAACTTGCAGATGTTGTTTTCATGAAAGATACATTTGTAGAAAGAAGGTAATATTGACAGATAACATCTGCTATAAGGGGCAATTCTGAAAAGGACTGTTAAACCAGTTCCTTATTTTGCTACAATTTCCCACAATTGTTAAGATCTTAGTCACGAGTGTTTAACTCAAATTAGAACATAATTTTTGATAAGTTTTACTCTCTTAAACTTTTCTTTCTGATGTTTAATGCACATAACCACTCAATCAATCAATATAATTAAAACTTGAATAACTTTTGGGTACTTAAAACCTTTCAAAGATTTCTAATTATACCTAGAATAAAACACAAACTCCGTGTCTATTCTATATGGTTCTATGTGATCTGATCTTTCCTACTGCTTTCATCTCGTGACATATGCGTCTTCCTGCTTCCCTAGTCTGCTCCTCTGACCTGCTTTCACTTATTTATTTACTGAATTGAGACATAACTGATAATGCCCACAAATGCAGGAGATGCAAGAGACGCAGGTTCATTCCTGGGTCAGGGAAGACCCCCTGGAACAGGGAATGTCAGCCTCCTCCAGTGTTCTTGCCTGGAATCTCATGGACAGAGGAATCCGGTGAGGTACAGTCCATGGGGCTGCAGGGAGTTGGACAGACTGAGCAAGTAACATGCAAGTTTACGATGTAGAAAATATCAATCGGATACATTTATATATCGGTAGGATTGTCACTGTAGCATTAGCCCTATTGTACCACGTAAATATCATCTCTTCCAATAATAGGAACAGCTGACATAGCTCATTTTCCATCTCAGAATTTTGCATTCAGTGTTTATCTCTTTGAACCACTCAACTCCAGATTCTCACATGGCGTATTCCTTCATATCATTCATGTCCTAACTTAAATGCTAACTCCTTGGATTTTCTCTACCATATAAGACAAGGTAGTATGCCTCTACAGCAGTCATTTCCTAACACATCTTCCTTCATCTTCATACTCCTTTCTTCATATTCTAGGCATTATTAAAAAATATTGCCAAATATATAGGGGCTTCCCAGGTGGCCCCAGTGGTAAAGAACCCACCTGCCAATGTGGGTAGATGTAAGAGATGTGGGCTCAATCCCTGGATCAGGAAGATCCCCGGGAGGAGGGCATGGCAACCCACTCCACTATTCTTGCCTGGAGAATCCCATGGACAGAGGAGTCTGGTGGGCCACAGTCCACGGAGTCCCAAAGAATCGAACATGACTGAGGTGACTGAGCATGCACACGTGCCACATATGCATGCCTGCATGTACACACACACACACATCTACATATAGAACGGTGCACATATGTATGACATATATTTTAAATTACCACTTTATCTATCTTCCTAACCAAGACTTCATAAGCACAAAATCAGAGCTCTCTGCCTTTTCCCTTGCTGTATCTCTTGTGTTTAGAACCACATTTATTGGTCAAGTGAATAAATATGTGGATACCAGGTACTTTGGGGGATACAGAGAAGTTTCAAAGGGGATTTTAGCTGTTTAGAAGCCTTCTGTCTAATAAGAGAGTTAAGCCACTGGTGTTTGAGGAGATAATTTAACAAGTCAGTATAATTAAGTGATGAAAGCAACAAATACTGGGAGATCTGAATGCAGAGAAATCGCTTTACACTGATCAAGAGTGGATTGATAGTGGATATGGGTTTTAGGCTGGGCCATAAAAGATGAGTGGGGTTTATAACAACAGCAAATTCATAATTCAGCTCTTTATCTTGCAAATCCAAGCATGCATGCTGGTTTTTTGTGCTCTCCTCCTGGATTTTGACCCAATGGCAGAAAGTGAAGAGGAACTAAAGAGCCTCTTGATGAAAGTGCAAGAGGAGAAGGAAAAAGTTAGCTTAAAACTCAACATTTAGAAAACTATGATCATGGCATCTGGTCCCATCACTTCATGGCAAATAGATGGCGGAAAAACTGGAAATGGTGACAGCCTGTATTTTCTTGGGCTCCAAAATCACTGCAGATGGTGACTGCAGCCATGAAATTAAAAGATGCTTGCTCCTTGGAAGAAAAGCTATGACAAACCTAGACAGCATATTAAAAAGCAGAGACGTTACTTTGCCAACAAAGGTCTGTCTAGTCAAAGCTATGGTTTTTCTAGTAGTCATATGTGGATGTGAGAGTTGGACCGTAAAGAAGGCTGAGTGACAAAGAACTGATGTTTTCAAACCATGGTGCTGCTGAAGACTCTTGAGAGTCCCTTGGACAGCAAGGAGATCCAACCAGACAATCCTAAAGGAAATCAACCCTGAACATTCATTGAAAGGACTGATGCTGACGGTGATGCTCCAATACTTTGGGCACCTGATGTGAAGAGCCGACTCATGGAAAAGACCTTGATTCTGGGAAAGACCAAGGCAGCAGGAGAAGGGGACGAAAGGGAACGAGATGGTTGGATGGCATCACCTACTCAATGGACATGAGTCTGAGCAAGCTCCGGGTGATAGTGAAAAACAGGGAAGCCTGGTGTGTTGCCATTCACAGGATCTCAGAGTCAGACATGACTGAGCGAATGAGCAGCAATAACATGGATCTTACATGAAGGATCTAGATGATCCTCCAAATGGAGCGCAGCTCTGCCGTGTACCCCTTGCCCTTTGCCTCTTGTCCAGTGATGGACAGCTTTCTCTACCCCAAAAATTCCCGAGAAAGCACCCAGCTCATCCTCTCTTCTGGACGTTCACTCAGGCCTTTTGCTGGGCCAGTCCACTGGGTTAGCCAATATTTCACCTAAGGCCTCCCTAGCCTTCCCTCTGTAGCTTAAGAATCCACAGCTCAGAAGTTCCCTCAGTTTTCTCTCAGACTAGCCCAAGTGTCCTGCCCTCTGCTTTTTCCTTCCTGTGCTTCTCTTTTATTTTCCAGAACAATTCTTTGTCATTACCTGAAGTACGAGTCTCCCCATAGACTACAGACCATATAAGGATGGGGATTCTGTTTTCATCATCTCTGCATCTCATGACTGACACAGTTCCTGGTACATTAGAGGAGCCACGTAAATGTTTCCCAAATTGCTGAATGAATGTGGAGGAGAGGTAGAAAGCTGTTAGAACTTAAGTGGGATATTGAAATGTTGAACTTAACTTGAAACCATTTCTACCCTCGTAGAATGTTGCTTAATGGAAGCCAATGTGAAAATGCCAACGCTATCTTATTTATCTTATTTATTTAGGTGTTTTGTTCACTAGAGCTATTAAAGGGCCATCTTGCTGAGCAGTTGTGTATAATTGTTAATATTGTGCCAGAGACCACTTGCTGTAAGGCTGCCAGACCAAAGAGGCACGCATTGTTCTCTGGAGACCTTCACCCAACAGGATTATTAAAAGAATCTGGAAGGATTAATAGATGGGTGGTAGCTCATTAAAACCAATACCAAATGCTTTACTCTGACCACAAACTCATAATATGGACCATCCCAAGGAGGATGTTGAAGTCTGAAGTGCATCCTTCAGGCTCCCTTTGTGGGCTTGCCAAGAGGGTGGGCACTCTGGAGAAGAGTTAATAGCAATGACGGGCTTCCCTTGTGGCTCAGAGGGTAAAGGATCCTCCTGAAATGTGGGAGACCCGGGTTCGGTCCCTGGGTTGGGAAGATCCTCTGGAGAAGGGAAAGGCTGCCCATTCCAGTGTTCTGGCCTGGAGAATTCCATGGACTGTGCAGTCCATGGGGTTGCAAAGAGTCGGACATGACTGAGTGACTTTTACTTTATCTAACAGCAATGATAGTTCATCTTAATGAGGCTCCCCTCTCCTGTGCTAGGCACAAGTCTGGGTGCTTTATATACACCACTGCCAATCCTTACAGAAAACCTCCTAGGTTTAAGTTTTATCATCTCCATATACAGTTGAGGAAATTGAAGGTCAGAGAGACTTTGTAGCCACAGGGAAGAAACTGCTTTTTCCCCTTCAACAATGACAATTGACAGGGGGTCCCAGTTGCTCTCATGGAGCTCCTTATAAGAAAATACTGTTGGCTGATATAACATATGGCTCTCATTCCCTTGAATCTAGGATACTAGGCAGCGTAGACTGTGCCTTCAACCCACGACCTGTTTGGCTACATGCAAGTGCCCTAACCTTTGTGTAAGAAGGGATTATGATGAGACCTATCTCACAGGCTTGAAGTAGGATTAGAAGAGTTGGCACATGGACAGCAAATAGGATCATGCCTGAATCTTCATAAGCACGTGAGAGATATTGGTTATCATCTTGAGGCATTTGAGATGAGTGGCGGTTTGTATATTTTTATTCATTCCTTTATGATGCAACCCTTCATTAAGAACCACTTCACTGTTCTAGTCCTTAGAGATGAGAGCAACCTGCTGCATGTCAAGGTCTGGGCTCATGATCCTGATCAGTTTAACAAAATCTTTAAATTTGATGGTGCAGTATTTTAGAAAATCCAAAAAGTTTGATTTCATTTGACGATCCCATATTTTTAAGTAATCAATTTTATTTTCTCCCTTAACTTGAGTCTTTGGAAGTCTTTTGGATTTGTTTTAAGATTGATTGGGCTGTTTTGGCCGAAATGGTGCTTTAGGAACAATCTTTCAACAGCTTGTCAAGTGTTGGTTTCCAGTGTATTGTCCTGGTTTTGACAGACAGTTTTCTGTCGACAAATTACTTTTTCTTTCAATTTTGCATCTGGGTGTAATACTCTGAGGACATGTGAAGCCTCTGCTAGGTATCCCTATTTTAATTAACACTCAAGTCAATAAGTTGCTATGGTCTAAATATAGTAGTGCGAAAAGATCTCCATTCTCTGGGGATGGGGGAGACAGGAGCTGGGCTGGTCTCCCTGACTCATCATCCCCATTACTGAAAGATGCCTTGTCAAGTAAATAAGGATATTAGTTCCCAAATCAGGGTTACACTTTAGTTAATGGGAGTGAAGTGGCTCTCTCAGAGCAATTGGGGATCATCTTGTGCAGTAGCAGGTAAGTTTTACTCTAGCTGCGTTAGTAAAGGGAAGTGGACAGCTTGGTGAGGAAGACAAGACATTGCTTCTCTGCCTGAACAATGGGAACATAGCCTCCCTGAGCCCCTGCCCCACCCTGTGGTATCTGCAAACACTGAGACCTGGGTGCCCATGACCTTCAGTTTTAGTTCAGTCGCTCAGTCGTGTCTGACTCTTTGTGACCCCATGGACTGCAGCAAGCCAGGCTTCCCTGTCCATTACCAACTCCCAGAGATTGCTCAAACTCATATCCATTGAGTCAGTGATGCCATCCAACCATCTCATCTTCTGTCATCCCCTTCTCCTGCCGTCATTCTTTCCCAGCATCAGGGTCTTTTCCAGGGGATCAGTTCTTTGAATCAGGTGGCCAAAGTACTGGAGTTTTCAGCTTCAGCATCAGTCTTTCCAATGAATATTCAGGACTGATTTCCTTTAGGAATGACTTGTTGGATTTCCTTGCAGTCCAAGGGACTTGCAAGAGTCTTCTCCAACACCACAGTTAAAAAGCAACAATTCTTTGGCACTCAGCTTGTGGCTCAGAAGTTAAAACGTCTGCCTCCAATGCAGGAAACCCGGGTTTGATCCCTGGGTCAGGAAGATCCCCTGGAGAAAGAAATGGCAACCCACTCCAGTATTCTTGCCTGGAGAATCCCATGGACAGAGGAGCTTAGTAGGCTACAGTCCACTGGGTCACAAAGAGTCAGACATGACTGAGTGATTTCACTTTCACTTTCTTTACAGTCCAACTTTCACATCCATACATGACCACTGGAAAAATCACAGCTTTGACAAGGTGGACCTTTGTTGGCAAAGTAATGTCCCTGCTTTTTAATATGCTATCTATGCTGGTCATAGCTTTTCTTGTGAGAAGCAAGTGTCTATTAATTTCATGGCTGCAGTGATTTTGGAGCCCCCCAAATAAATAATGTCTTTAGCATCCTGGAAAAAGTCAGTGGAGGAGAAAAATTCCACAGTCAGTGGATTACCAGTACTGAAAGAGATTGAGGATGAGAGATCATCACTGAATGGTTATAAAGGATTGTGTATGTGTATGTGTGTGTATGCTTGCTCAGTCGATCAGTCACGTCCAACTCTTTACAACCCCATGGACTGTAGTCCATGGGCTCCTCTGTCCATGGAATTTTCCAGCCAAGAATACTGGAGTGGGTTGCCATTTTCCTACTCTAGAGGATGTTCCTAACCCAGGGATCAAATTCGAGTTTCTCGCATCTTCTGCAGGGACAGGCAGATTCTTTTTTTTTTTCCTTTGAACCTTTTATTTTTTTTTTTTTTTTTTTTTTTAGAGCTTCCATTTTACTTTATTTTACTTTACAGTACTGTATTGGTTTTGGCATACATTGACATGAATATGCCATGGGTGTACACGAACTCCCAAATATGAACCCACCTCCCACCTCCCACCCCACATCATCCCTCCAGCCACCTGAGGAGCTACAAAGGGTTAGTGCCTGGGGAAAGAATATGTATAGGAAACCACACTCTGAGTACAGGGTAGTGAGGTGGAGATGGTAGGCTGGTCAGGAGTATACTAGGAAAGGCAGGTGACTTGGGCATTCAGTTCAGTTCAGTTCAATTTAGTCGCTCAGTCGTGTCCGACTCTCTGTGACCCCATGAATTGCAGCACGCCAGGCCTCCCTGTCCATCACCAACTCCCGGAGTTCACTCAAACTCACGTTCATCGAGTAGGTGATGCCATCCAGCCATCTCATCCTCTATTGTCCCCTTCTCCTCTTGCCCCCAATCCCTCCCAGCATTAGAGTCTTTTCCAATGAGTCAACTCTTCACATGAGGTAGCCAAAGTACTGGAGTTTCAGCTTTAGCATCATTCCTTCCCAAAGAACACCCAGGACTGGTCTCCTTCAGAATAGACTGGTTAGATCTCCTTGCAGTCCAAGGGACTTTCAAGATGAGTCTTCCCCAACACTACAGTTTAAAAGCATCAATTCTTTGGCACTCAACTTTCTTCACAGTCCAACTCTCACATCCATACATGACCACAGGAAAAACCATAGCCTTGACTAGAAGGACCTTTGTTGGCAATGTCTCTGCTTTTGAATATGCTATCTGGGTGTCATAACTTTGGCTGAGGTCACCATCTGCTGTGATTTTGGAGCCCCCCCAAAATAAAGTCTCTCACTGTTTCCACTGTTTCCCCATCTATTTCCCATGAAGTGATGGGACCAGATGCCATGATCTTTGTTTTCTGAATGTTGAGTTTAAGCCAGCTTTTTCACTCTTCTTTTTCACTTTCATCAAGAGGCTTTTTAGTTCCTCTTCACTTTCTGCCATAAGGGTGTTGTCATCTGCATATTTCCCTGTACTCTATGTTCTCTTGATCTATGACCGTATATGTATTTGATATTCTCCATTCCTTGCACAGCACAAAGTATTAGATGCTCACTCTGAGGCACAGAGGAGCTTAATAACATAGATTGTACTGGTGGCTGTGTCCAACTCCAAAACAATGTTCTTCTGTAGGAGACAACTGAGAATTATGGTGGTGGGATGGGAGTTGAATAGCAGAGGACCAATGACATGAGCACAATATAATCCCAATTCAAGAAATTCTGCTCAAGATCTTATCCACAAAACCAATGCAAAAGAACTAAACATTAATTCATTTTCTCTAACCTACATATTTTTATTTCAGAAGAGGCTAAATATAGTTAATGTAATGTTGGATCTATTTGCTTATTAATAAGTGAATCGCCAACAAAATTCTAGCATAATGAGTTGCAGATACGCATGGGGCTGTAAGAAGTTCAGAGCGTGGTATAGTCAGACGAGGCTAGATTTGTTTTTATGTCGCATCCTCTCCCTATCAGGATGTTACTTTTATGCTAGATTTCTGAGTCATACCAATCAATAGAATTATCCCCTGCTTTCTTTCTGTGCCTTCATTTAAACATCAAGGTGAAATTCAAAGGCTTGCAGAGACTACTTGGGTCATTCAAAAGATCATTGGTCTTCTGGGAATTGCCTTTGTTTTTCATCACTGCATGAGCTTTTATTGCTCAGATTTGGGTCCTGGCCCCCATCATCCTTGTCCTCCCACTCACACCCTTTCAGGAACTGAGTGCAGCACATGCAAACAGTCCTGTAGGCATGAAATTAGGTGAGGGGATAAAACACGGGAATTTTTTTTTAGCTGTTTAACTGCAGTCTTATGTGGGAACTCCCAATGATGATGAGGGATTTTATAAAACATTGTAGCCTCATTCAACAACAGACTACTAATTAGCTTATTTACGTGGGTACTAAACTCATCTAAGAAAAGGAGCGGAGCCTAATTAGAGAAATCTCAAAGGATATTAAACCCCAATCCTTTAAAGTTACAGTTTGAAAAAAACACACAGATTCACAAAAGCATACACGCTGCACACATGCACTTGCATGTACACACAAACTGAGACCAGGAACTCAGGTGAATGGTAATCCCAAGTACTTACTGGTAACTGTTAATTAGAAAGGACTTTGGTCACTATTTCACCCTTCATAATTAAAAAAAAAAAAAATGACCCAACTAACATGAAATGATTCACACTAAACCAAACCATAAATTCATTCTCCCTTCAACTTAAACATCTTTGAAAGTTTTGTGGAAGTAAGAGGTTATTTAAGAAAAAGACGGTGGTGTATTATTCTATTATTATAATCATTTCATGCATTTAATTTTTTAAATGGACCTCAAGTCTTATGTTGGCTGATATTTGTTTTCTGAGAGTGCAGGCTTTTCATTTATTTGTGTACTTCCCTGATATTTTCTCAACTGCAGTTATGTTCCAAGGCACTTTGCAAGGAGGGTATTCAAAATCAGACATGAATCCTACCACCTCAGGGGCAGATGTATCTCAGATGTATGTCAATCCATTTGACAAATGGTTAATGATCATCTGCAAATGCAAGTGTTAATAAGGGATCATCCCTTTTAGAAAACGAGACAGAAATAAAACTAAGTAATATACATATACATAAAATGTATATATATACACATACATGTACATTTCATTCCAGTATAAATGATTTTGTTATAATTATATTGTAATTAACATTTTATTACATAGATATATACAGACATTTGCAGAAGAGAAATATCAGAAAAAAGAGAGAGAGAAAGACCTGGAGGAATCAGAAAGTCTTTGCCGAAAAGGTGGCTTCTGAGCAGGGTTATGATGTCCAAGTAAGAAAATGCCAGCAAAGGGAAGAGCATGAATTTAATGAAAAGGAGGGTAGGATGACAAATGACTAGTTTGGTGGGAGTTTAAATGGTTTGCTGTGGCTGAGGAAAGTGTTTGAGACAAGGCGTGGACACTTAGGTGGAATAGTGAATGGGACAACTATTGAGGGAGGTCCTAAGAATGACCTAGGCAACAATAACAATTATTGTTAACATTTATTGAGAATGGACTGTGCAATGAGCCTATTGATAAAGATGCTACATGTACAGTGAATTCTTTTAGCAGAAATCCTCTTCAGAGTTAAAGTGTTTCATTTTGATGAGGCCCAATTTATCAGTTTTTTCTGCTATTGCTTCTACTTTGGGAGCAAGTCTAAGAAGTCTTCCTGAAGATTCTTTTTTCTTTTTCATAATGATTAATTTAAAATTTTTAAAAATTAATTAAACTAGTTATTTTACTTTACAATATTGTATTGGTTTTGCCGTCCATTGACTTGAATCCGCCATGAGTGTACATGTTCTTTTCTATGCTATTTTTCTGTAAATATCATTTACATTTGTCTACAGTCTCTTAATCTAGGGTAGTAAGTTGTTATTAGTTTGTCTTTCAGTATAGCTCCCTCAACATTTTAGGATTTTTCTTATCTATTTGACTCCATTTAGCATCATATATTGCTGAAGAATTGATGTTTTGAATTGTGGTGCTGGAGAAGACTCTTGAGAGTCCATTGGACAGGAAGGAGATCAAACCAATCAGTCCTAAAGGAAATCAACCCTGAACATTCACTGGATGGACCGATGCTGAAGCTGAAGCTCCTCTAACCTTGGCCACCTGATGAGAAGAGCTGACTCATTGGAAAAGACCCTGATATTGGGAAAGACTGAGGGCAGAAGATGGCAACAGAGGATGAGATGGTTGGTTGGCAACACTGACGCAATGGACAGGAGTTTGAGCAAGCTCCAGGAGATAGTGAAGGACGGGGAAGCCTGCAGTGCATGGAGTCACAAAAAGTCAGATATGACTTAGTGACTGAACAACAACAAGGCATCATATATTAATATATCAAGAGCCTAGTAGTTTTTTTGAGACAGGTTTCATATTTGTTGATTTCTTTGAACTCAATCACACGCTTTTCTCTATATCTCTCTCTGTATTTCTCCAACACTTATTGAATGAAGACCCTGATGGTCACTGTATTACATGCATGTTATATGCTGAGCACTTGTTATTAATATTCTCAACCATTCTATAAACAAAATGCTATTATTTCTGATTTTTTATGAAAATGAAAGGAAAACTTAAGTGTTGCAAGAACTTGCTTTGGACATGAAGCAAGCAGGGTTGAAGGCAGTATACAAATTCACACAGCCTGACTTCAGAACCCCCCTACCCTGTACTGAATTGGAGTGTCTAACTATCTATAATAAAATATTGATATCAGTGATATTTGTATATAAAGCATTACTAAACAGAATGTGAACAGAAATGGTTGATTATAGCATATTATTACTTTAGTGCTTTTTCAGATGACTTTTTCTTCCTATTTTCTAAGGTAAATTACAGTCACATGAAAACACAGACATGGAGAGGACATGTGAAGATAGAGGCAGAGCCTAGATTGATACTTCCTCAAGTGAAACATGCATGCGTGCTCCATCACTCCAGTCATGTCCAACTCTTTGCGACCCTATGGGGTATAGCCCTTCTGGTTCCTCTGTGCATGGGATTCTCTGGGTAAGAATACTCAAGTGGGTTGCCATGCCCTCCGGCAGAGCATCTTCCCAGCCAAGGTATCTTCCCAGCCTAGGTATCAAACATGTGTCTCTTGTATCTCCTGAGTTGGCAAGCCAATCCTTTACCACTAGTGCCACCTGGGGAGCCCTCCAAGCAAAGAGCTGCCAAAAGTTAGACTGTCATCAGCAGCTAGGAGTGAAGGACGGTATAGATTCTCCCTCAGATCTCTCAGATAGAACCAATCTGGCTCACGCCTTGATTTCACACTTTTAGCATCCAGAACTGGGAGATAGACAGTATATTTACTTAAGCTATCTAGCTTGTTTTAATTAGAAAGCTAAAATTAGTTTGGTTTAGACTTATAGTATACATTACATTATATATAATATCACTAATTTGCATTATGGGTTTTTAAATATGAATTTCTTTTTTTTTTCAATGTAAGTGCCGAGGAGCAGACCATGAATAAATAGGGTCAAAGGCATGCACTGGAGAGTAAATATTATTTTGGTAAATCTGAACATCCCTAATAACTACTAAGAGGATGCTCTGTTTGTATAAATTGTGCATGTTAAATAAGTCAGCTGGTCTCACTGTTAATCAAAGAAGGGGTTGTGGGTCATAACCATCAGCTACACAGGAAAGACCCATTCCCTCTCTCACACCTTGAGATCAGACTTCTGGCCTGCAGCCAAGCAAATGTTAAGATGTGAGTGGTGCATTTTGCCCAAGTGGAAAGAGTAATTTCTGGTTAGGAAAGTAATGTGTGTCTTTGTAACGAATTTAGGAATAAAAAATGTGTATAAAAGAAATTAAAAATCACCTGTAATTCTATGATCAGAGACATCAAAATCAAGTGTGCATGTATGTATATCTATAGTAGGTGTGGTCGAGAATAAGATTATTCCATACGTAAAGATCTGTCCTCTTGTTGTGTATTATGGGGGCTACTTTATGCCAATAACTTACGGCTAGTTCATATTATGTTAATGTCTCTATGGTAAACCATGGATGGATACAACGTAATACAACAAACACAGTATTAACCATTCTCTTGTTGCCATTAAGTTTGCCATAGTCATTTTTGATACTTTGAACCATAGGATAACCAACTCTTTATATGTACCAACTTTTTATAAGTAATCTGATTACTTCCTTGGAATCTGCATTTTTACAGGGAGCTGGGAAATACTGATGGTCTGTAGTTAAACTACAGGTATGCTGAACAAGCAGAAAAATGCTAATCCTGGAGGGTTTGGGCTCTGTTCAGCTTTATTGTTTCCGAAAATCAGAATGGTTTCATTGTCTGCCTGTTTTAGATGATACCATTTATGAGAACAGAGCTCTCTGGGGACAAATAAGAATAAAATGCATGGATGGCTTATGTCACTAAAGGATCTTATGGCCCAACTATAATATATGCAATGAATGAGGACTTCTACAACCTGATTTTTAACCATACTGGGCAGACATAATGAGTAAGAATGTGTATGCATGTGTATTGGAAGGTCCAGGTCACTGATGACTAAGTGCAGGAAGGTCGGTGTGAATGGGGTGAACTTACTGGGGAGGAGGTGAAAGTTCTGAGACACTTGAGTCAGATAAGCAAAGGGCATAAAACTGAAAGTGAGAGGAAGCAATTGTGGAAGGGGGAGGTCTGGATTTGCACATGGTTCAGCTGCTATGCCTTTCCTTCTGGGAAGCCTCCTCTATCCTCTTTGGAGCGAGTATTTATCTGCATAGTAACTTTCAGGATATTTCTGGCAGCCTATATTGACATGTAACTCTACCACTTAGCAGAGTTCCTTACCACAATCCATCTGAAGTGCAGGAAACTGCCTACAGTGCAGGAGACCCAGGTTCAATCCCTGGGTAGGGAAGATCCCCTGGAGAAGGAAATGGAAACCCATCCCAGTATTCTTGCCTGGGAAATCCCATGGACAGAGGAGCCTGGTGGGCTACAGTCTGTGGGGTCACAAGAGTTGGGCACAACTTAGCGATTAACCACCTTGGCATGATGGAAGTTTTTTTCAGCACGTGAATCCATACCTGAGAGTACACTAGAGCATGTTCAAGGGAAGTTTCTGGAATGTCTTTGCTGTTGTTCAGTCACTCAGTCGTGTCCAACTCTTTGCCACCCCGTGGACTGCAGCATGCCAGGCTTCCCTGTCCATCACCATCTCCCACAGCTTGCTCAGACTCACGTCCATCAAGTCGGTGATGCCATCCACCCATCTCAACCTTTGTAATCTCCTTCTCTTCCTGCCTTCAATCTTCCCCAGCATCAGGGTCTTTTCCAGGAGGTCTAAGGCAATTCAGGGGAAGGTTTTGAGGAGAGAGAAGGGAAGGAACTCTCAAGAGCCTTGCTAGTTCCTTTATGGGAGAGCTGAACTGCAATGAGGCACTTTGAAGCCCAAATATGTCCCAATTTCATGGACAGATAACAGGGCTAGAAGGTTGGTGCTCTGCCCCTTCAGCCTCTCCTGTACATGACTGGAACCCTAGGTCATTCTCTTCAGAGTTAA
This sequence comes from Oreotragus oreotragus, assembly GCA_006410675.1. NCBI lineage: Eukaryota > Metazoa > Chordata > Mammalia > Artiodactyla > Bovidae > Oreotragus > Oreotragus oreotragus. Next base: position 268,098 of record SJYX01017601.1, on the reverse strand, counting down.
ACCTACACTTAGCTGTGAGAACAATCCTATTCTCACGAGAAACTCTAGAAGCCTTCATTTAGGAGTCCAGCATCACAATGTAGATGACCTGGTATCTTAGTTCTAGTAGCAAGGCGATTGATTTCCCGCCCTCTCCTCTATCCTTGGATACCTGGATGCACTTATTTTCTTCTCCAGGCCTCAGTCCTTGCATTGAGAGACTCCCTGGAGAGTCATTTCTTCTGGAACTAGGACTGATCTTGCTCTGTTAATTTCCAACCCTTGGGACCAACCCAGCAGATGGAATATTCTCCTTATTTTGCTAACTGCTTGGGCTTCCCTTGTGGCTCAGCTGGTAAAGAATTCGTCTGCAGTGTGGGAGACCTGGGTTCGATCCCTGGGTCAGGAAGATCCCCTGGTGAAGGGAAAGGCTATCCACTCCAGTATTCTGGCCTAGAGAATTCCATGGACTGTATAGTCCATGGGGTAGCAAAGAGTCTGACATGACTAAGTGACTTTCACACCTTATAGAAGTATAATTAATACATGATAGACTGCATATATTTAAAATGTGTAATTTGCTAAGTTTTGACATATGTTCACAATTATGAAACCATGACAACAATCAAAATAAAAAGCCTATTACTGCAAAAGTTTCCTCTTACCCCTGATAATCCTTCCCTTCTGCCATTTATCTCTGTCACCATATACTCATTGTCCTTTTCTAGAATCTTAAGTAAGTAGAATCATGCATCATGTACCCTTATTTTGCCATGCTTCTTTTACTCAATGTAATTATTTTGAGATTCATTCCTGTGATTGCATGTGTTAATATCTTTAATTGCTAAGCAATATTCCATTACGTATCAGAATTTCTTTATGTACTCATGTGTTGATGAATATTTTGAATTGTTTCTCAATTTTGGTTATTACCAAAAAGAGTTGCTATGAGTATTCATGGACAAGTCTTTGTATGAGCATATGTTAGTGCTTCTCTTTGGCAAATAACTGGAAGTAGAATGGCTGGATTGTATGACAGGTGTATTTTAACTTTTTAACAAAGTACCAAGTTGTTTTCCAAAGTGATTGTACCAGTTTATTTTATTTTCTTGTGCTCCAAAATCATGAGGGCAGTGACTGTGGCCATGAAATTAAAAGATGCTTGCTCCTTGGAAGAAAAGTTATGACAAACCTAGACAGCATATTAAAAAGCAGAGACATCACTTTGGCGACAAAGGTCCATATAGTCAAAGCTATGTTTTATCCAGTAGTCATGTACAGAGGTGAGAGTTGGACCATAAAGAAGGCTGAGCACCAAAGAAATGATACTTTTGAATTGTGGTGCTGGAAAAGACTCTTGAGAGTCCCTTGGACAGCAAGGAGATTAAACCAGTCAATTCTAAAGGAAATCAACCCTGAATATTCATTGGAAGGACTGATGTTCTAATACTTTAGCCACCTGGTGTGAAGAGATGACTCATTGAAAAAGACCCTGATGCTGGAAAAGATTGAAGGCAAAAGGAGAAGGGGGCTGGAGAAGATTACATGGATGACATGGTTAGATAGCATCAGCGACTCAATGGGCATGAGTTTGAGCAAACTCCAGGAGATTGTGAAGGATGGAGAATTGTGGTGTGCCACAGCCCAGGGGGTCTCAAAGACTTAGACGTGACTTAGCCACTGAAGAGTAACAGTAACATTTTGCCCTCAGAAGTATATTAGATTCCAGTTTCTCTCAGTCTTCATCAACACTTGCTATGGGGGTTTTATTCATTTCTTCACTGTGATAGTTATACAACAGTATCTAATTGTAGCTATAATTTGCATTCTCCTGATGAATAAAGATGTTGAGAATTTTTTCATGAACTTATGTATTATCTTCATATCTTCTTCAATGAAGTGTCTAAGTCTTTTGCCTATGTTTTATTGAGTTGCTTGTTTTCTTATCATATTCTTTTGAGAGTCCTTTATACATTGTTAATGTAGGTCCTTATCAGACATAAATAGCAAATATTATCTCCAAATTTATAGTCTTCTTTTCATTCTCTTAAAAATGTCTTTTAATTTAAACTGATTTTTTCTTTCATAGATTATGTCTTAATGTTGTACCTAAATACAACTGAATCCAAGATTAACTCCACAAATTTACTACATTTGCTCTACAAATTGTGTGGCTTTAGGTTTTACCTTTGTATCTGTGGTCTATTTTGAGTTACTTTAGTAAATATATGAAAGAAGGGTTGAAGTGGAATTCTATTTTTTTGTTTGTTTTTCAGATGGTTATTCAATTGTTTCAGCACCATTTGTTGAAGAGGTATCTTTTCACCAATGAAATGCTTTTGCATGTTAGTTACAATTTTGTTGTTCATATATGTGTAGATGGATCTATTTCTGGACTCTACTCTTTTCCACTGATCTATTTGTCAAAATATTGATGTCAGTTCTACATTATCTTGATAATTAGGTCATTGTAGTAAGTCTTAAAATAGGATAATTATAGTCTTCCAAAATTTTATTCTTTTTTCAGATCATTTTGAATATTTTAGGTCCTTTAAAATCCTTATGAGTTTTAGAATCAGTTTATCAATTTCCACAAACAAAATCAGCATTTTTGTTTAGACTGTGTTAAATCAAATATCAATTTAGAAAGACTTTTTCTTGGCAAGGACTCAGCCAATGAAGAACCATAAACCCTGAGTCTACCATACCCTCTCCCCACCCTCCCCACTCCCGCCAGCTTCCATTTCTCTCTTATTAAAGTACTTTCATTCTCTGCTAGGGCTGGGATTTGCATGTCTCACCATGGTTACAGACCACAAATTGCAGTTCCCTGCTGAACCCCTTTTATACTGGAGAAATATCTGGCAATCTATTTGTTTTAGGTCAACACACACAAAGTGCAAAAACCTTTCACAAAGAAACACATTTTGTATAATTCAATTTTTATGAAATATCCAGAATAAGCAAGTCTATAGACAGAGAGAAGTTGTGTTGGGCCAAGGAGATGGAGAAAAAGGAGTGATTGCTACTGAGTACAGGGTTTCTTTGGTGAGACAAAATATTTCAAAATTAGACTTCAGTGATGACTACACAATTCTGTCAGTACACTAAAAAACATTTTAAATGGGTGAATGGCATGGTACATGAATAAAAATAAAGCTTCATAAAACTCCTTTATAAAAAGGTCAATTTGGAGAGAATTAATATCTTAACAATCTTGAGTCCTTGGCCCATGAACATGGTATAAATTTTCTTTTATTTAGATCTTATTTAGCTTTTCAGAGCAGTGTATTTTGGTTTTCAGATCTTATACATATTTTATTTTTTCATGAATGATAGTGAAAGTCACTCAGCTGTGTCCAACTCTTTGTGATCCCATGGACTATAGCCTGCCAGGCTCCTCTGTCCATGGAACTGTCCAGGCAAGAATACTGAAGTGGTTTGCCATTTCCTTCTCCATTATTTTTTATATTTGCCCCTAAATATTTCATACTTTTGATGATATTTTAAAGTGCATTTTTATTTCAATTATTAATTTTTGGCTGCTAGTATAGAAATACAACTGATTTTTTAATTTGGATCTTGTTTCCTCTGACTTTGCTAAGCTCATTAGTTCTAGTAGCATTTTGGTAGAGTCCAATGAAACAGACAATCACATGGTCTTTAAATAAATCTCTCTCCTGGACACATCTCTCTAATGATGAGTGAATCCTGGACCCCTATCTCCCCAGATCTCTTTGCCTCATCATGATGTTATTGTTATGCAGACGACACTACCTTTATGGCAGAAAGCAAAGAGGAACTAAAGAGCCTCTTGATGAAAGTGAAAGAGTAGAGTGGAAAAGTTGGCTTAGAGCTCAACATTCAAGAAACTAAGATCATGGTATCTGGTCCCATCACTTCATGGCAAATAGACGGGGAAACAATGGAAACAGTGAGAGACTATTTTCTTGGGCTCCAAAATCACTGTTGATGGTGACTGCAGCCATGAAATTAAAAGACACTTGCTCCTCGGAAGAAAAGCTATGACCAACCCAGACAGCATATTAAAAAGCAGAGACATTATGTTGCTGACAAAAGTCTGTCCAATCAAGGCTATGATTTTTCCAGTAGTCATGTATGGATGTGAAAGTTGGACTATAAAGAAAGCTGAGTGCCAAAGAATCGGTCTAGTGTTGGAGAAAGCTCTTAAAAGTCTCTTGGACTGCAAGGAGATCCAACCAGTCCATCCTAAAGGAAATCAGTCCTGAATATTCATTGGAAGGACTGATGCTGAAGCTCCAATACTTTGGCCACCAGATGCAAAAAGCTGACTCCTTGAAAAAGAGTCAGCTGGGAAAGATTGAAGGCAGGAAGAGAAGAGGATGACAGAGGATGGGATGGCTGGATGGCATCACCGACTTGATGGACATCAGTTTGCGTAACCTCTGGGAGTTGGTGATGGACAGGGAGACCTGACGTGCCTCAGTCCATGGGGTCGCAAAGAGTCGAACATGACTGAGCAACTGAACTGAAATGCTGGATGCTCATTGCCAGTGCAGGCTATTCTGAGCACTGGGTATTATGTTTTCCAGAATACATAAATCACCTTTTAGGAAAAAGGAGTTCCCAGACCAAGTAGGTGGCTCCATGCCTAGCAATTAGCCAACTCTAGGAGCATTTGATTCTCAGTCCTGAAGTCTCCCCTTATGCCCCATGTCACTGTCTATAGATTCTTTACCACTGTGCCACCTGGAAATCTATATATATATATTTCTGAGTCACTTTGCAGAAGTTAACATATTGTAAATCAACTACACAATAAAATGTAAACTATCAGTTATGATGTAGATAAAAATGATACTATTGTGTGTGTCATTTCAGTACATATTCCTAAATAAATACAGAATAAGGGGTAGTGGTCATAAAGAGATTTCCAGAGGAAGTAACAGTTGGTCAGAGTCTCTGAACTGCAAAGAACTGACAGGCAGGAAAGGTGGAGATGTTGAACAGGCAGAGGAAACAGCTTGTGGAAGGCACGAAAGCATGAACTTAAAATACAGGCGTTGGGAGTTACAGTTAATTCATTCTGGCCGGGACTGAAGGATGTGGAGAAGAAGAGATAGAGTTAATAGCTCCAGAACAGAAGTGCCTATAAGAGGAAAACATTGCTTGTGTTCAATAAATTGCCTTCACTAAGCCGAAATCACTCTTACTGAACGCAAGCAAATAACTGCCTTCCAACCAGAAAGCAGATCGCTGGTTGCCATGTAAGGTTCATAAGACTCACTTCCGTCACTCTGTGTCTCTTCTGGAGATTTTTGTTATCATGTGGGGTATGTGCACAAGTTGTTCACACATTTCAGTTTGCTTTATTTTTTCACACGTTCATTTTTTTTTTCCTTTCGAGGAAATAATTTTCTTGTATCTTCTCAATGTAAGTTAAAAGTGCATAGGTTTTTGAAAAGGATGAACATGATGAGACATCAAGCACTAGTAATCCTGGACAATCATCTGAATGTAAAAAATCCCTATTTCAAACACAGTGTTCCAGCAGTGGGATGTCTTCAATGCTTTCTTTGTGCTGGTTTCATCATCAGTGAAGCCACTTCCCACCCCTACTCCCTTTCAGCTCAAAATTTCTTGGCAATATCCTTGTGACATACAATCCCCACTAACTCTCATTAACCCGGTAGCATCTTCCAGGGGAGGTGTTTCCCAGTATGACCAGAGGAACTTGGATTATGATGAGAATACTGTGTGTGTTGGAAAGTCTTTAAGATCAAATATAAGATGGAGGAGGGACAGGCAAAGGATGGGAAAGGAAGCATAAAGACAGGAGGAATGATCATGTTGCAACAAATGTGAATTTATTATTGTTTACCTTCAGGAAAACGGGAAAATGGTTCATGTCTTTCTTCCTTAATTGCTTGGTTGACCTCAGGGGGGAAAAAAAGAGAGAGAGAGAGAAGTCTAAGTTAAATGTACACTGTTTCATCTGAAAATGCTCATCCCTTGCTCCCAGGTACTTTCCTTTTTGGCTGAGTACCCGTGTGGTTTCTGCGTTTCTGAGCAGAGAGAGCCAGCGTCGCTCTAATAGCCCTTGAGAAAGTGCTTCAGGAGGTATTTGCAGAGAGCGAGATGCCAGGGCACAGCCTTGTCTCCTCACCATGCCCCAGATATTGAACCTTCCAGTAACTACAATTACAACCCAAACCACAAAATGTAGATTTACAGATTGTTTTCAACAACACCCATTCAAATTTACTTATATTTACACTAGAAAAATTAGGGTAAGTGCTATTGTGACCAGAGGCACAGACCAGGATCAATAACCAACCAATTCTTGGCTAATAAAGCACGTCTGTAAGGTTTAGAGTTGCTCGCTTCTGACTTTGAGGTTGGCCTCTAATGTCTTATCCATTGACTTTTCCCGTAAATATGTCTAATCGAGGCCATGTAGGATTCTAAAGAGAAATGATATACTTGGTTTGGTAAGAATTGCTAATTAAGCAAGTAAGTAAAACCTGTAGCTGCTGTGACTCCCAGCATTGCTCCTGTGGTGAAAATTTAGATACAAGAAATTAAAAGTAAAACAGCAACTTCCATTTTAGATTTACAGACCCTGTCTGTATGTGCGTATGTTACTTCTCCTTCTTCCAAATCATAATGGTTCCAAAATCACCTTTTAGAAGAGAACTTTAAAAGATGTCTATAACAATATTTCCCAGTGTTATAAAACCTTTTACCAGGAAAATAACATGCAAGATATTTTCATGTGACACAGGAATTCTTCAATCATCTTTAACTTCAGTTTGTACAAAGTTNGAGAACTTTAAAAGATGTCTATAACAATATTTCCCAGTGTTATAAAACCTTTTACCAGGAAAATAACATGCAAGATATTTTCATGTGACACAGGAATTCTTCAATCATCTTTAACTTCAGTTTGTACAAAGTTCTCAGTCCACAGTCACAAAAGATTACATTTCATATTAGAAAGGTCAAGAGAGATTAGTTTGGGTCCTTGTATACATGAATCATTAATTTTTTCTGATAACAGAGCAGGGTATTTAATCGAAACTAAAGGAAATAAAATAATGAATGACAAGGGAAGGGAATAGAAGGAGATCAAGAAAAGGTTTCTGCATATATATTCCCAGGCAGAAGAGTCCCGCCATAATGATACCTGTATGTGGAGAGGCTTTTTGATGAAGACACCTCCGCCTGGAGTGCTTGCTTGATGTATTCTGATTCCTCCAACACCTTGTTATCTCTGCTCCTTTGGCCAGAGGCAACAACACCCCCCCCCACCAATTCAGTTGATTAGAGACTGGTACAGGGGTGATGGTCGAGATTTCATTACCACAGAGGCCTGTTAGTGTGACTTTCTTCCAAGTTCACAAACCTGCCCTGTTCCTACCTGACCCCAGGTCACAAGGAGAATGAGGTGAGAATGTAATTCTCTCAGGGTAGAGATCTTACTGGCTGGTGCTTGGGGGGCATAAGGATGCACACACACAAAGATCCTGCCTTGCAGACACCCTGGCTTTATTGGTGTCCTGGGACTCAATTTTTCCATTGAATTTCTCTCTCTCCGGTTTTCATGGAAGGAGGGCAAATCATAGCAGAATTCCATTTTGAGGGGAAAAAGATTGGTTTATTTTGATGGAAATGATGCAGGCTATGCCGACCAGGGGGTCATGAAGACACCTTTTTTAGGTGGTTTGAACTATGATGCACGTAACGCACAAATTCCATTGAATTTCTCTCTCTCCGGTTTTCATGGAAGGAGGACAAATCATAGCAGAATTCCATTTTGAGGGGAAAAAGATTGGTTTATTTTGATGGAAATGATGCAGGCTATGCCGACCAGGGGGTCATGAAGACACCTTTTTTAGGTGGTTTGAACTATGATGCACGTAACGCACAAAGGATAGATTCCATAGTCCCTCATGTACTTGTGTCCTGATGGGACCAATCTGAAAGTGCTTGAATTTAATTTAATAACATTTTAATACAACTCAGTAAAACAACACAACGTGATACATTTATTGCCAATTTGATCCTCGGGGCAAACTAGGGAGAGAATAACTATTTTCATCTTGATATACACATGAGGAAATTGCAAAAGTCCATTCTCAAGGAGCTCACAGTCACATGGAGGAAACACTGAGCGATACTAGCTTATGACAAGGGATGTCATGCAAATGTCATACAGGACAGGTGCTGATGAAGGACTGCAACACCAGGTTCAGGTTCAAGCGGCACGTTGACGGAACGGAAATCATCTAGAGGAGTAAGGAGCCCTCCATTCTGAAGTATTACTAATGAGTCCCCAGACATTTGATTTTGAAAATTGAAACCTTGTCTCCATTAAAGCATGATTTAAAAATTAAAAGAGATAAGCCAGAAACTAGAAGATGATATCTTCAATCCATATAACAAGCAAAGATTAGAATTTACAAATATAAAGAACTCCTGCAAATAAAAAGGTAAACATACCTAGTGAGTAAATAGGAAAAAAAGACAGAAATTTTAGATAAGAAATGCATATTACTATTTAGTATGTGAAACCTCCATCGTAAGTTTATTAGTATCATGTAATTGTTAATCAAGACCACAAAGAAATATCACTTTATATCACTACATTGGCAAAAATCAAAGGCGTTTACATAAAACTCATATATTGCTGGTGGGAGTATTAATTAGTACACCTACTCTGAAAACAATGTAGAATGATTTTGTGAAGTTAAACAGTCACATACCCTAAGACCCAACCCGTGTGTTCTAGGAGATATGCATGTGAATCTTCATAGCAGCAGTGCTCAAAATTGCAAAAAGCTGGAAATAATCCAAATATCCATCAACAGGAGAGTGGATAAATAAATTGTGATATAGTAAACATGATGGAATGTCTTCCATGGTAATAATGAATAAGCTATGGCTACAAACAACAGCATGGGTGAATTCTAGAAATGGAATATAATTCTGAAAATACAATTTCAAACAAAAATTGCAACATAGAGAAGACTTAATATAATCTGACACTTGTATAGTAAATCTTAAATACAAGTGCAATTAATCAATATATCTTTAAATAAGAATATATATGTGATAAATGCATTGCAGCCAAACAGGGAAAATAAACACAGATTTCAGGATGATGAGTGCTTCTGTAAAGAGATTAAAGTAATGGGTGGGGGGGGGCACTTAGCTTTTATTGGTGGTAAAAGCTCATTGGAAACTGTATTAGAATCTCATATACATTGACTAGGAAGTTAGACTAAATGATCTATAAGTTATTTTTTACAATGAGCCAAAATACTCAAAATAGGCAAAGTACATCCTTTCATTATAAATTAATAAACTGGAAAATATGTTAAACAGAAATTACCTAAATTCCTTAAAAAAGCAGCATTTTGAATTGCTCAAAGAATACAAGAGTGAAACCCACCACACCAGATTTTTCATGAGNCCAATTATACAGAGTGAAGTAAGCCAGAAAGAAAAACACCAATACAGTATACTAACACATATATATGGAATTTAGAAAGATGGTAATGAGGACCCTGCATGCAAGACAGCAAAAAAAGCAGCATTTTGAATTGCTCAAAGAATACAAGAGTGAAACCCACCACACCAGATTTTTCATGAGCCCGTAATATGAGAACAATATTGTCAGACTCACCAAATATGACAAAGACAGTGATAATGGTAAATTTACAAACTCAAGGGCTGAAAGGAAATACCTTGAACTATTCTTTAGATAATTATGAAATAGGCCCTTAGAATATAAGAAAACAAACCACAATAAATATATATTAAAGCAGAAAACAATTAATTAAAAATAGGAAGAAATATAATGTATTAGTGAAAAACTTAGCTCTTTGAGAAAAAAAAAAAATGATTTCCTGGAAAATTCAACAACAGGAAGCCTGAAAGAGACAAACGCTCAGATGACTAACTAGCGAAAGAAAAGAGAGAGAGCAACCGAAATGAAATGAACACAAGCAATGACCCGGATTCCGTCGCTTCAGACCACACTGCCCTTACACGCTTTTCCTGCTTTCCCTCATAAACCATTAGGAAGCACACAGAGGAGGGGGTGCCGCTCTGGTCTTTGTTTGCATCTTCTTACTGATTCGATTATACAGTAATGTAGCTAAGGGCACCTTATCCTTTGGATATTCATTGGAACACTGGGAGGTATTTATGAATTTTTAAAGACGTAGTTCTGAGTCAGTTCTCGGTTATTGACAATCCCCTTTGCACAGGGCACTGGGCCAGGCAGAGTGCAGGAGCAAAGGAGGAGGGAGGCCTCAGCACCTGCCTTCAAGGAGCAGACTAACCTGAGACTCCTCTGGCGAGGGGAGTCCCTGCCTAGCCTGGCCTCTGGTAGACTGATCCACTTGTCAGGACAAGAAAGAAGAACCAGGCAAGGAAAAATAAAGGTTCCTAATGACCAGTGACCCTGCACAGCACAGAGCTCCTGGGACAGCCAGCATCCCTGCCCTCCCTTCCCACTTCCCAAACTGAGTGGCACTTATGATAATCTACAGTCAGGGTTTCAGGAGTCAGGGTAATCATTTGATGATCATAACAGATAGTTTAAAAAAGATACCTTTACAGAAAAAGAACACAAGGAGCCCATCATAACGCATGTAAGTAAATAAAGGCTATAGGAAAAGGTACCAGTCTAACAATAATTATTTCTGAGTCATTATAATTTTCTTCTTTTCTGTATTTTATAAATATTCTACTATAGAAATTTCTGAAGTTATATCTGGGGAAATTATTTTTATACTATTTAATACTCTCATTTACAGAAAATGGTTTTCTTTTTTGCCTCACCTTCCTAGGGCCCTGTTGTATAGCCCAAATGCTACACTTAAACAAAGGATTTGCTCTAAGTGAAACAGTCTCAGCTGGGAGTGCTGGTCAGTGAAATGAGGGGCACTGGATGAAAGAAGAATAGTCCCTTATAGCTGTGTTCTTATGAGCTGAGTGAAGAGAATGTGTGGGCAATTATCCAGTGAAGAATATGGCTATAAGGATGTGATCAGCAGAGTCAAAGGCTGAACCAAGGAAGACTTTGCTCTTATTGCTCCCTTGTAAAGCAGTGATTCACAAATTTACCTCCACCTTAGAATCCTCTGGCGGGGTTGGTGGTTTAATCGCTAAGTTATGGCATACTCTTGTGACCTCATGGACTGTAGCCTGACAGGCTCCTCTGTCCATGGGATTTCCCAGGCAAGAATACTGGACTGGGGTGCCATTTCTTTCTCCAGGGGATCTTCCCAACCTAGGAATTGAACCCACGTTTTCTGCGTTGCAGGTAGATTTTTTACCACTGAGCCATCAGGGATTCTGGCATCTTTCAAATCTCTTGTCCAGGGCACATCACTCATAAATTACATCTGCATCTCTGGGGGTGGAAATGAGGCTTCTGGATGTCTTTAAATTTCCCAGTGATTCTAATATGGATCCAAGTTTGAGAATAATACAGGCTTTTTTTTTTTTTTTTTTTGCTTGTAATAGAGAGATGGTATCGCCAACTCAATGGACATGAGTTTGAGCAAACTCTGGGAGATGGTGAAGGATAGGGAAGTCTGGCATGTTTCAGTCCATGGAGTTGCAAAGAGTTGGACATGACTGAGTGATTGAACAACAACAACAAATAGAGAGATAATTAAACAGTAATCTCCCTTAATTTGTATTATTCAACCTGATAGAAGTCATTTAAGGAGTTGCTATTAGAGCAGCTTTGCAAGATCTAAAGAGGTGGACCATCCCACAGCAGAATTGCACTGGCCTTCTCTATGTGAGTTTTAGAAGATTGTGTGATATGTTAGAAAAAGTACACGTTCTGAAGACAAACAGACCTGGTTTTCCCTTTATCACCTGGTTTAGACCCCGGGTGGACCCAGTTCTTACTGCAGCCAGGAGTATCAGGTCCACACAGTCCTGGCAGCCCACAGCCCTGAGAGTGTCAGGCCTGCTGCAGGCTGGGCTTTCCCCTCTTCCTGAGTCCAGTCGGTACTGACCACTCAGAACTGAGAGCCCTGAAAATGCGCCTTCTCCTTCCCCCCAGGCTGGTGTTTTGCAACCTTCCTAAGACTTCGCAGAAGGTCTTGTAAGCCTTCCATGGTGGCCACCATGTGAGTTCACATGCATCCTTGTTTTGATTACTCACTTTCTTCCTGCCTCATACCCTGGCCCTAAGATATCATCTTAAAGATTATATCCAGATATGCTATCTATCGGAGAAGGCAACAGCACCCCACTCCAGTACTCTTGCCTGGAAAATCCTACGGATGGAGGAGCCTCGTAGGCTGCAGTCCATGGGGTCACTAAGAGTCGGATTTGACTGAGCAACTTCACTTTCACTTTTCACTTTCATGCATTGGAGAAGTAAATGGCAGCCCACTCCAGCGTTCTTGCTTGGAGAATCCCAGGGATGAGGGAGCCTGGTGGGCTGCCGTCTATGGGGTCGCACAGAGTCGGACATGGCTGAAGTGACTTAGTAGCAGCATGCTATCTATATGCAACAGGTTACTCATCTCAGGGTCTCACATCAGGAGAACTCAAGTAAGGGCATTACTGTGTTTCATGTACAGAGGTCCCACTCCAGCGTTCTTGCTTGGAGAATCCCAGGGATGAGGGAGCCTGGTGGGCTGCCGTCTATGGGGTCGCACAGAGTCGGACATGGCTGAAGTGACTTAGTAGCAGCATGCTATCTATATGCAACAGGTTACTCATCTCAGGGTCTCACATCAGGAGAACTCAAGTAAGGGCATTACTGTGTTTCATGTACAGAGGTAAGCATTTGGACCATACATACATTGCCAGTAATATCTTTTTACATAGTTGTAAAAATTAAATGAAAAAATAAAAATGATAGATTACATATAATAACTATATAGAAAGCACCTCTATAAAGAAGGTGTTTTTTTTTTTTTTCTTTCCTTCCTTTTCACTAGTTCCAGGCTTAGAAACTGAGAGATAGGAGGTTCCCTAACTTTCTGAAACTTAAATTCAGCACAGTCCAACTCCAGAAATGGAGTTCATCCTTTATCAGAATCTTTTCTTTTTTCTTTTTGTTCTCAATTCCATTTTATACAAGTACCAAAAGATGCAAAACAACCTGTTAATGAAAACTCATGTGATACATTTTGTGCTAACACTTGAAATACATTTACTAATTAAGACAACCAACACTTTTCCTTTTATATGCATTTATTTTTTGTGGCATTTATTCCCGGGCCATAAGTTTTTGTTTCTTCAGTTTCTTCTGGGATATCTTTTTCTTCTGTGCAACCTCCTCTTCTGGTTTAGGAACAGTCTGTTCTTTTTCAGTAAGGATCATCTCAATGTGGCAGGGAGAGCTCATGTAGGGGTTGATCCGACCGTGAGCTCTGTAGGTCCTGCGCCTCATCTTAGGGGCTTTGTTCACTTGGATGTGCTCAATGACCAGAGAATCTACATCTAAGCCCTTAAGTTCAGCATTACTCTCTGCATTTTTGAGCATGTGTAGTAAAAATTCAGCACTCTTTTTGGGCCTCCGACCCTGAGTCCAGCCCCACTGTTCGGCCTGTGCACACCTACCAACTCCACCGATGTAACGACAGAATGGCACACATTGCTTCTTTAACGTGACATCCTTCAGATACTCGGTGGCTTTTCAGATATGCATACCCTTTATGGCCTGGGCAGTTTCACGAGTTTTCTTAAAGTGTACAAGAAGATTTGAACCTCTTGATTTGCATGATTTTGTGGGGNTAACGACAGAATGGCACACATTGCTTCTTTAACGTGACATCCTTCAGATACTCGGTGGCTTTTCAGATATGCATACCCTTTATGGCCTGGGCAGTTTCACGAGTTTTCTTAAAGTGTACACGAAGATTTGAACCTCTTGATTTGCATGATTTTGTGGGGGTTTCTGGGTCAAGTGAATAGCACACCATTTTTAGGGGTCACCTCAGGCCGCTGCAACCTCATTCACTACCTTCCTGTGACCCATCAATCTCCCAAACAACAAACAAACAAACAAAATCCAGAAACAGAAAAAGAGTCGCTTCTCATCTCAAGAGCAAAATTCCTAACTGGCCAGAGCTGGTTAGAGATGAAAACTGTCCTGTGTGGCTTTGGCATGTCTTTATTTCCTCTTCCCATTTCCTCTGTGCCTTAGACCAGGTCTGGATGCTACAACCCAAACTCATGGTGTCAAGTATACACAAGTACCTTCCATAGCCAGCTCTCACTCCAGCCTATGGTTGAAGTGCTATGCTATGGAGGGTCATAAAAAAGGTGGAAGATTCAAACTCACCCCATCATATACAGCTGTCAGAATAAAAATTTTTTAAAAACCCAGAAAAAGTCTTAGCAATTTCAGTCTTTCTGAAAAGTTTTGTTTTTTCAAAGTCATCTATCTTATCATTGGTTAATTTGTTAGTACCTTTGTATCCATTTGTATCCATTTAATGGATACAACCTTTGTATCCATTAAAAAAAATTAAAAGTAGTTTTCTTGCTACTGGAAGAAGCAGAACTTAAGCATTCTTCTAATACCAGCTGTGTGCACCTACAATTTTGTCTTAAAGAAAGATGTCTTTATTATGGCATGGAAAATGTATAAGAAAAGAGCTCTTGTGGTAGAAACACCATATGCGAGGCAGCACTTGATGTAAGCATTGAAGAACTCTTAATGTCTACACAGAAGTGAGGACAAGGATTGATCACCTGTGATGTGAAAATCTCTGAGATGAGGGTGGAGAGGACAGCAGTACATCTGGGTTTGTCTGGGATACCTGGTGTGCTGGCTCAGAACCAGTTTACTCTTCTCGTCTTGGTCTATCCGCTTTAGCCCTTGGCTAGTATTTTTAAGTATTATTTTTTTCATTTTTAAAGGATGATTATTAATCATGGCCCACCAGTCTTGTCCAGGACTGTGTGAGATGCATGTGCAATGAATGTAGTTCATGCTCTAGGCTTAGTCAAATCTTAGAAACAACCAGCGATAGCTCTATCCTGACACAGTATAACTACCACCTCCTTTTCAGGGATAGTGTGCAGGAAGCTCCCTGTTGAACAAAGTACACCTGGGCATAGGCAGCTGGAACAGCTAATGCTTTGCAACCTCAGGTTCTGAAGGGAGTGATACTGAACAGGATTCTATGGGACCTTCTGGGGATAGACCTCCTTCCCCAGCCCTTGTGTCCCCTTCCTCTTGTTTGTAGAAAAGCCTCAGCTTTCCTGAGTTCCAAAGGGCAAATTTAACCATAGAAGTGAGAAAATGCAGAAACAAAGGAAAATAGTCGAGCAAGACAAAATAATAATTGTTGTTCTTTAGGCACTAAGTCATATCTGACTCTTTTGCCACCCTTGGATTGTAAGTGAAAGACCTTTAGTTCCTCCTCGAAGGGTTATGCTGGGAAAGATTGAAGGCAGGAGGAGAAGGGGACAACAGGATGAGATGGTTGGCTGGCATCACTGACTAAATGGGCATGAGTCTGACCAAATTCCAAGAGCTGGTGATGGACAGGGAAGCCTGGCATGCTGCAGTCCATGCGGTCACAAAGAGTTGGACCCAACTCTTTGAGCAACTGAGCTGACTTACTGACAAAGGGTTATAGATAATATCATGAGCCATATATTTGAATTATTTACCATTTGTAGATATTAAAACCCCCAGCAGGTAGAAGAATTTAATTGCCTACTGACCACCATCATGTAGACCTCTGGCCATATGGAACCAAAAGGCTGGTGACTGAGATTTCTGAAATGTCACCCTGGGACCTCAACGTCAATCAATCAGAGTGTTGTGCATGAGCTGATCAGGTACCCTCAGACCATTTCCTTCACACTGACTTTAAAAACTCTTCCCTGGAAACCATCCAGGAGTCTTTTGAGCACAAGCAACCTATTTTCTCTGCTTGTTGGTGGTGGTGTTCAGTTGCTAAGTCATGTCCAACTCTTTACTACCCCGTGAACTACAGCACACCAGGCTTCCCTGTCCTTCACTATCTCCCAGAGCTTGCTCAAACTCATGTCCACTGAGTCGATGATACCATCCCACCATCTCATCCTCTGACGTCCCCTTCTCCTCCTGCCTTCAATCTTTCCCAGTATCAGGGTCTTTTCAAATGAGTCAACTCTTTGCATNCCCTGTCCTTCACTATCTCCCAGAGCTTGCTCAAACTCATGTCCACTGAGTCGATGATACCATCCCACCATCTCATCCTCTGACGTCCCCTTCTCCTCCTGCCTTCAATCTTTCCCAGTATCAGGGTCTTTTCAAATGAGTCAACTCTTTGCATCAGGTGGCCAAAGTATCAGAGCTTCAGCTTCAACATCAGTCCTTCCAATGGATATTCAGGACTGATTTCCTTTAGGATTGACTGATTTGATCTCCTTGCCGTCCAAGGGACCCTCAAGAGTCTTCTCCTGTGCTGCAATTTGAAAGCATTAATTCCCTACAACAAACAATGTACTTTTCCTTCATTATAACCTGGTGTTAGTAAATTGGCTCTACTGTGTGTTGAGCAAGCAAACCCAGTCTGGTTTGGTAATGGGAGATGCATCCAGCACCACTGGTTCTGCGAGACCCTTGAATATGTATGTCACCCTAAGAATTCTGGTTAGTGTGCTCCATGAGAAATTTAGAATATTATAGATTAGTTATATATAAAGTGTACATCAGAAAGATGCTAAGCAATATTGACATAAAGTGTATAGAGAGACCGGTTTGAGACATTTTGCAATTGTGGTTTTATCATTTATAACATGGTATAAATTTACAACTATTCCTTCATTATATTATTGATATTATCTCTTTTGGGGGCAATGCCTTTCAGTACCAATGATTAAAAAAAAAAGAAAGGGTATATTGAATAAAACAATTGGGCTTAAGATCTAAATTTCTGTTGGAAATCTGCTGATGAATTGATGAATGACTAATTTGATAAAATGTCAATGTTATTTGCTATGAGGTCCCTGAGGATATCTCTGACCACATGAAAACCAGAAGACACAAATATGCTTAAAAAGTATCAATATTCAACTTGAATATTTTGTAGCAGTGCTAAAACTGTGCCAAAATTAACCATTTAATAAATACAACTACAAAATTTAAGTATATAGATCATTCTTTGGTACATGACTTCCACTTGAATCAAGTAACAGCTAGTGGAGGTGATGGAATTCCAGCTGAGCTATTTTGAATCCTAAAAGATTATGCTGTTAAAGTGCTGCACTCAATATGCCAGCAAATTTGAAAAGCTCAGCAATGGCCACCAGAGTGAAAAAAGTCAGTTTTCATTCAAATCTCAAAAAAGGGCAATGCCAAAGGATGTTCAAACTATGGCACAATTGTGTTCATATCACATGCTAGCAAAGTAATTCTCAAAACTCTTGAAGCTGGGCTTCAACAGTACGGGAACCGGGAACTCCCAGATGTAGAAGCTGGATTTAGAAAAGGCAGAACCAGAGATCAAATTGCTAACATCTGCTGGACCACAGAAAAAACAAGGCAATTCCAGAAAAACATTTACTTCTGCTTTATTGACTACAGTAAAGCCTTTGACTGTGTGGATCACAACAAACTGTGGAAAATACCAGATGACCTTACTTGCCTCTTAAGAAACCTGTACGTAGGTCAAGAAGCAGTAGTTAGAACAGTTAGAACTGGACATGGAACAAAAGACTCGTTGCAAATTGGAAAAAGAGTGCATCAGGGCTGTATATTGTCACCTTGTTTATTTAGCTTATATGCAGAGTTCGGTTCAGTTCAGTTCATTCAGTTGCTCCATCGTGTCCGACTCTTTGGGACCCCTGTGAATCACAGCACGCCAGGCCTCCCTGTTCATCACCAACTCCCAGAGTTCACTCAAACTCATGTCCATCGAGTAGGTGATGCCATCCAGCCATCTCATCCTCTATTGTCCCCTTCTCCTCCTGCCCCCAACCCCTCCCAGCATCAGAGTCTTTTCCAATGAGTCAACTCTTTGCATGAGGTGGCCAAAGTACCGGAGTTTCAGCTTTAGCATCATTCCTTCCCAAAGAATACCTAGGACTGATCTCCTTTAGAATGGACTGGTTGGATCTCCTTGCAGTCCAAGGGACTCTCAAGAGTCTTCTCCAACACCATTGTTCAAAAGCATCAATTCTTCAGCACTCAGCTTTCTTCACAGTCCAACTCACATCCATACATGACCACTGGAAAAACCATAGCCTTGACTAGACAGACCTTTGTTGGCAAAGTAATGTCTCTGCTTTTCAATATGCTATCTAGGTTGGCCATAACTTTTCTTCCAAGGAATAAGCATTTTTTAATCTCACAGCTGCAATCACCATCTGCAGTGATTTTGGAGCCCCCCAAAATAAAGTCTGACACTGCTTCCACTATTTTCCCATCTATTTCCCATGAAGTGATGGGACCAGATGCCATGATCTTNGCTTTCTTCACAGTCCAACTCACATCCATACATGACCACTGGAAAAACCATAGCCTTGACTAGACAGACCTTTGTTGGCAAAGTAATGTCTCTGCTTTTCAATATGCTATCTAGGTTGGCCATAACTTTTCTTCCAAGGAATAAGCATTTTTTAATCTCACGGCTGCAATCACCATCTGCAGTGATTTTGGAGCCCCCCAAAATAAAGTCTGACACTGCTTCCACTATTTTCCCATCTATTTCCCATGAAGTGATGGGACCAGATGCCATGATCTTTGTTTTCTGAATGTTGAACTTTAAGCCAACTTTTCACTCTCCTCTTTCACTTTCATCAAGAGTACATCATATGCAGAGTACATCATAACAAATGCCAGGCTGGATGAAGCTCAAGTTGGTATCAAGATTGCTGGGAGAAATATTAATAATCTCAGATACACAAATGACAGCACACTAATGGCAGAAAGGAAGAGGAACTGAAGAGCCTCTTGATGAAGGTGAAAGAGGAGAGTGAAAAAAGCTAGGTTAAAACTCAACACTCAAAATACGAAGATTGTGGCATTTGGTCCCATCACATCATGGCAAATAGATGGGCAAACAGTGGAAACAATGACAGACTTTATTTTCTTGGGCTCCAAAATCACTGCGGTGGATACCTGCATGGTAGGAAGTTAAAAGACACTTAGTCGTTGGAAGAAAAGCTATGACAAACCTAGACAGTGTATTAAAAAGCAGAGACACCACTTTACCAACAAAAGTCCATCTGGTCAAAACTATGGTTTTTCCAGTAGTCATGTATGGATGTGAGAGTTCGACAATAAAGAAGGCTTAGTGCTGAAGAATTGATGCTTTCAAACTGTGATGCTGGAAAAGACTCTTGAGAGTCCCTCGGACAGTAAGGTGATCAAACCAGTTAATCCTAAAGGAAATCAACTCTGACTATTCATTGAAAGGACTGATGCTGAAGCTGAAACTCCAGTAATTTGGCCATGTGATGCAAAGAAGCCGACTCATTGAAAAAGACTCTGATGTTGGGAAAGATTGAGGGCAGGAGGAGAAGAGGGTGACAGAGGATGAGATGGTTGGATGGCACCATTAGCTCGATGGACATGAGTTTGAGCAAACTCTGGGAGATAGTGATGGACAGGGAAGCCTGGTGTTCTGTGGTTCATGTGATTTCAAAAAGTCAGAACTGAGAGACTGCACAACAACAACTGCTCTCCACTGAATTTGCTCATTTTTTTAAGTTGCAAATTGTGTAACCAAGACTCTTGTGCATGTATAAAAAGTCAAGAGAGAATTTTAATATGCCAGCTCTGTTAGAAAAGGAAGAAAATTGCAAGGAATGAGAAGACTCCCATTTTATATCAATGTCATCAGTTGGTGTAAGTAGAATTTAGCTAATTTCATCCAACTTCTAGAATCAAAATAAAGTTTTCAAACAGTTTGTTAAAGATGAAATATTTGACATTATTATGAATATCATAGTCAGTTTGGTCAAAAAGTTCAACATAAATAAAATTTTTGTTGATTTGGGGATAAGAAAACTAATATAAATTTGGGGCGGCATAGTGTTATGGTGAAAGTGATGTTTAACTAATCTAATAAATCTATGGTACAGAAATAATTTTGTCAAATTGGTTGTGCACAAACATAATTCTTAATTCATCTAAACACAATGCTATAAAGTGCCAAAAAATAGAAATAGTTGTTGCTAGAATTGACAATTTTTAAATTCAGATATAATTGAAATATAGCATTATATTAGTTATAGTTGTACTACATAATAATTCAGCAATTTAAGCAATGTGGAATAATCATTAAATAAATTTAGTTATCATTCAAGAATTGACAAATATTTTTGCATGTACAGAAAGTAACTAAATTACAATTTTTTTGTTGAGACAAAATTGATGTTGAATTTTAAAAATGGCATGGCAGTATGCTATTTCTCACTTTGCTACTCCTAGTATTTGGTTTTTAAAATGTCTTAGACTTATTGAAATGTATTTATAAATAAATACACTGACTTATGTGACTGACAGAGGTAGCAAACTTTCAGAAAAAGCTTTATTTGCATTTTGTTCAATATATTGAAAATGATTCATCTGACTGTTCAACAAATGGAGCACCTAAAGCTTTTCTGGTGACAGTGACAAAACTGGCAAATAGGAAAATACTCAAAATCAAGAGTGAAACTGACCAAAATAAATAATGAGAGTTGAAATTGTCCATGATTTAATTTTGACATCTATGTTCTTTGGAATATCTTGATTTTGAGAAAGAATTTACAATAACGTTCTCATATTCAATTGGATACATTTCTCTTCTGTATTGAAACGGAACAAAAGTGAAAAGACCTGTCATTTGTAGTATCTAAATTTGGTGAAATATTCAAAAGGACCATAAATGTAGAGAATTTATTTTATGAGTTTCATCTTTGAAAAATAGTTGTTCTGAAAATGGAAGCAAAATGAGAGTGTCTATAAAAAAATTTTAGCCTAACCATTTATATATTTTCAGGTTAGAAATGAAAATTTTCTTCATTTAATACCAGGTGCACCTGCAACTGTAAAAAAGTATTTTCTTAATAAAATGTGGTATGTTCTATGTGATAGCAGTATTAGAATGTGCTAACAGTTAAAATTATTAACATAAAATTCAGCTCTTTAGAAGACTGCAGACAATTTTATGAAAAAGTTAAAAGTAATATGTGTATGTAACACACATTCTTATAAAAAGCACGAGTGACGTGGTACTAAAGACAGCTAAAAACAGATTAAAATATCGAATATGTAATAAGTATAATTGTTCTGATTGCTGTTTTTTCATGTTTAGATAACCAAAATAATACTTACTAAAATGTACCTAACCCAGTGTTATTTTCATTTTTCAGACAGGATTTTCTTTTTCAAAACAGGTTTTGAATAGAGCTGATTATGTAGATCCACCAGTGTTGTAAATCCAATTGAGCCCATTGCATAATTTTTAAAATATATAATTATAATTGTTTTTAATTTTCCTTTCACTGGAAGCTCTCCTTCAAGGTCACTGGGTTATTTGTTTGGTCATCCTGTGGGCTGAGGTTCCTGAAGAACCTGAGTCTAGCTCTGGGGGCTGGGCACATATGCTGACGTCACTGACAACCACGAGGGGAGACATGGGAAAGGTAGAAGAGACTCAGTGACTAGCCAGCCGCTAAGAGAATGACTCAGACAGTGGTGCTTGGAGCTCACAGTACGGGGACGTGACTGCTGCCCGGAGTGCATTTGAAAGTTTTTACAGAGGTGTTTACCTTGGGTTAGGCTTGGGAAGTGAATAAGATCTGGAGATGCAGGTAAGCCTGTGGGTTGGAAGAGAACTTCCTGGATGACAGCAGTGCCGATAATAGATGGTCTGGATCCAGTAAGAACACTTAGGGAAGGAATCATCTTGAAACACTCTGACTGACAAACTTTTTTTCAAGGCAAGCTTAAAAAAAAATCGACCTAGTTATTGACAGTGCATAAGCCTGATAAACTTGATGGATTTAGGACTTTCCAAACAATATTTTTACTTAATCTCCAAACTGATTAATTAGAAGTTGTGCATTTTTCTTGACAAAAGTTAGTATTTTGCATTTCCAGAATTCTGCAGATGTATGATAAGAAAGTTTGAGAAGCATCAGGAAGTAAAAAAAAGAAAGTTTCTATTCTGTATTCAATGTCCTGTGATAAACCATAATGGAAAAGAATATAAACATTATATATATAAATGTGTGTATCTATATATATGTATATAAGCATATTATATATGCATGTGTGTTTATATGTATATATGTTTACATATACATATGTGTGGGCTTTCCTGATAGCTCAGTTGGTAAAGAATCTGCTTGTAATGCAGAATACCCCAGTTCAATTCTTGGGTCAGGAAGATCCACTAGAGAAGGGATAGGCTACCCACTCCAGTATTCTTGGGCTTCCTTGTTGGTCCAGCTGGTAAAGAATCACCTGCAAAATGGGAGACCTGCCTTCGATCCCTGGGATAGGAACATCCCCTGGAGAAGGGAAAGGCTACCCACTCCAGGATTCTGGCCTGGAGAATTCCATGGACTGTATAGTCCATGGGGTTGCAGAGTCAGACATGACTGAGCGACTTTCACTTTCACTACATATAAGTGTGTGTGTGTGTGTATGTCTATATATATATATATGTACATATATACATTTACATGAATGTGTGTATATATGTATGGGCTTCCCTGGTTGATCAAATGGTAAAGCATCTGCCTGCAGTGCAGGAGACCCAGGTTCAATCCCTATATATATGTATACAACTGAATCACTTTTCTCTACAGCAGAAAATAACACAGCACTATAAATCAGCTATACTTCAATGAAAAAAAAAAGTTTCAAACTTCATGCCATCCTGGACTTACTCACAGCCCCACAGCAAACAGACTCTGTTATGTTAGTTTCCTGAGTGGCAATTTAAGGTATCCTGACTTATTGAAATGTAGATATGCTATTTTGTACTTTATACTTTAATGTCAAAGAATAATTTATGTACACACCCCCTTCCTGTTGCAGATTATAGCTTTTCCTTCATATTTGCAGAGTTTTTTGTTGTTTTGTAAATCCGGCTTAGGGAGGTAGTGTGAATCAGTTGAAAGAAATAAGGACTTATAATATTTGTAATCTCTAACAAAGTCTCTGTTTCCTCATCTGTAAAGTGAGGATTAATTAAGGTCATCTGTACAGTGATCTTTGCTTAAAGTCTGTCACACCCTAGATGCCGAATGCATTAGGGCTCAGAGATCAGGAAGAAAATCAGACAGGGCAAATAGACCACTATAGCAACGTGATGCCTGCTATGACATCAGTTGATTTACGGAATTAGGAGACGTGAGGAAAGGCAGTATTGCTAAAAGGAAAGATGAACTGTTTCTTGAAGGTTGGGTTGGATTTTGTCTGGAAAGTGAGATAAATGATTCCTGGAAGATGAGAAAGCATGCAGAAAGCGTGGAAATGCAAACATATTAATATTTTAGGTTCATATGTGCTTTAAAATGTATGAGTTCTAAAATCATAGAGAAAAAGGAAGGTAGCTTTCACGGCTTCCTTGGTGGCTCAGATGGTAAAAGCGTCTGCCTACAATGTGGGAGACCTGGGTTCGATCCCTGGGTGGGGAAGATCCCCGGAGGAGGAAATGGCAACCCACTCCAGAACTCTTGCCTGGAAAATCCCATGGACAGAGGAGCCTGAAAGGCTACAGTCCATGGGGTTGCAAAGAGTCGAACACCACTGAGCAACTTCATTTCACTTCAGAGAGAGAAGTGCCTGCATGCGCAATGGCTTTGTATGTTTAAGGAGCTAGAATGTGACAGTAGATACATTCATTCTGGTTTCAGTAAACAGATGTGGGGTCAACTGTAGAGTGGACTTGAAAT
Organism: Oreotragus oreotragus; assembly: GCA_006410675.1. Taxonomy (NCBI): domain Eukaryota; kingdom Metazoa; phylum Chordata; class Mammalia; order Artiodactyla; family Bovidae; genus Oreotragus; species Oreotragus oreotragus. The sequence goes on along the minus strand of SJYX01017601.1, from coordinate 244,254 downwards.
AAACCAAGACTAAATTTCATGACTTTGCAAATGCTATAAAGTGCAACTGGTCACCTTGCAACATCAGAAAACCTCCTCCCCAGATCATTTAAAATACAATAAATGTCTATTTGTTAGGAATTATTTAGTCGTAGTTGGAGTGGAGAATAGAATAGATGCCTCCTGAGAGTCTTCACAATTGCATGCTTAACTGCCTGCAATGCGGGAGACTCAGGTTCGATCGCTGGGTCAGGAAGCTTCTCCCTGGAGAAGGGAATGGCAACCCACTGTAATATTCTTCTCTGAAGAATTCCACGGACCAAGGAGCCTGGCAGGCTGCAGTCCACAGGGTTGCAAAGAGCCAGACGTAACTGAGCGACTAACATTTTCACTTTCAAAGGCAAATTGATGAGGATGAAAATTTTGTAAAAGTTCATGATCTCAAATTCTTCAATAAGACATCCTTTACAGATTTCCCCTCAGTTATTTAATGTATCTCTGTCTTAGACTCTTTGGGATGCTAAAGGAAAAATACCATAGACTAGATGGCTTAAACAATAAATATTCACTTCTCACAATTTTGGTAGCTGGGAAATCCAAGGTCAAGGCAGCAGTGGAATCAGTGTCGTGTCTGATGAACACTGGCTTCCTCATTCACAGATGGCCATTTTCTCTCTGTGTCCTAACACAGTGGAGAGCTCTCTGAGGTCTTGATTAGAAGGCCACTCTCATGACCTAATCACCTCCCAATGGCCACACCTCAAACACCATCACAGTCAGGATTTGGTTTCAACATATGAATTTTGAGGTAGATGCAAACATTCCATGTATAGCAATCTCTATTGCCTCTGGATGAAGTAAAAATATTCCTTAGCTCTGCTTACCGAGATTCTCCCAGTCTAGTCCCAACACTCTCTGTACTAGAAGTCTTTGCTCCAGTCAACCTTATTTATTACTTACCTTCCCTTTCAAATCCCTGCCTTCATTCTAATCTCCCCCTTTCAGATGGACTTTCCATTCCTTTTTTCCCTTAGGTCTTTTGAAGACCCTACTCAAATCTTATAGATATCATATGAGATAAACAGATATAATCCTCTAAGCCACTTTTAGTAGTACACTGCATTATATCAAGTAAAATAGTTCTTTTGCACAAAACCAGTTCTTCCCAGAATATATATTACTAACAACATATTACTTTTCATTTTTGATTGATTTCCCTTCTGTTGACCATGGAATACAACTAAGGTTGGATAACTCACTACTTAGCGAGTGTGACAACATTTTGAATTTTTAGTATTCATTTCTTCACTGAGCACTTTTAAATCTTGAAGTATTTACATGCTTAGGGGATTATCCTGCATAAATATTACATACAACACTGACTATAGGACTCAAGCTTTCTTCTCCCTTTGGTAGGAGGTGGACATAATGCTTAGACCTTAAAGAGCCACTGTGGTTTTTAAAAGGTTATATTTGGCCAGCCATAATTTATTCTATATGTCTTAAAGGAAAAGACAAGAATAATTCAGTAGACAGAACTCATTTTTTCCCATAAAAGATTTCATGGATCTTCATAAGGAGATATAACTTCTAAACTGCACAGATTTGGAAGAAGAGAAAAATCAGCGTGATGGATGGAAAAAGTGAAAAAGTAACAAATTTCAGAAGCTAAGCCAGCTGAGAGTTTGTGAAAGTGAAAGTCACTCAGTCGTGTCCAGCTCTTTGTGACCCCATGGACTATCTAGACCATGGAATTCTCCAGGCCAGAATACTGGAGTGGGTAGCCTTTCCCTTCTCCAGGGGATCTTCCCAACCTAGAGATTGAACCCAGGTCTCCCACATTACAGGCAGATTCTTTACCAGCTGAGCCACAATGGAAGCCCAAGAATGCTGGAGCAGGTAGCCTATCCCTTCTCCAGCAGATCCTCCTGACCCAGTAATTGAACCGGGGTCTCCTGCATTGCAGGTGGATTCTTTACCAACTGAGCTATCAGGGAAGACCTGAGAGTTTAATGACCAAATAGAAGTAAATATACACCTAGCTCTCGACTGAAATATCTTAAGGGTTTGAAAAAATATTTTATGTTTTCCCTATCTTTACATTGGTGAACAAATGGCCGTAGGAGGTAGAATTATAATTAATAAACCATTGAGGGATAATCTTGTATTGAAAATGTTTAATTTTTTTATATATTTGATCTAATCTAAACATTTTAAGATAGACAATAAATATCCTTCTCTTTGGCCAACAATAATCGAGAATACTAATATTTTATGTTTTCCCTATCTTTACATTGGTGAACAAATGGCCGTAGGAGGTAGAATTATAATTAATAAACCATTGAGGGATAATCTTGTATTGAAAATGTTTAATTTTTTTATATATTTGATCTAATCTAAACATTTTAAGATAGACAATAAATATCCTTCTCTTTGGCCAACAATAATCGAGAATACCAAATAAATCTTTCATGAAATATGAAAATACATTGACAATATTCTAGTTATTTTTTTCTTTCTTAAAAATTCATTTTGGTTCTTTAGAACTTGATCTAGAATCTCTAGAGCATAAAGAAGGCCTTGATTTGTAAAACATGGGAATTTTACTAAACTTCTTAGTTTAGTACAGTCAGTATTTTGAGCATTTTCCAGTTTTGAAAACGTGAGGCTCTTTCAACTATCTTGGCATTTTATGAAGACTGAAGATTATGTCTATGGTCTCAGAAAATCATGTAATGTGTGTGTTAGTCACTCAGTCATGTGTGACTCTTTGCCACCCCGTGGACTGTAGCCCACCAGGCTCCTCTGTCCATGGGATTCTCCAGGCAAAAATACTGGAGTGGGNTGACAATATTCTAGTTATTTTTTTCTTTCTTAAAAATTCATTTTGGTTCTTTAGAACTTGATCTAGAATCTCTAGAGCATAAAGAAGGCCTTGATTTGTAAAACATGGGAATTTTACTAAACTTCTTAGTTTAGTACAGTCAGTATTTTGAGCATTTTCCAGTTTTGAAAACGTGAGGCTCTTTCAACTATCTTGGCATTTTATGAAGATTGAAGATTATGTCTATGGTCTCAGAAAATCATGTAATGTGTGTGTTAGTCACTCAGTCATGTGTGACTCTTTGCCACCCCGTGGACTGTAGCCCACCAGGCTCCTCTGTCCATGGGATTCTCCAGGCAAAAATACTGGAGTGGGTTGCCATTCCCTTCTCCAGGGGATCTTCCCAACCCAAGGATCGAATCCGGGTCTCCTGCATTGCAGGCAGATTCTTTACCACCAGGCCACCCAAGGAGCCAGTTCGTGCATATTCTCAGATAACTCAGGATGGCCTTTTAATGAACATCTGGAACTATAACACAAATAAGGAAAATCTCATACTCAAGTCACACAAATGGCCAAATTTTCACAACCTGGACATTTCTTTGTAAACAGCACTTGTTTAGTGAACTGGTGAACTAAAGTGTAAAAGATTTTAGTAGATGTAATCATGTCGATGTGCTCAAATGTTTGAATCCTGAAAGCTCAGGGAGACTCAAGGGTCTTCCATTCCAGGTCCTCAGTATGAGGAGATAAGGAAATACACCACAATGTTATTAAAATGAATGAATTAGTTTATATAGGATTCAAACCATGTTTTCCTTTAAAATTATATTTGAAATTAAAAACATATTGTTCTTCACATATTATTATTACAAGCAACTGTGGGATTGTTTTCAACCCAAAGTCTCCAACAATAGGACCAATACCTATATAGCAGCTTTTTCTATATGGACAGCATATGGTTACTCTCATCTCTGGTTTTCATTTAAGAATTTAAAAGAGCTTCCATGATTAGGTTTTGCAGATGAAAAACCAGAACAGACTCTTAGTGCCAAGTATGGTTTCAGATGTGATCCTGGATGTTGCAATTCCAAAGTTAGACCCATAGAACTCCTTAACTTCCTCCCAATTAACTCTAAAACCCCTTAGGAGTCCAGTCGTTCTGTTTGTTAATCAGTCCCATTTGTTCCTCAGATAAATTGATTTCCACCTAATCCGGGAGACACAAGGTGTTTATTTCAGGGTATCCTCTCTGCTATCATTTCCCCTCCACTTGGAGAGGGCTATTACTGGTTTTCCTAGAACTCATCACTCTCTCAGGGTTCAATAAGGAATTTTTGTTTCAGTAAAGAGCCACCTCCTGCCACTAGCTGCTTTCAGCTTGGCCTTTCACAGTCCACTCAGGCTTTTCTGATCTCAGAGCAAGAGGACATTTCTTCACTGTGGCTTTTCTTGAAACTGACTTTCAATAGTGATGATGCTGGTGGTGATGATGTCATTTGATGACCAAAATCTCCTACGGTGTTTACTTTAGCTATTAAAAATCAGGAGTTATAATGTTTTAGTTTCCCAAGGCCAAGGTGAAGCCTCAAGTCATCCAGGAAACATGGCTTCTCTCAGGATCAATACCAAGAGTATGTTTTTTGTTTTTTTTTTTCTTTCCTCTGAAAATATATTCTTTTGGCAAAATAATATTCATTGCACAAATGAAAATGATTAAAATGCTAACTATTGTTAGCACTTTGGTGAACATCCTTTCAAACATTTCTGTAAGCATATATGTGCATGTGTGTATATGTTTTTTATATAAGTAGAATCATGCTATGCATTTTGTTTTCTAGTTTGCCATTTCACCCAACTATATTAAGTAGATTGGTTTCCATGTCAGTAAAAAAGTTTATGTATCATTGTTATGGGTTCTCCATTTTGTGTATGTACCATGTTTGATTAAATGTTCTATGGAAGTATATTCTCTTATGAATAATATTGCAATGAATATTTTGTGCAATGTTTTCCATCTTCTATGATTAGATCTTAGTTTGAAATCTTATAGTAGGATAGGTAGCAGAGTCAAGGCATATAAGCATGTGATACTGGATATATGTGGTCAAATTGGCCTCTGGAAATGTCCTATTTATGTATGAGGATATGCCTGTTGTACATCAAGTAAAAGCACATCTTTTCACACATACACATTAACACTGAGATTTAATAATGTTTTAAGTCTTTTTCTATATTATTAACAAAAATATTATTGCATTGTCTGAATATCAGTGAGACTGATCACTACTGCACACTTACTAGCTGTATTTCTTCATTTACATATTGCCTCTTTACCCATCTTCACTTTGCTGACAAAGGTCCACATAGTGAAAGCTATGGCTTTTCCAGTAATCGTGTACAGATGTTACAGTTGGACCATAAAAATGGCTGAGCACTGAAGAATTCACGCTTTCCAAATGTGATGCTGGAGAAGACTCTTGAGAGTCCCTTGGACAGCAAGGAGATCAAAAGTCAATCCTAAAGGAAATCAGCACTGAATATTCACTGGAAGGACTGTGACTAAGGCTCCAATACTTTGGCCACCTGACGCAAAGAGACTATTCATTGGAGACCCTCATGCTGGGAAGGACTGAGGACAAGAGAAGAAGGGGGCAGCAGAGGATGAGATGATTTGATGGCATCACCAAATCAATGAACATGAGTTTGAGCAAACTCAGGGAGATAGTGAAGGACAGGGAAGCCTGGCACGCTGCAGTCTATAGGGCCTTAAAAAGTCAGATATGACTTACTGTCTGAACAACGACACCCATCTTCCTCTCGGACATCTCTGCTTTCTTTATAGGTATTTATAATATATGCTTCCAATTCTGTAGCTTGTATTTAAATTTTTGCTTCTTTTTTCTGTAAAGAAGTTTTTGACTTGTTTGACTTAAACTTGAAGTAGGCACATTTTTGTTGTTGTTGTTGTTGATAAAAATGTATCAGCTGTTTCCTTTTGCTCTTTCCAATCTTTATTACATTCCTAGAAAACCTTTGCCAACCACATTAATAGACTTACATCTTTTGCTTTTGCTGTTCATCAAATGCTGCCTTAAATTATTTGCTATTCTTTTTATGCATTGTACCATGTTTCCAAGTAGATCATTGGTCAAGGAGTAGATGTTATCTTGTTTCCCATAGAAGAAAATCCTATCTTATCACCTTTAAGATGAAAGTGATTGATGGAGCCCTTCATTCAAAAAATATATTTATAGCTAGCACCTGGTATTGTTGCAGATATGGCAAAAAGGGTATTTTTATCTTCTTTTGGTTGGGCTTTAAATTATTATAACCATTTTGGAAGAAAGCTGGTAATATACTTCAAAAGCCTTTAAGATATAATTTTATTACTCAAAGTTAATTCCTAATGAGAGGTACATGGACAAATAAATATACTAGAGGAATATATTTCCTCATAGATTTATTTATGGCAATAAAAAATTGAGAAATATCCTAGCAGTATTATGGTAATGCACTGTATAATGTAGGACATATTTATAGATTCTTACACTGTAACATTATCAAAATAGTATGGTTAAAGAAAATTACTTTTAAAAGTTCTTGATGCAATGCTAAATTAAAATATTTTTTAATTTTATTTCATCCTACAATTATTATATGCCCATCATAGGGGAACTTCATATGGTATAGAAGGGAATCATTTGGGAAGTTAAACTCTTTTTTTTCACCACTTTCTCCAAACCCATTCCCCAGAAATAATCCTTAATCATTTCTTTATCTGGTACAAGCTTTTACATTTTAAACAATGCAAGTATATACATCTCTGCTTCCTGATTTTTTTTCTGAAACCTTAGGGAGCGTTTTCACTGTTTCCTAGTCCTTCTCCATTTCTCTTACAAAGAAGATCAGAAACATCCCCAGAATATATCTAAAAGTGTGTCTTCTTATTTTATTTCATCCAGCTCTCCTTGGAATAGGATGGAGGTGACTCATTTAATCTAAAGACTGATGTATGTCTTCTGCTCTGAGCTATTTTATTCCAGGATTTCTTCATTGTTTATCTTTTGTTCTGGAATTCTTCCTATTAATACATAATAGTGGAAGCAGATGGGTAACGCCTCTATTTTATATTCTTACTAATATTTTTATTTCTTCTTATTTTACTCTTGGCAATGGGAAATTTATTTATTATCTTCCAATACCCCCAAATCAATTTTTAGCCATCTGTATATAACCTATTCATTGAATTTGGGGGGAATCTATCTTCTTTTCCAAGAATTCTTGTTATTCTTTGGCTTTGGCCACACCTTCTGGTTTTATTGTTGTTATTTAGTTGCTGAGTCATTGCTGAGTCATATCTAACACTTTGTGACCCCATAGACTGTAGCCTACCAGGCCCCTCTGTCCATAGGATTTCCCAGGGCAAAAGCGGATTGCCATTTCCTTCTCTAGGGAGTCTTCCCAGCTGAGGTATTGAACCCAAGTCTCCTGCACTAGCAGGAGGATCCTTTGTCACTGAGTCACCAGGGAAGCCCTATTTTATTATAGCAATGCCTAAACTGAGAAGGTCCCTCAGGGATGAACAGGAAGATGAATGAAATGGCAAATCTTAAGGGACATTCAACAGAACTGGGGGAGCCTGGATCTGAGACCTGAGGGAGAGGAACACTCTCTAATGTGTTGTCCAAATTCAGCGAGAGCTCTGCCTTTTCAAGTCGGTAAAGGTCTCAGGCTTACTAGCCTTGAATTCTTAAGGGTCTGGCTCAGAGTCTACTGATCTGAGGAGTGAAATAAAGGACATCTGATGAACACTTTTAAAAAGTACAGGCAAGGGTGATACACAAAGAAGGGGCATTTACTTCCTGAAAGTGGCAATGTTTTAGTAGGTGGGTATCTTTTGGGGATAAAGAAGTAACATTTTAGATTAAGAGAAGAAACACACAGAGATAGGGCAACAAGAGAAATGATGATGTGGTGGTGATTGTAGCTACTATTATTCACCAAACGTCACCAATATGCCCAAGCACTATGGTCCAAACACTGGCCATATGACCAGGCGCCAGGGGCAAGTAGATATCTATGTCTGATTGCAGTCTCACATGGTCATAATAGGTATTTTTTCCCCCATCATCTGTTAATGTAATAAAACCGAAGTTCAAAAGCAAACACAGCAATAGCTAAGAAAGCTGATTTCCTTAATGCCAGTATATCTTGCTCTTGAATGCCACCTGTACTTCCTCAAGTTACCTGGCTTGGCTAGAATGAGCATAATACGACTGTAAGTGAGGAAAGGATAGTAAATGATTTTGTAGTCCATGTTCAGAAATGGAGATTTAATTTATCAGGCAATGAGCAGTAACCCCTGAGCAGAGGAAAGTTATAAACATGGATTTTCTTGCTTAGGCTATGCTAGTGGATTGGTTTTGGAGTAATAGAAAATAAGAAGGCTAATTAGGATTTGTTGCAGGGCTGATGGAGAAATCGTAAAGTTTGAGATTAAAAATTGTATAGCAGGAATAAAGATGAGGAAATTGTATGTAAGAGGTCAGTGGAGAAGACGGAAAACTTGACTGTGTCACAGAAAAGTAAAATCACCTAGCACCAGGGGATAAGCTTAGGGACTCTTGGAAATGTGAACTGCTACACTGAGAAATGTCCAGAAGTGTCACCGGCTTGAACGCTCTTCTGCTGATTTTCTGTTGATGACTAGAATGTCCACCTCGCCTACCTCAGCAGACATATTTAATGTGCAATTTTCTGTAATGATTTCTTAGCAAGTGAAATAAATTAAAAATTCAAAATAGTAAAACAGGAGTTTATACTTCATCAGAATGGGTATAAAAGAAGACACCTCAATATAATAAAGACTATATATGATAAACCCAAAGCTAGCTCAGTGGTGGGAAGTTAAAAGCTTTTCCTCTAGGATTAAGAACAAGACATGGATTCCCACTCTCCCCACTCTTATTTTAGCATAGTTCCAGAAGTCCTAGCTAGAACAACCAGGAAAGAAAAAGAAATAAAAGATATCTAAATGTAAAATGAGAAGTAAAATTGTTATTATTTGAAGATTACATAATTTTACATATAAAAAAATCCCAAAGATTCCCCCCCGCAAAAAAACTGTTGAAACTAATCAATGAATGTAGCAAAATTGCAGGATATACAGAAATCAGTTGTATTTCTATACTCTATAACAGATCTGAAAAAGACATGAAAACAAAAAAACTATTTCATTAACAAACATTAAAAACAATGACAAACATATGAATAAATTTAACCACAGAAGTGAAAGTCAGAAAACTCCAAAAATTTTGAAAGAAACTGAATATAAAACAAATGAAGAGATATCTGTATTCATGGGCTGGAAGAATTACTTTTGCTTAAATGTTCATTCTCCCAAAGTCATCTATAGATTTAGCACAATCCCTATTTAAATTTCAATGGCATTTTCTGGGAAATTTTTTGAAAATTCTAAAATTTGTATAGAACCACAAAATACTCCCAATACTCAAAGCAAACATGAGAAAGAAGAAGAAAGCATCACACTTCCTGATTTCAAACTATACCACAAAGCACAAAGAAAATAGTATGGCATTGGCACAAAACTCAACACACAGACCCATGGAGCAGAATAGACTGCACATAATGAACCCCCCATCAGCTAATACCTCACCTAATGCCTAGCAGGAGAGCCAAGGATGCCTGCTGGGGAAAGCAGCGTCTCTTCGTCAGATGGTGTTGAGAAAACCAGAGAAACACATGGAGAAAAATAAAGTTGGACCTATATTTTATCGCACTCCCCAAAATTAACTCATAATGGACCAAAGATTGAAACATAAGATCTGATATCATAAAACCCTACAGAAAAGAAGGTTGGGGGGGAAGCTATAAACATTGATCTTGACAATTGTTTTTTGGATCTGACGCAAGCAAAAGTACAAATGAAAAAAGCGCAAAAGGCTTCTGTGTAGCCAAAAAAAAAAAAAAAANAATGATTTTGTAGTCCATGTTCAGAAATGGAGATTTAATTTATCAGGCAATGAGCAGTAACCCCTGAGCAGAGGAAAGTTATAAACATGGATTTTCTTGCTTAGGCTATGCTAGTGGATTGGTTTTGGAGTAATAGAAAATAAGAAGGCTAATTAGGATTTGTTGCAGGGCTGATGGAGAAATCGTAAAGTTTGAGATTAAAAATTGTATAGCAGGAATAAAGATGAGGAAATTGTATGTAAGAGGTCAGTGGAGAAGACGGAAAACTTGACTGTGTCACAGAAAAGTAAAATCACCTAGCACCAGGGGATAAGCTTAGGGACTCTTGGAAATGTGAACTGCTACACTGAGAAATGTCCAGAAGTGTCACCGGCTTGAACGCTCTTCTGCTGATTTTCTGTTGATGACTAGAATGTCCACCTCGCCTACCTCAGCAGACATATTTAATGTGCAATTTTCTGTAATGATTTCTTAGCAAGTGAAATAAATTAAAAATTCAAAATAGTAAAACAGGAGTTTATACTTCATCAGAATGGGTATAAAAGAAGACACCTCAATATAATAAAGACTATATATGATAAACCCAAAGCTAGCTCAGTGGTGGGAAGTTAAAAGCTTTTCCTCTAGGATTAAGAACAAGACATGGATTCCCACTCTCCCCACTCTTATTTTAGCATAGTTCCAGAAGTCCTAGCTAGAACAACCAGGAAAGAAAAAGAAACAAAAGATATCTAAATGTAAAATGAGAAGTAAAATTGTCATTATTTGAAGATTACATAATTTTACATATAAAAAAATCCCAAAGATTCCCCCCCGCAAAAAAACTGTTGAAACTAATCAATGAATGTAGCAAAATTGCAGGATATACAGAAATCAGTTGTATTTCTATACTCTATAACAGATCTGAAAAAGACATGAAAACAAAAAAACTATTTCATTAACAAACATTAAAAACAATGACAAACATATGAATAAATTTAACCACAGAAGTGAAAGTCAGAAAACTCCAAAAATTTTGAAAGAAACTGAATATAAAACAAATGAAGAGATATCTGTATTCATGGGCTGGAAGAATTACTTTTGCTTAAATGTTCATTCTCCCAAAGTCATCTATAGATTTAGCACAATCCCTATTTAAATTTCAATGGCATTTTCTGGGAAATTTTTTGAAAATTCTAAAATTTGTACAGAACCACAAAATACTCCCAATACTCAAAGCAAACATGAGAAAGAAGAAGAAAGCATCACACTTCCTGATTTCAAACTATACCACAAAGCACAAAGAAAATAGTATGGCATTGGCACAAAACTCAACACACAGACCCATGGAGCAGAATAGACTGCACATAATGAACCCCCCATCAGCTAATACCTCACCTAATGCCTAGCAGGAGAGCCAAGGATGCCTGCTGGGGAAAGCAGCGTCTCTTCGTCAGATGGTGTTGAGAAAACCAGAGAAACACATGGAGAAAAATAAAGTTGGACCTATATTTTATCGCACTCCCCAAAATTAACTCATAATGGACCAAAGATTGAAACATAAGATCTGATATCATAAAACCCTACAGAAAAGAAGGTTGGGGGGGAAGCTATAAACATTGATCTTGACAATTGTTTTTTGGATCTGACGCAAGCAAAAGTACAAATGAAAAAAGCGCAAAAGGCTTCTGTGTAGCCAAAAAAAAAAAAAAAAACCCAGTTAACTAACTGAAACCTAACCTAGAAAATGGGAGAAAATATTTGCAAACTGTACACAAGATGAGGGGTCAATTTTTAAATATATAAGAAACTCTTAACAATATAATAACAATAAACAATCCAGTTTAAAGAATGGCCAAAGGAACTAAGTTGATACTTTTTTACAAAGAGCACAACCAAATGGCCAATGGTCACTAATCATCAAGGAAATGCAAATCAAAACCACAATGAGATATCCTCTCATACCTGTGACCTCAGGAGACCGTCAGTGCTCCTCAGTGGATGAATGGACAACAAGACGTGATATAAAATATTAATATTACATATATATATTGAGATACATATGAATATTATTCAGCTATGAGAAGAAAATCTTTCCACGGATGGCACTTGAAAACATTATGCTTAGCTAAATAAGTCAGATAAAGTACAAATACTATATGATGTCACTCATATGTAGAATCTATAAAAGCCAAACTCATAAAAACAGAGTAGAATGGCAGTTAGTAGGGGACAAGGGTGGGAAAATAAGAGAGCTATTTTTTAAGGGTACAAACTTACAGCTAGTAGATAAATAAGTCCTGAAGACCTAATGCACAGTACGATGATTATAAACAATAATACCGTATTATAAATATCGACGTTCCAATCAGTTCAGTTCAGTCATTCAATCGTGTCCAACTCTTTATGACCTCATGGACTGCAGCATCCCAGGCTTCCCTGTCCATCACCAACTCCCAAACTCATGTTCATCAAGTTGTTGATGTCTTGCAACCATCTCATTCTCTCTTGTTCCCATCTCTTCCTACCTTCGATCTTTCCCAGCATCAGGTGGCCGAAGTTGCAATACCAAGAACTTAATTATTCCCACCCTCCCAAAAAGAAATGATAATTATGTGAGGTGATAAAGTTGCCAGCTAATGCTACAGTGGTAATTGTATTAAAATATATAAATGTATCAAATCGACATGTTGCATACCTTAAACTTACACAGCATTGTATGTCAAATATATTTCAAGAGCCCCACAAAACTCACAGCGTTTTATAATGGCTACTTATTGCATAACAAATTAATATATTTTTCCCTCTAATGTATAATTTTACACTCATTATGCAGCCAAAAATACCAGGATCTTACCACTGCCTGGTAAGACTCATTGCAGCATAAGACACTTTGAATAGTCTATACGGTTGCTTTGTTTCTCTGTGTCGTATCTTGTTGAGTACCTCTCATCACTCAAAATATGCTGGATGTGGATTTTTGAAATGCTACTTTTGATCCAATAAAGTGTCAACAGGGTCAATAATGCCTACTGTGTCCTAGGAACCTTAGCAACTAGCCAGATACCTAATTCAAGTTTTACCTTTTTCTCCTTTTGTTCTAGCTGGCTAGCTGTCCGTCCTCCTCTGCTAGTTTTGGCAAGATGATAATAAATGGAGGTGATGGAAATGACCAGCAGTTCAGTTACAGCTTACTGGGCAGGTCAATGCGGCAGACCTGCGTAGGATCTCATAAACCACAGGGGAAAACACAGTTCTGAGACTGCGTCCTTACCACCAAGGACAGGATGTGTTACTGGACTGCAACCCACACATAGGCAAGAAGAAGCAACCGGTTGGCCAGACACCAGTCCCGATGGCACCTGAGGGCTGGCCTCTTTGATTTCCTCTCCTCCCCTCTCCGGGCTTTTGGGTCTCCCTGGTGAGGAGACTTTGTCAGGCTGCTCCTCACAAACACATCTGTACACGCAGATGCTGTTGGCTACCTAAACGAATTTTTTCAGCAGTAGAATGAGGTGCATTTAACAATTCAGCTTTCATTGGCATTTTCTCTTCAAGATTTTCCCTCACCTTCCTAAATGCAAGTGACAAATTTGAAGGTCAGAGTGGCTTCCTGCGAAGTGAACAGGCTGTCTTCCAAAGCCTTCATAAAAGTGACTCATTTAAGCAGCGGGACACTTTCTTGAGATGTTGGGGACTTTGAAATGGATTTTGCTCCTGTAAAATTGGTAATGCTTGCAACAATGCAGAGATCTCTTACCACAGTAAACAAGGCAATTAATGTGTCTTTAATTTGCATCTAAACCGAAGAGAAAGGGTGCGTTTATTCCATGTGACACGTAGACGAATTTTTCTTTAAAAACAAAGTTTCATGCTGTGACTACAATTAGTGTAATTGTCAGCTCTTCTCTAAAAACAAATATGTATTAAGAGAAACGCCAGCATTGTGCCCTCCTCTGGTGTGAAAATGAGACAATCAAAATCTATTGTAATTACCTCAGTGATATTATAATTAGCAACGATTAAGTTATTCCATGCTGCTTTTTTCCTCTTGGCTACAATTAAAAAAGTATATATCTTTCTGCTGCACGTTACTACTGATCATTTTACCTCAATACATGACTAGTAAGTGGATAAATTAGAAGTAATTTTAAAGCACAACTCCGTTAAAACATATATCTTTCTATTTAACTGCCTTAACCCTGTAGATGCATCTGTCTTCTTTGCTGCTTGGTTAAAAAAAAAAAAGAACTTCCTCCCTGGCTTCTTGGTCAGAAATCAAATGTGGGTTTTCTTTGTTTGTCTTTTAATTACAGATAGCTGAGTGATATGATTAATCATTCAGTTCTTGCCAGGCATACCCACCTAGCTTCAAATCTCTGTCTTGGTCAATAACCAGATTTTAAAACAAATTGTTGAAAAGCCAGCCAGCTGTACCATCACAGAAAGGAAAGGTCCTGAGTAAATGCATGCCTTTTTAGAAGGGTTAGGAGAAAAAGTGAATTAGGCCATAATTGCAATGTCTTTTATATATTATTAAACAGATTCTTTTTCCCTCATAGATACTTTCATGTCCTATCTTCCTACTTAGCATTAATGCAGAAAATGAGTTCATGAGAAAATGAGGATTCGATTACAGTTTGAAACTTGATTCAGTTTGTAGGAAAGAGGTGGTTATGGTGTAACTTTTGTCAAAAAAATAAATAAATAAACAACAGGTCTCAAATAGAGTCACTCATGCTAAGCCCATGTCACCAAACAGAGACTAAGGACCTAACGCAATTGCATTTTCAACCTCCCCACCCTGGGATGTCATCTTCACCAGCCAGCTTGGAATCTCTTGGTCAGCATGAGTGAAGGGTCTGCCTGGGAGACCTCATCCAAGTCCTAAAGGGAGGGGGGCCTTGCCTGAAACAAGCCCCTCTTCCCTTGCCTGGCCCACTTTTCTGCCCATAAACGTTTTTTATTTTGTACAAGTCTTAGGACTCCTTTCTGTTTAACTCAATGGGATGCTGTCCAGTCCATGAGTCATTGAAAAAAGCCAATTTGAGTTTTAAATTTACTTGGCTGAATTTTGTCTCTTAATACCTTATCCATTGCAAACCTTTAAAGTGAAGGAGACTCGTCTACGTATATAACTCCCTACCAGAGTTTCTGGTTTTCTCCATAATTTTTGATTCACAGACATATCTGCAAACTTGTTTTCTCTGAAACACTTAAAATAAGTGTTTTTTCCAGAAGTAACAAGAAAGGATAAGGGTAAGTCACGTCAGTCGTGTCCAACTCTGTGCGACCCCATAGACAGCAGCCCTCCAGGCTCCCCCGTCCCTGGGATTCTCCAGGCAAGAACACTGGAGTGGGGTGCCATTTCCTTCTCCAATGCATGAAAGTGAAAAGTGAAAGTGAAGTCGCTCAGTCATGTCTGACCCTCAGCGACCCCATGGACTGCAGCCTTCCAGGCTCCTCCGTCCATGAGATTTTCCAGGCAAGAGTACTGGAGTAAGGTGCCATTGCCTTCTCTGAAATTTTTCCTTTTTTTGCATTGTTACTGATAACCAGTTCTTTGTATCCCTTGATTATTTTTTCCCTACATATGCAGGTATGATTTTGACAACAGCAACAACAGCAGTGTCCACAAAGGGGCCTTTGAATGTCCAGGGACACTGACAAGGGCAATCTCTGGCAGCAGGTCCTCTGCAGGTCACGGTGAGCAATAAGCAAGTTTTAGGCATGGCTTGTACTATTGCTGAGAATTTACGTTCCCTGTGGCTAAGGGTGGGGAAAAAAAGGGCTTAAAGGGGATTCACTTTTGCTATTTCAAAGGGAAGTTAACTGAAGCAGGAAAACGTGCTGATTTGGTTAAAAAATAAAATAAACAGAAACATGTAGACCTTTCCCAGATCCTCTTCCTGCAACATGGGACTTGGAGAAGGACAGGAAATGGAGGGACAAGAGTAGAGGGTGGAGGAGGTAGGCTCCAGGAACCATGACCACTTGTGAAATCCTTCAAAGCTACCCCTGATATACAGAAAACATCATTTTTTAAAAGATAGGTTAATATTTAAGAATTTGGGGTATCGTGGGAATGTTAAACAATAAACGTTGGGGCTCTAAATCCTACAAAATAATGCAAATGTTTAGGACTATTTCCAAGGAGTCCCAGTCCTGGCATCCTTTTTACAAGGCCAACTTCATGGGTGTGTGGCCTCTGTAGTGATTTGGAAGGGCAATGCACTCATTAAATGATCTGCAGTAGCCATCTTGAGATTCTTAATCATCTTTTGAGCAAGGGACCCTGCATTTTCATTTTGCTTTGGGTGCTGCAAGTTATGAAGCCCACGGTGCCTTCCTATTTTTCCACCCTTCCTGTAGCAACGGAAGGAAGTTCAGCTCTCAGCAGCCATTCTGCCTTTCATCTGGAGGGATCTGAGTGATACTGCTCACAATCAGTGTGTCTCATCGACCACTCCAGATGACATGTTCTGGACTTCTATCCTCCAGCTATACCAGAATGACATTCTTGTAGGGGATGGCGAGGGAATATATGCAAATAATTTTATTCCAAACACTTGTTCTTACTATTTTCTCAGGCACATTCTACTTGTGCACACAAGCCGGTTGAAAAAAAAAAATCATAAAAAATCCCACGTAGTTTTATATCACATGCAGAAACACACACACATGCATACATCAGCTGTGAACAGAGGCTGTTCAGACCCAGACACTGTTACATCTCTCCCACAGTGCTAGTGATGAGCTTGTTCAACTCCTGTTGTGCTATGAAGCACCGCTCCTGTTTGCATTTATCCTCACCTGTTGACGACAGGTGGGAACTGGAAAGCCCTGGTGCTCCACGATGCCCATCAGTGCCTTTGCTTACAAAGCGGCACCCTCAAGAGTGAGCTGCTGGGACGCTTGACTGGCTCTGAGTGCCTCTCACCCCTCCACAGCTCTGTTACTCCGAGTCTTGTTTAATACTTCTTATTTATTAGCTAGTTAACAGCTCTCTTGGTCCATTGAATGCTGCTTTGCTGGGAGAAATGGGACTGGAGCCTGGGAAAGAAGACACTTCTGCCTTCTAGTACTTCTGAAGTCATGTGAGAGGCAAGGAAAGGAGATGGTTCCACCCGCCTAGAACACACAGGAGTCCACCTGGTATGAGGGTGGTTTATTTGGAGATGGAATTAAAGTTTATGGAGTGAAAGGGTCAGGCAGCCAGTTTATCAGACTTCCAGGGAGTGATCTTCCTTCTTTCAGAACATAACATGTTCCCAGATCTTGTTTTTTCACATCAGGGATCCTCCCTGAATGCCTGCCTCCCTGGGACCCACAGCCCTTCACTTCTCTCTCTGCAAAAAAAAAACATATTTGGTTTCTGTTCTGTCCAGTTTCTTAGCGATTAAGAACACTAGTGATCGTTAAACTGTTAAACAAGATCTTCTTCTCTGGGCATCATGAAGGTTATTGAATAGTAATTGCTTCTTCACTCTAAAGTAAATACGTACTACATGGCTGACGTCTCCTCTTCTACAGGCTAAAAGTTCTCTTTGCCTTCAAGTTGCTATAAATGTTTGAATCCCCTAAGAAAGCTGAGCACAGTTCAATGCTTTTGAACTGTGGTGTTGGAGAAGACTCTTCAGGGTCCCTTGGACTGCAAGAAGATCAAACCAGTCCATCCTAAAGGAAATCAGTCCTGAATATTTATTGGAAGGACTGATGCTGAGGCTGAAACTTTGGCCACCTGATACGAAGAACTGACTCATTTGAAAAGACCCTGATGCTGGGAAAGATTGAAGGTGGGAGGAGAAGGGGATAACAGAGGATGAGATGGTTGGACGGCATCACCGAGACTCAATGGGCATGAGTTTGGGTAAACTCCAGGAGTTGACAATGGACAGGGAGGCCTGGCATGCTGCAGTCCATGGGATCTCAAAGAGTCGGACACAACTGAGAGATTGAACTGAACTGAAAGATTCATGTGCTGAAGTTTAACTCCCAGTGTGATGGCATCAGGAGCTGGGATCTTTGGGAGGGAATCTGGTCTTGAAAGTGGAGTGCCCATGAATGGAGTTAATGTCCTTATAAAAGAGACCAAGAGAGTCAGCTCTCCAACCTCCCACCATGTGCAGTTATAGTAAAAAGACAGTCATTGCAAGGAAGCAAATCTCACAGTACACAAAGTCTGAGGTACTTGGGTCTTGGATTTCTCAGTGCACAGTACTGTGAGAAATAAATGCTATTTATAAAGCAATCAGTCCATGGTACTTTGTTGTAGCGGCCCAAATGAACTGAAACGCACATCCACATATGATATAGCATAGTCAAGGCTGCGGAGAAGGTGATGGCACCCCACTCCAGCACTCTTGCCTGGCAAATCCCATGGACAGAGGAGCCTGGCAAGCTGTGGTCCACGGGATCGCAAAGAGTCGGACACGACTAAGCGACTTCCCTTTCACTTTTCCCTTTCATGCATTGGAGAAGGAAATGGCACCCCACTCCAGTGTTGTTGCCTGGAGAATCCCAGGGACGGGGGAGCCTGGTGGGCTGCCGTCTATGGGGTCGCACAGAGTCGGACACGACTGAAGTGACTTAGCAGCAGCAGCAGTCAAGGCTATCTGGGCCTCATTTCTCGACTCACAATCTCAACTGTTTAATCTCATTCCACTATTATTTTTCACTTTGAAAATCATGTTAAAAATCCTTTCCCCAATCCTTTTTAAAATGAGGCTTGCTATGTTAAATTAATAAACTAATTAATACAAATACATCACTCTGGAATTTGTTGGACTAATGCGAGAAGTATAGTATACCACAGTATAGAAGTTTCATAGGGATACTGTAGTGTTGGCTTTGGATAAGCTAATTTTTAAATAAAACATTGTTAGTATATGGTACTCCATGTAAACTTTCAGGCACACAGCCTGAGTGCTAATCCTAAATTTTACCAGTTATTGTCCTATGTAGCCTGGGTTTCCTCAATAACAGAGATAAAGATAATAGTAGCAGTAAATATTTAAAAATTTTAAATATTTCTTTAAAATAATTTGGGAAAAAATTAGTTAATAAATGTGAACATTTGGATAGTAAAGCACACGGAAACTGCTCAATAAAAATTAGCTTTTAATAGTTTCCCAGCTCAAGATTTTTTTTTTGTTTGTTTTGTTTTGTTATCCAAACAACATTGCCACACCTTAATAAATTCAGCCTATTAATTTAGCTCGTGGCTACCATTGGAACACTGGTCATCACCCAAACCACTAGCTACACTACATCCCTAGGTTTTTTTAACCCTAAATTTGGCTAGTGTTAGACATAGCTTTTTCCTCCTCATAAATTCTTGCCATGTCTTTGCAATTCCCACCTTACAAGATTGCTGCTGCTGCTGCTAAGTCGCTTCAGTCGTGTCCGACTCTGTGCGACCCCATAGACGGCAGCCCACCAGGCTCCCCCGTCCCTGGGATTCTCCAGGCAAGAACACTGGGAGTGGGTTGCCATTTCCCTCTGCAATGCAGGAAAGTGAAAAGTGAAAGGGAAGTCGCTCAGTCGTGTCCGACTCTTAGCGACCCCATGGACTGCAGCCCACCAGGCTCCTCCGTCCATGGGAGTTTCCAGGCAAGAGCACTGGAGCCGGGCGCCCCCGCCTTCTCCGCCTACCAGATTGTGAACGCCTCATAATGACTAGAGACTGCTTTGTGCTTTGTCATGCTTTTCACTTCTCTTAGGCTTCCAGATCACAGAAAGTTCAGCAAATTCTTCTTCCATCCCCACTTGAAGCATTCTACAGAGAGGTGAGTTTTCCCTAAATTTTCTTGAATTAATAAGTGCCAATTCACTTTTATTTTGTCTGAGTTATTCATTCATCTTTGAATCCATTCATCCTAAGGTACACTCTCTGAGAACCCTTTGATTTGTCACTCACTTACCTGCTGATTTCACTGTAATCTGGAATAGAGGCTCAAGCATGAGGAAGTCCATCATGAAAAGGTTCACTTTCTCGGCCTTTCGGTAGACAGACAGTATATAACTCAAAGTACCCGGGTTCAATCTTAGTAGAAATTCAAAACATATTTGAGTAACACAAACATTAATGCTAGTCAGCATATATTTCACAAAAGCACAATATAAAAATGAATGCATATTTCTATGAAGTCGTGAATATTGCACATGCTCTATCCATGCAGCACTAGCTTTACGGCCACAGACTGATCTTGTTTACATGAACTTGAATATCACATCGCATCTTACCCTGAACCTATTTTAATGTGTCTTTTTTCACCGTTCCATCAAAATTATGCTTTCCAAATGCATCAGTGAACACAAAACTCTTCATTTCATGTCATATCCACTTTATATCTCTGGTCTCTCCCACTTCAGTAAATGTCACCAACATCTACATAGTTGCAAAAGTCAAAAATTTAAAGGTCTTCTACTATTCTTTTCTGTTTCTCATCTCTTGATCTCCAGTCCAACAGAAAATCCTTTTTGCTCAGATTCCAAAAGTGAAACTAAAAAGTGATAGTCACTCAGTCGTGTCTGACTCTTTGAGACCCCATGGACAGTACTCTGCCAGGCTCCTCTGCCCATGAAATTCTCCAGGCACAAATACTAGAATGAGTAGTCATTCCCTTTTCCAGAGGATCTTCCTGACCCAGGGATCAAACCCTGGTCTCCTGCATTGCAGGCAGATTCTTTACCATCTGAGCCACAACATATCCCCAATAGGGCAACTTCTCCTCATTTCTTCTGCACCCCTGTCCAACTGCAATCATCTTTTATTAGATCTTCTGCCTCTCATTTTCCATTTGCTTCTATTCTGATTCATCACACTTATATCACATAAGTCTGATATAGTTAGTCCCTTCTGAGATATCTTCTACAAAGTCCTGTCCAGGACAGAATCAAGTCTAGACAGCACAGCATGGCAATTATGGACCCAGAAGATGACACTTCTATCAGCCTATTCAGTCCGGTCCTCTTCATCCCCAAAACTACTCCCATTGCACTCATTCCTTTCACAGTAGGGATTCCATAGCGACGGGGCTTTCAACTTCACATTTTTCTCAACACTCCCCATAGCATGTATGCCTGAGTGTTCAGTCATGTCAGACTCTTTGTGACCCTTCGGACTGGAACCCGCCAGGCTCCTCCGTGCAGGGAATTCTCTAGGCAACAATACTGCAGTGGGTTGCCATTTTCTCCTCCAGGGGATCTTCCTGACCCAGGGATTGCACCCCTGTCTCCTGAGATTCCTGCTTTGGCAGGTGGATTCTTTACCACCGCATCACCTGGGAAGGCTCACAAGGGACCGCTCAGATGTCCTTCACAGCACCCCTTCAGAGTGTTTTCCTTGGCCCCTCTTCTGAACTGCCTCCAGACTCTGCACGTGCCTCTTTTGTGGTATCCATCACACTCTATGGTGATTGCTTCTTTCCTCTTCTATGCCTATTTGGTGTGATTTGGAGAAATGTGCTGTGTTTTATTCATCTGAATAGTTAGGGTTATCTATTCTGTATCTAGCATACAGGGTATATTCAACAGGATTAGCTCCTCTCCCTTTCCTCCCTAGTGAGGTGGGACATGGTTTATTGATGGTCAGAGCACTGAATGAAATGCGCATCTGCAAGAAAAGCTGTCATCATCTCATTCTGTAGCCGCAGTAGCTATACATGTTACATGTTATGGATGTTAAACAATGTTTAACTTTTCAGAATTAAGCACCATCATTTAACATTCATCCTAAGGTTCATTTAAAACTTCATTTTCCCCACTTTACTACTTTTTAAGATGCAAATTTGCTATCCTCACAGTCTGAATCCAGATACTATCATTTCATCTTAATCTTCGGATACCCACATTTCAAGCATCCTGAATGACAAACTATTCCTTTTCTAATATCTGTGTCTGTGTTCGCACTATTCCTTCTTTCTGTCACGTCCTCTGTCAGCTTCTCTGTTTGTTTCAACTTTCAGTTCAGTTCAGTCACTCAGTCGTGTCCGACTCTTTGCCACCCTATGAATTGCAGCATGCCAGGCCTCCCTGTCCATCACCAACTCCCAGAGTTCACATAGACTCATGCCCATCGAGTCAGTGATGCCATCCAGCCATCTCATCCTCTATCGTCCTCTTCTCCTCCTGCCCTCAATCCCTCCCAGCATCAGAGTCTTTTCCAATAAGTCAACTCTTCGCATGAGGTGGCCAAAGTACCGGTGTTTCAGCTTTAGCATCATTCCTTCCAAAGAAATCCCAGGGTTGATCTCCTTCAGAATGGACAGGTTGGATCTCCTTGAAGTCCAAGGGACTCTCAAGAGTCTTCTCCAACACCACAGTTCAAAAGCATCAATTCTTCGGCACTCAGCCTTCTTCACAGTCCAATTCTCACATCCATACATGACCACAGGAAAAACCATAGCCTTGACTAGGCGGACCTTAGTCGGCAAAGTAATGTCTCTGCTTTTGAATATGCTATCTAGGTTGGTCATAACTTTTCTTCCAAGGAGTAAGTGTCTTTTAATTTCATGGCTTCAGTCACCATCTGCAGTGATTTTGGAGCCCCCGAAAATAAAGTCTGACACTGTTTCCACTGTTTCCCCATCTATTTCCCATGAAGTGATGGGACCGGATGCCATGATCTTCGTTTTCTGAATGTTGAGCTTTAAGCCAACTTTTTCACTCTCCTCTTTCACTTTCAAGAGGCTTTTTAGCTCCTCTTCACTTTCTGCCATAAGGGTGGTGTCATCTGCATATCTGAGGTTATTGATATTTCTCCCGGCAATCTTGATTCCAGCTTGAGTTTCTTCCAGTCCAGCGTTTCTCATGANGACACTGTTTCCACTGTTTCCCCATCTATTTCCCATGAAGTGATGGGACCGGATGCCATGATCTTCGTTTTCTGAATGTTGAGCTTTAAGCCAACTTTTTCGCTCTCCTCTTTCACTTTCAAGAGACTTTTTAGCTCCTCTTCACTTTCTGCCATAAGGGTGGTGTCATCTGCATATCTGAGGTTATTGATATTTCTTCCAGCAATCTTGATTCCAGCTTGTGCTTCCTCCAGCCCAGCGTTTCTCATGATGTACTCTGCATATAAGTTAAATAAGCAAGGTGACAATATACAGCCTTGACGTACTCCTTTTCCTATTTGGAACCAGTCTGTTGTTCCACGTCCAGTTCTAATTGTTGCTTCCTGACCTGCATACAGATTTCTCAAGAGGCAGGTCAGGTGGTCTGGTATTCCCATCTCTAAGAATTTTCCACAGTTTATTGTGATCCACACAACCAAAGGCTTTGGCATAGTCAATAAAGCAGAAATAGATGTTTTTCTGGAACTCACTTGCTATTTCCATGAACCAGCGGATGCTGGCAATTTGATCTGTGGTTCCTCTGCCTTTTCTAAAACCAGCTTGAACATCTGGAAGTTCACAGTTCACATATTGCTGAAGCCTGGCTTGGAGAATTTTGAGCATTACTTTACTAGCGTGTGAGATAAGTGCAATTATGTGGTGGTTTGAGCATTCTTTGGCATTGCCTTTCTTTGAGATTGGAATGAAAACTGACCTTTTCCAGTCCTGTGGCCACTGCTGAGTTTTCCAAATTTGTTGGCATACTGAGTACAGCACTTTCACAGCATCATCTTTCAGGATTTGAAATAGCTTAACTGGAATTCCATCACCTCCACTAGCTTTGTTCGTAGTGATGCTTTCCAAGGCCCACTTGACTTCACATTCCAGGATGTCTGGCTCTAGGTGAGTGATCACACCATAATAATAAATAAACCAACGAAATGTTTTCCACTGAAGGTTTGATTCAATTGTTTAACATCTTCAAAATTAGCACACTAAATCACAGCTGAGGCAGTGTCAGCTTACTATTAGTCACTAAAGTGCTTTGTGGATATTCCTAAGTGGTATTCATACTTTATACTCTAATTATTTATTCACTGATACAGTTCCTAGGCTAGCCTAAGCATTTTATTTTTTCTTTGTATGTCCAGTGCCCAGCTAATGTCCAGGTCCTAGAAATACTTTACCTGGGAAAATATGCATATGTGGCTGTTCAAATGAGAGTGAACATGGCATGTGTGGAAATTAGTAATTCTTAAGTGACTAAATATTAATGACTGTTAATAAACATCCTTATAATCATTTAAGAAAGATGTAAAGAAAAGAAGTTTGGGATCAGAAAGATGGGAGTTTGCCAGCTTTGCAATATGTTAATTATTAAGCATCTCATTTAACCTGAGTCTCAGTTTCCTCTTTTGCAAAATGAGATAACATCTTAACATCTTGCAGCATTGTCATAATGAGAGAGCTAATTCTTAGGTAGGAGTCCAGGGCCCTCAAGGAGGAGAAAAGGACAAACTTTTTTTTCCTGCATGGCTTTGTCTTAGTCAATATAACAATGTATCTTACTGGAGGACATGTTTCTCCTTAACAAGAACCTTTTGACTAACCTTGTTATCTTAAGATGTATCTTGTAGGAGTGTGTCTGGTAAGACCTTTCTATTGTTCTATTCTTGTTAATTTCAGATGGCTGTTGGGTCTGATAAAAGTATATAAGGCCTTGATAAGACTGGTAAGGGGGGCTCTCTCCATCCCTCTTCTGGTGTCTGTGTCAGAAGCTTTCCCTGTCCCTTTTTTTGCTACACAAAACCTCTTGAGTGATTGAGCCTGGTCCCTGGTCCTGAAGCTAAATCTTCGGAGATCACAAATCCGGCATTGTTCACTGTAAATTATCATCTTGGGGGCTCACCTGGGATCTTCAGGACAAGGTAAGAACACTCAGAGCTGTAGCCTCTCTGCTTTCTCAGTATACACGTTTTCTGCTTTATTTTACTAACTCTACGGTGTACCTGTGCGTGTGAGTGATTGAAAGCCTATGGGCGAAATGTGTGGACAGAACTTTGGTTTCTTGGTCAGCTTTTCCTGGTCTCTTTGATCATTCCATAACTGCCTGGGGAATTAAAACTACTATCCTAATCTGTCAGATCATAGACTTTTGAGGGACTTGTAATCCATGCCATTACTGTGTACTTTTACTTAGACCGCAAGCTTGGTAGTCATGGGGAACCTAGACTTGCTAGGAGCACATTTGGGAATGAGGTGGAACTCTAGCTCCAGCAGCACGTTCAGGAACTAGGTGGAACTCTAGCTTCAGCAGCATCTCTCTTGGCTTCTTCCATACAGGGCCAGAGTCCCAAAAGGGAGTGCTTGTCCTAGCTGTGCCCCAGACTTTATGGATGGAAGCACTGCCAGCAACCTAAGCACACAGGTTTGTTCGGAATCCCAGACTGGAAGTAGTGTGCTTCTTCCTCTGGTAGTGCTAGCTCTTATCAGACTAGATAAAGCTCCCCAGTGGCTTACTGATGTGGCAATGATGGCTTCTACTGCAGTCAGGACTGTACTCAGGAATGTAGCTTATGCTTATCAGGAAGAAGTAGAGATAATTTACACACCTGACACAGTGTTTAGCTCAGAGTAGGTTCCCAGTAAAAGGTAGTTCTATTATTATTTACTGCATATGTCCAGGAGTAATTAAACAAATCTGTATAAATCATTAAAATTTCTGAATTAACATATTGAGTTTACTAGAATTATTTAGAAAACAGAAAACAATGTATGGCATTCTCCCTGTACAGGGTCTTTACCACTTTCTCTAAGTGTGAGCTCAAAGATCCAGCACAGCCAAAATACAAATAAGATAAAATTGGTACCCCAACACCTATCCTACCCATGTTACAGAATTCTTAGATGAATTAAATATACAAATGAATGCTGTAAACTGTAAATGTTAAACAAATGGCTAATTTTTATATCTTCCATCTGAGTGCTTCGGCTATCATTTGACTTTTTTTTTTTTTTTTGTCATTGCACGATTTAAAGATGGATTTTTATGTCCTTGGAATAATTTCTTAGCAATGTTGAAAGTCTATTTTCTTAAGAAAAATCAAAGCTAAAACTTGCCACTTACTTAAAAAGATATCATGAGCCCAGTGACCTAGTATTTGCTACAGATTCATAAAATTTTCATCCTAATAGACATAGATATTGAAATAGCCAAAAGAAGTTTTAAAGGCAAAGTGTTATGAATTGTTCTGTTCTCATCACCATAGTTCTGTTCACTGAAAGCAGAAATTGAAGAAAACTTAGAAACTTCAAAACAGTGGCATATTTCATCAGGCACTGAATGTGCCATTGACTCTCCTTAGAAATTTAGGACATGAGCTTTATAGGAACATTGACTTTGTGTGTTTATGAGGTGAGTCTGTTATTTGGGGTTTTTAATGTGGGTTCACAGCTAATAGTTCCTAAATTTAGCTGCGTATCAGAATCACCCAGAAACCCACCCCAGATCTATTGTGACAAAATTGTGAGTCCCAGAAACAGTATTTTGAACAAACTCTCCACTTTTAATGCTCTTCCCTTTGCTAGTGGTTCTGTACTTCTCAGGGTTCTCAATGTCAGGACGAAATCTATCTGATATGTCATAAACATGCTAGTGTGACTTAATTTAATGTGCCATTTCTTCAGAAATGCTAATGGTGGAATTTGGGCCTCTATTATAGCTTGGGGTGGGGGTGGTTGATGGAGGAGAAACTTTGCTTCCTGGCTCCCCCAAATGACATTACCTAGGGAAAGCTTCCTTTTATTACCTTCCCATAAAAATCAGCCCTACATATAAATTATGCATCACTAAACAGAGTTGAATTTCAGGAAGAGAAAATGTAGGCAAAGTCAATGGAAAATCTGGAGAGCACCTGGAATATTGACTAGGAAGTCCCTACAAAGCTTGCTTTTTTTTTTTTTTTTNCGTCCAGTTCTAACTGTTGCTTCCTGACCTGCATACAGATTTCAAGAGGCAGGTCAGGTGGTCTGGTATTCCCATCTCTCTCAGAATTTTCTACAGTTTATTGTGATCCACACAGTCAAAGGCTTTGACATAGTCAATAAAGCAGAAACAGATGTTTTTCTAGAACTCTCTTGCTTTTTCCATGATCCAGCAGATGTTGGCAATTTGATCTCTGGTTCCTCTGTCTTTTCTAAAACCAGCTTGAACATCAGGAAATTCACGGTTCACATATTGCTGAAGCCTGGCTTGGAGAATTTTGAGCATTCCTTTACTAGCATGTGAGATGAGTGCAATGGTGCGGTAGTTTGAGCATTCTTTGGCATTGCCTTTCTTTGGGATTGGAATGAAAACGGACCTTTTCCAGTCCTGTGGCCACTGCTGAGTTTTCCGAATTTGCTGGCATGTTGAGTGCAGCACTTTCACAGCATCATCTTTCTCTCTTTTAAATTCCATCACAGTTATCATTTCCTCCAGGGAGCCTTCCTGATTGTTACACCAGTCAGACCTAAGCACTCTGTCCCCTGCACGGCCCACCTGTCTCCATCCAGCACTCTCACGACCTGGGTCCTGTCTGACGTAGTTGCACTTGTCCACTGGATGACTGACTCCCAAGGGCAGGGCTGTGTCCTGCCCATGTCTGTGTCACCTGGGCCTGGGCAGTGTCTGCTGCACATTATGCTTCATCTTTGTCCTCCATGGAACCCATGCCTGGGCTAGTTAGCGGGTTCACTCGTCTTCACCATGAGGGAGGTCAGTGACACGGCTTCTGTCATCCAGTGGATCATAACTTTGACCCTAATACATTTTTATGAACTATCTCTCTTCTTGTCTGTCATCATACTCTTGGAAATCTTTCCTTAGAACATGCACTGAGTTATTCTGAACAAATTCATGGTGATATATTAAAAAAAAAAAAGCCTATGGATAAGCAAAAGTTGCTTTATCTTTACATCTCACATCCTTGTTATCAGTACATTTAGGTGTTTGAAATATTCTTGCTGGGTAACCTTGGATTACATTTTAAATGGATTTTCCTATATGGAACTAAATTAAGGGTTTTCCTCTAACTTACAAAAATAAGGCAGGTAGTTGCAATTCTTTGGGCTCCTTATTATGATTTAAACTGAATTGTTAATCAAAGTGAAATACTCTTTCTAACACAGATAGAAATGTGTACGATGGATCTTAGTTTGTCTGGAACTCATTTCACTCAAAGGAATAGGAAAGAACAAAGAGAGGCAAAAATAAAAGTGAGAAAATGATTCCCTCAATACTTGGGTCATGTCATCGCCACCTAGATTTCGGACAAATTGTTCCAACGTCTGTGAGATCAAGAAGTACAGTTAGAAGGAACACTCAGTCAGAAAGAAAGTCCCTTTGTGATTAAGATGAGATAGCTGTATCACATAGAGGGGGCTCCACTCCCTCTGTGCATAAGAGCAGTCACATTAAAGCGATGACTGGAGATGATTCACTCCACTCAAGGACTGCTAACAGGATAGGTTTGTTCCAGGGGTAATGAGTCACTAACTTTCTTTACCTCCTTATAACTTGATGACATGCATTAAGAAAAGAGTCCTTGTAGATATAATCCTGACACTTAAAATGGAAAACAAAACAAAACAAAACAAAATTAATTAATCCTAAATATATCCAGGTATAGGATGCATGTAACACAGACACAAATTGGGGCCTCATGTGTCCCTCTGTGTTAAATGACCATCATACTTTTCTTTCACATTAAAACAAGCATTTTCTTTTTTCCCTCACATATGTTCCCCCATCCTGAACCCCTTGCCACCTCCCTCCCCACCCCACCCTTCTCGGTTGTCCCTGGGCACTGGCTTTGAGTGCCCTGCTTCACGCATCGAACTTGAACCGGTCATCTGTTTCACATATGATAACATGTATGTTTCAATGCTCTTCTCTCAAGTCACCCACCCTCGCCTTCTCCCGCAGAGTCCAAAAGACTGTTCTTTACATCTGTGGCTCTTTCGTAGTCTTTCTAAATCCCATATATGTGTGTTAATATACTGTATTGNTGCATCGAACTTGAACCGGTCATCTGTTTCACATATGATAACATGTATGTTTCAATGCTCTTCTCTCAAGTCACCCACCCTCGCCTTCTCCCGCAGAGTCCAAAAGACTGTTCTTCACATCTGTGGCTCTTTCGTAGTCTTTCTAAATCCCATATATGTGTGTTAATATACTGTATTGCTGCTTCTCTTTTGACCTACTTCATGCTGTATAATAGGCTCCAGTTTCACCCACCTCATTAGAACTGACTCAAATGCATTCCTTTTTATAGTTGAATAATATTCCAGTATGTATATGTACCACAACGTCCTTATCCATTTATCTGCCGATGGACTTCTGGCTATTGTAAACAGTGCTGAGATGAACGTTGGGGTACATATGTCTTTCAATTCTGGTTTCCTCTGTGTGTATGCCCAGCAGTGGGATTGCTGGGTCGTATGGCAGTTCTATTCTCAGTTTTTTAAGGACTCTCCACACTATTCCCCATAGTGGCTGTGCCAGTTTGCATTCCCACCAACAGTGTAAGAGGGTTTCCTTTTCTCCACACTATCTCCAGGATTTATTGTTTGTAGACTTTTTAATGATGGCCATTCTGACCAGCGTGAGATGATACCTCACTGTGGTTTTGATTTGCATTTCTCTAATAATGAGTGGGGTTGAGCACCTTTTCATGTGTTGATTAATCAGCTGTATGTCTTCTTTGAAGAACTGTCTGTTTAGCTCTTTTGCCCAGTTTTTGATTGGGTTGTTCATTTCTCTGGTATTGAGCTTCATAAGCTGCTTGAATATTTTGGAGATTAGTTCTTTGTCAGTTGTTTTCTTTGCTATTACTTTCTCCCATTCTGAAGGCTGCCTTATCACCTTGCTCACAGTTTCCTTCACTGTGCAAAAGTTTTTAAGTTTAATTAGGTCCCATTTAATTATTTTTGTTTTTATTTCCATTGCTCTGGGAGATGGGTCATAGAGGATCTTGCAGTGAGTTATGCCACAGAGTGCTCTGTTTTCTGCTAAGATTTTTATAGTTTCTGGTCTTACATTTAGATCTTTAATCCATTTTGAGTTTATTTTTGTGTATGGTTTAGAAAGTGTTCTAGTTTCATTCTTTTACATGTGGTTGACCAATTTTTCCAGCACCACATGTTACAGAGATTGTCTTTTCTCCATTGTATATTTTTGACTCCTTTACACCCTCATACTTTAGGTAATAGATACAGTTTCTGAATTCCAATGCTGCTAGAGACTATAACATTATCTTCTTTAATTTATGCTGTGGGGTAAGTTTTAAGAAGTCCACAAATGAAGAAACGTGGTGTAATCTACTTTTTCAAGGTCATACCCATAGGCATCTGCTAAACAGGGATCTCAGGCACTGACACCCCACTCCAGTACTCTTGCCTGGAAAATCCCGTGGATAGAGGAGCCTGGTAGGCTGCAGTTCATGGGGCCGCTAAGAGTTGGACACGACTGAGTGACTTCACTCTCACTTTTCACTTTCATGCTTTGGAGGAGAAATGGCAACCCACTCCAGTGTTCTTGCCTGGAGAATCCCAGAGACGGGGGAGCCTGGTGGGCTGCCGTCTATGGGGTCGCACAGAGTCAGAAGCAAGTTAGCAGCAGCAGCAGCAAATAGGGATCTAATCCCAGTTTTTTGCAGGTTCCAGAGTACATGATGTCAAGTGTTTATGAGAGCTATATGTTACTGTTAACCAAATCTAAGAAGATGATAGAAGATGATGCCTGCTGTTAATAGGTTGAATTGTGGGTCCCAAGCCCCACCTCAGTATCTCCATTAGTGATTTTATGTGGAAATTGCATCACTATGAATGTAATTAGTTAGGCTGAAGTCATACTGGGAGTAGGGTGGGGCCATAATGTAATTGACTTGTATACTTAAAAAGAGGAAATTTAGACACAGACACACATGGAGAATAGATGTGAAAATGAAGGCAGAGATGGGGGTGATTTCTCTACAAGTGAAGGAGGTCTAAAGGTCACCCAGAAACACCCAGGGAAAATGGATTCTTCTTCACAACCCTCAGAAGGAACTGACTATGCTGACACCCTAAGATCAGACTTCTAGCTTCTAGAACTGAGACAATAAATATCCATTATTCAAGCCACTCAGTTTGTGGTACTTTGTTACAGAACTCCAGAAAACCAATATACCAGCTAATAGTACTTTGTGGCAAAAACAAAGTGATATTGCAAACTAACCAGACCGATATTTAATTATGTCTCATAAACCATCTCAGAAGAAGATTCTGAGGATTACATGCAAACTTTGTATATAAATATGGATATAAATGCTTCCCTGGTATCACAGCTGGTCAAGAATTTGCCAGCGATGCAGGAGACAGTGGTTCGATTCCTGGGTCGGGAAGATCCTCTAGAGAAGAGATAGGCTACACACTCGAGTATTCTTGGGCTTCCCTGGTGGCTCAGCTGGAAGAGAGCCCGCCTGCAACGTGGGAGATCTGGGTTAGACCAATGAGTTGGGAAGATCCCCTGGAGAAGGGAGAAGCTAACCACTCCAGTATTTTGGCCTGGGTTGCAAAGAGTCAAACATGACTGAATGACTTTCACTTTCATGGATATAAATACACCTTTATTTGTAGAGGACAAAAGGAAGATATCTGACATTAAAAAATTTTTCACTGAAATGTTACCTTTATGATTTTATCCTGATAGACTATAGGGCAGTTCTGTCTCAAATATATTCTAAATAGAAAGTATAGCTCCCGGTCAGAAATCTTCCTTTTTGTATTGTTGTGAATATTTTTCAGATCACTGACTCTTCCAACTTCTCAAAATAGTTTAACCGGTGAGAAAGAGACTGGGGAATTTGAGTTTCTTTTTGCTAATAAGACTTATGAGTCATAATCAGAGTTCTCTGTTCAAAAGGTGTTAGCCAAATCTGCCTACAGCAGAAATCAATGTGATTCATGGGGAGGAAAAATGCATGGAGCAAGAAAACAATTCTAGTAACAATTTTAGTAACTCTTGCTCTGACTCTCAAAGTTGACACATTTTGTTTCTTCTTTTACCCTCAAAGCTTAACATGTTCCTTAATCGATTTAGGCGGCAATTTATCTTTATCTCTTATTTTTGGGATTGGGAGGGGAGGATAAAATGATACAAAAGAACTTATTTACAAAACAGAAACAGACTCACAGACTTAGAAACCGAATTCACAGTTACTAGAAGGGAGGGGAGACAGATAGATTGGGAGTTAGGAACTGATAGGCTATATTTAAATAAAATGCCTTTCCATGGGAAAAACATGCTCATAAAGTTTGGATAAGAAATTCATCAAAGAATTTATCCTTAACTGAAAATCAAAATTCTATACAAAGGTTAATGTTCAAGATCCTTTATTCAGTTCAATTCAGTTGCTCAGTTGTGTCCGACTTTTTGCAACCACATGAGTTGGAGCACACCAGGCCTCCCTGTCCATCATCAACTCCCGGAGTTCACTCAAACTCATGTCTGTCGAGTCGGTGATGCCATCCAGCCATCTCATCCTCTGTCGTCCCCTTCTCCTCCTGCCCCCAGTCCCTCCCAGCATCAGGGTCTTTTCCAATGAGTCAACTCTTCACATGAGGTGGCCAAAACACTGGAGTTTCAGCTTTAGCATCATTCCTTCCAAAGAACACCCAGGACTGATCTCCTTGAGATCTTTTATTACATCTTTAATATTCAAGAAGACTGTGCAAAATGATAAAAGAAAAAAAACGGTTAAATGTCTAATAACAGAACAGAAAAAAAGCAAATTGTTTTTAGAGCTTTAAAGAAATTCAATTGAAGATGCATATTCTTTCCACATTAAATAAAGTCTTGAAGCGCATATACTTCTTGACTAATTTTTTTTGTTTGTTTTTTTAAGCATGTAAATGAAACTACTTTTGCGGCTTTTGACGTTTATTCACGATACCTGCGTACATCTGCAGGATAGCTCCTAAGACATAGGATAGCTTCTCTCTGCACTGCAGAGATTTATTTATTACCTCTTTATTGAGATTATCAGCTCAATGGTAGCAGGGACCATTCCCCCCCCAACTTTTTTTTTAAACTCCTTTTTAACTTCTGGATGTGTGGTCCCTGATTTAGCAGCTTCCGCATCAATTGGGAACTTGTTGGAAATACAGAATCTTGGGTCCTATCTCAAAATTCCTGACTCAGGGAGCATTTACCAAGATACCGAGATTCCAGGGGACTACTAGGCAGGGAGGAGAAGCACCATGCCAACTTTGTGCCCTGACGCTACCATATGAAAAGTGTTCAGAAAATGTTTATTGTGTGACAGTTTCTGTGTTAATAAACCTAAGGTCTAGTGCCCACTAGTGTAAGTTCATTGTGAAAACTCTCCCTTCCTGTTCTCTGCATTTTAGAGAGCTTGCCTAGGCTTCGTGCCATTTGACATGATTGAGAAATGAAAAGGAATAGGGAGAACTCGGAGGTCATTGAGGTTGAACCAATGTCCCCTGGGTCTCTTAAACACCCCTCTTCCTCCACCACGTAGGGCTAACTCTCAAAGCTGCTAGCCCAGCCCCGACATTCCCCACCTACACTCTGATGCTGTCTGATCACTTCTCCTTTCTTCCCACTAGAATCACCACTCATGACCCAGATGACATTGAAATGTTTCCAATTTCCCTGGCACATAAAAAAGGATAGTACTTCTCTTTCAAATCCTTTAGTGTGTGTCAGTTACTTGCAGAGCTGAGCATTAAAAGCCTTTCACAATCTGAACTGTCCTGGTCTTTGGATTCTTACTTCTCTCTACGTCTCTATCCACCATCTCTGCTTCATTTACTTCATTCTGTTTATAAGAAACTCCAGAATGCCTAGCTCCTCTAGACCACTCCACCTATCTGCAACTAGATTTGACATTTTCTAAGAGGAGTTTGGGCTCCAAAATCACTGCAGATGGTGATTGCAGCCATGAAATTAAAAGACGCTTACTCCTTGGAAGAAAGTTATGAACAACCTAGATAGCATATTCAAAAACAGAGACATTACTTTGTCAACAAAGGTCCATCTAGTCAGGGCTATGGTTTTTCCAATGGCCATGTATGAATGTGAGAGTTGGACTGTGAAGAAAGCTGAGCACCGAAGAATTGATGCTTTCGAACTGTGGTGTTGGAGAAGACTCTTGAGAATCCCTTGGACTGCAAGGAGATCCAACCAATCCATTCTGAAGGAAATCAGCCCTGGGTGTTCTTTGGAAGGAATGATGCTAAAGCTGAAACTCCAATACTTTGCCCACCTCATGCAAAGAGTTGACTCATTGGAAAAGACTCTGATGCTGGGAGGGATTGGGGGCAGGAGGAGAAGGGGACGACCGAGGATGAGATGGCTGGATGGCATCACTGACTCATGGACATGAGTCTCAGTGAACTCTGGGAGTTGGTGATGGACAGGGAGGCCTGGCGTGCTGTGATGCATGGGGTCGCAAAGAGTCGGACACGACTGAGTGTCTGAACTGAACTGAAGAGGACTGACTGTGATAATATCATCCCGTGTTATCCTTCTGTGCTCCGTAGTATGCTGTACTTCTTCAGCCATTATTTATGGATAATGTACTTCTTTTACATGCTGGTCTTTCCTATTAAACTCTTTGAGGGCAGCTGTTATATCACCTTTATTTCTTGGTTATCTGAGAGCCACTCAAAATCAGCATCTGTCAATGAACAAGTAAACATTTTTCTCTCTATCTTTACTAAAATCAGTGAGTATCATCTACTACGTCTTTTATTGTGACTGTTGCCACTACTACTACATTTGCAACTCTAGGAATAAAAACAGGTGAGTAGTCCCTTAATGGCAGGGGAGGTATCATTTTTATATCTGTACCCTTCTATTAGGCAGAGAATCCAGGGCATGGGAGGTGCTCAATAAAAGCTCATTGCATGATTGAGTGAAGGGTAGTCTTTCACATTCACAATCTACACAAGCCAATAAAAATGTAACTATTATCATGCCTTTTAGAGTCTTACTTTACTAGGTGGTTTTATAAACTTTACTGTTTGATAAAATAAATTAAGCTCAGGCTATTTGACTCCAAGGCAATGGCACCCCACTCCAGTACTCTTGCCTGGAAAATCCCATGGACAGAGGAGCCTGGTGGGCTGCAGTCCATGGGGTCACTAAGAGTCAGATATGACTGAGTGACTTCACTTTCACTTTTCATTTTTATGCATTGGAGAAGAAAATGGAAACCTACTCCAGTACTCTTGCCTGGAGAATCCCATGGATAGAGGAGCCTGGTAGGCTGCCGTCTATGGGGTCGCACAAAGTCAGAAATGACTGAAGTGACTTAGCAGCAGCGGCAGCAGCAGTGCACACATTGTATCAGATTACTGTGCATAGGTTCCTTTACTTCAAGTGGTCACCAGTGACTCTAAATATAAATGTGGACACACATGGTGCATGTTTCAGAGTACGTTTCATATTAAATAGATCTTCCTCTACTGTCTTGATAGCAATATGTAAACCAATGTTTATGATCATGTGAGGATACACAGTTGACTTATACAAGCACTTTTGAAACTCAGTCCATTCATTAATAGAGTCGAAACTGTGTGTGAGTTCCTCAAATGTATAATTGTATTTACAATTAAGAAAGTTAAAAAAAATGCAGCTATGAAGGGAAATCCTATTTATTTCATGCCGAATAAAAGAAAGCTTGCCAAAAGTGGTGATGCTGGGTTGTTATGCTTTAATTTGGAAAGAAATATGGGGCAGTCAAATGAGATTTTTTCCCTACCAATTAGAAAAAAAATTAACCTTATGTTGATGGAGAACAGATTTGTTCTGTTTCACTTTTGTTACACATGCTGGGAACTCCAATGGAGAAGAAATTGCACTGCCTTCAAAGTCTATCACAGGAAGAATTTAACCACTACCCATATTTTGACTTGCCAGTAAATTTTAGCTAGCATTTGACCAAATTTCTGAGCTTTTTCTATTATAATAATTTTGGTACAATTGACAACTTCATTGAGGATTGCAACCTTTAAATCTTGATACTTGGGAGAATTCTTAAGAAATGGAAGAGAGAAGATTGCAACAGTTTTAATCATGGTGGCATTCAATGACTGAGAAAATAAACAGAATTACCCAGCTAAAATTAGTTTGAGAATCTACATTGCTTTATTCATTATTTAAATTTTTATCTGTGCTAAATAAAAGATTCGGACACGACTGAGCGACTGAAGTGAACTGAACTGAACTGAAAGATGACATGGACATGGCAAACATTTTCATTCCATTTTGATTTTATGAACATTTTGAAAATATTATCAATAAGGTAAAAAAAAGTCAATTGTTTAAGATAAAACATGCTAGTTCTTTATGAAATAATCTTATATTAGTTTTTGGAAACTAACAAAAAGGAGAGATATGTTTTGAAGAAAAAAAACTTTCTTGAAGTATTTGCAAAATCAGTGTCCTTATTTATGTTCTGGCTTTTAGTCTATATTTCAGTTTCATTCAGTCGCTCAGTCGTGCCCAACGCTTTGCAACCCCATGAATCGCAGCACGCCAGGCCTCCCTGTCCATCACCAACTCCCAGAGTTCACTCAGACTCACGTCCATCGAGTCCGTGATGCCATCCAGCCATCTCATCCTCGGTCGTCCCCTTCTCTTCCCACCTCCAATCCCTCCCAGCATCAGAGTCTTTTCCAATGAGTCAACTCTTCGCATGAGGTGGCCAAAGTACTGGAGTTTCAGGTTCAGTGTCATTCCCTCCAAAGAAATCCCAGGGTTGATCTCCTTCAGAATGGACTGGTTGGATCTCCTTGCAGTCCAAGGGACTCTCAGGAGTCTTCTCCAACACCACAGTTCAAAAGCATCAATTTTCGGCGCTCAGCTTTCTTCACAGTCCAACTCTCACACCCATACATGAACACAGGAAAAACCATAGCCTTGACTAGACGGACCTTTAATGCCTGTCAAAACCCAGAAAAAATGAGAGCAACATACATACATTCTGAGAATTAAGAAGATCATGTTTAGCTAGTTCCTGCCATATCCTATTTTTAAATTCTTCACATTCTAATTTTTTGCTCTTCATCATTTTAATTTTTTATTTAGTTTTAGTTCTTCACTTTATTATTATCTTTAATTCTTCACATTCCTGCATTCTTCTAGGAAATCTGACTCTATTTATTTGCCTGTGCTCAGGTATTGTTTATAATAAGTTAGGACAGAAAAGGCAGACTCTGCTATGTGAGCTGACTGTGAGGCTTCATTAATCAGGGTTCTTCAAAGAGAGATGCAAGATCTGTTATAGTGCTAAAAAACATTAAAATGGATGATTACTTTTATTCAATAAAATAAGAAGATTAAACAATATTAATATTTAATGTGTGGACTCACACTAGGGTCCTCACCAGAAATCAGTATGTTGGAAACTCACTCAACAGGTGAGATAGGTTTCCAAAGGAACTCTGATTTAGTGTTCAGTTCTGGCCTGCTGTGAGATGCTGCAATTCACATGCTCCTAGTTACATGCATGTATAATATACATAAATCTGGCTTTAATCAACTTACTTTCATAAAATGGACAAGTGATTAGAAAACAATTCTTGAAAAAAAAATCTGCTACCAAAAAATTAGTAAATAGCAAGGCAAACATATGTACACAAAAAGAAAAGGACAGAACTCAAGAGTCACACTTTGAAGTAAGGAGGAGACGGAATTTTGTAAAGAGCATTTGGAAATGTTTTTATAATTATGTACTTGGACTGCAAAGAGATTCAACCAGTCCATTCTGAAGGAGATCAACCCTGGGATTTCTTTGGAAGGAATGATGCTAAAGCTGAAACTCCAGTACTTTGGCCACCTCATGTGAAGAGTTGACTCATTGGAAAAGACTCTGATGCTGGGAGGGATTGAGGGCAGGAGGAGAAGGGGACGACCGAGGATGAGATGGCTGGATGGCATCACGGACTCAATGGGCATGAGTCTGTGTGAACTCCAGGAGTTGATGATGGACAGGGAGGCCTGGCGTGCTGTGATTCATGGGGTCACAAAGAGTCGGACACGACTGAGCGACTGAACTGAACTGATTGTTGTTTTCCAAAGGCATGTGTATACATGTCCCCATATCAACATGCATGGATACACACACACACGCACATGTACACACACCTACATAAGACAGACACAAAACCTCAGAAACATCATTCTTCTAACTGCTTTAAAAATACCATTCTAATTACAATTTCAATGGGTTTTGAGCCAATTTATTGAGTATCTAGAAATGAAACACATTTTGATTAGTTTGCACAATGAACTGATCGACAAAAACAGGGTAAAAAGTTGCTGAATTTCCTAAACTACTTTTGTATATCAATGCATGATATTCACAGAAAGTGGCAAATTTTTTTGAGTTATTTTTCAGCTCTGACAACCATTGTGACTAGACAACTGGAGCAAGCTGAATGTAAAAAAGAAAAAAAAAAAAGCTTTAAGTTTCTGCGGTCTTTGAAAGAAAATAGTATTTCTGCTTTAGGTATGCTCTTAATAATTTTAGTGAATGTAAAATGTTGTTGGGAGTGTTAATAAGCAAAAAGTCCTGTCTCGTGTTATTTTGATTTTCTATTTCTCTATTGATTCTATATGTGCGTGCTCAGTTGCTTAAGTTGTGTCCAACTCTTTGTGACCTTATGGACTGTAGCCCACCAGGCTCCTCTGTCCATGAGATTCTCCAGGCAAAAGTACTGGAGTGGGTTGTCATGCCGTTCTCCTGGGGATATTCCCCACCCAGGGACTAAACCCATAGCTCCTGTGTCAACTGCATTGCAAACAGATTCTTTACCCACCTAGCACCTGGGAAGCAAACCTACTGACTCTATAGTATATATAATGGTCATACAGCACAAAAGTTGTGCAATCTATTTAAAAAATTTTATGCATATATTGAGGTTGAGTGAATCTGTAGGCCACCGGGAAGTTTCAAGGGTATCAATATTTGACCCTATGTTGGTCTCATCTCTCTGTATCTGATAGCAATAATTATGTCTTCTGTGTAGTTGTGGCACTGTATTGAAAAGGATGATTTATTGATGGCATCAGCAAAAAGAGTTACAGTAGAAGCATTTGATCCTAGAAACCCAATGTGATGTTTTCCTTGTGTGGAGATTTATGCTATTAATTTCATTATGCAATATTACATAATCAATGCAAAATATTGTACAACTACACTCATTCAGATTAATTAGGAAGAAAAGCATATTTAGTTTAATAATTACAACAAAATTATAAATTTCTTTTAAAAATAAAGCTGTGTCTGCTTCTTTCTGATACACGTAGTGACTTGTGGCTCTGAAAAGAGATAGTTTTCATGAATTTTAGGGTACATATACAAATAGTTCTATCATTATATAGAAATACATGCCTCTCAAATGTTTGAAATTTTTCTGTTAAATAGATATTCTTGCCTACCATTTTGTGTACATCGATAACTTGCCCAGCAAATTATTTTAAGCAAAGATTTGCTTCACTCTAACCACAAGTCTTATTTATTATAAATTCCAGATTAGCAAGGTAAAAAAAAAAATCCTTAGACTTTGTTGATTTTCTCTCTTTAGTTCAATGATCATAAGATTCAAATTTAAAATGTCTGTTTCAAAGTCTCCCTGTCGCCTTAATGAATGTGGCTTTTCTAGTCATATCCGTTACTCTTATCATTATAAAGGTGAAGAAATCTAGCTCTGTTTTTCAAATAAACAGTCTCTTTTTCATCTTAGAAGACTGGTAGCCTTGAAGTCAGGAAGTGTGGATCTTAAAGGTCTCTGAAGGCAATAGGAGTTGAATAAGCTGTTAAGCAAGAGAATTGAGAGTCCTTTGTCATCATCTGGGAACAGCATTATTGATGTGAACAGAGCTCAGTATTGGTCTTAGATAAACAAGATGAAGACAAAGATTGAGAGTAACTGTTGAGGCTAAGTTGTAAGAAAAAAATGTCAACAAAATAATGAAGAACTTTTTTTATTTCTCTGTTGCCTTCCCTTACGATCAAGTTCATGTCAAACAACCTGTGCGCTGAGCTACCTGCTCCATGCAGGTCAAATCCTGCATGAAAATGTTAGTTGCTCAGTCGTATCTGACTCTTTGCAACCCCATGGACTCTAGCACCCCAGACTTCTTGACCATGGGACTCTCCAACAAGAATAGTGGAGTGGGTAGCCATTCCCTTCTCCAGGGGATCTTCAGTTCAGTTCAGTTCAGTNCCTGAAACTCCAGTACTTTGGCCACCTCATGCGAAGAGTTGACTCATTGGAAAAGACTCTGATGCTGGGAGGGATTGGAGGCGGGAAGAGAAGGGGACGACAGAGGATGAGATGGCTGGATGGCATCATGGACTCGATGGACGTGAGTCTGAGTGAACTCTGGGAGATGGTGATGGACAGGGAGGCCTGGCAGGCCGCGATTCATGGGGTCGCAAAGAGTCAGACACGACTGAGTGACTGAACTGAACTGAACTGAACTGAAGTTAGGAGTATGTGATTAACTATATACACTACTATATATAAAACTGGAAAAGGAAATGGCAACCCATTCCAGTATTCTTGCCTAGAGATTCCTGTGGACAGAGAAGCCTGGTGGGCTGCTGTCCATAGGGTCACACAGAGTCAGACACGACTGAAGCGACTTAGCAGCAGCAGCAGCAGCAGCACATACAAAACATGTAATCGACAAGGACCTACTGTATAACACGAGGAACTCTACTCAGTATTCTGTAATGACCTATATGGCAAAGAACCTGAGAAAGAATGAATATATGTATATGTACCACTGAATCACTTTGCTGTGCACCTGGGATGAATACAACATTGTAAGTCAGCCCTGCTGTGTTGTGCTTAGTGCCTCGGTCGTGTCCAACTCTTTGCAACCCCGTGGACTGTAGCCCGCCAGGCTTCTCTGCCCATGGGGATTCTCCAGGCAAAAACACTGGAGTGGGTTGCCATGCCCTCCTTAGGGGTCTTCCCAACCCAGGGATCAAACACAGGTCTCCCACATTGCAAGCAGATCTACTATCTGAAAATGCCAGGGAAGCCCGTGAATACTGGAGTGGGTAGCCCATCTCTTCTCCAGGTGATCTTTCAAACCCAGGAATATTACCAGGGCTTCCTGCCTTGCAGGCAGATTCTCTACCAGCTGAGCTACCAGAGAAGCCCATAAATCAAATCCAGTATAAAATAGAAAAAAGTAAATTGTAAAAAGTAAGCTTGCTAATACCAGAGATCAAATCGCCAACATACATTGGGTCATAGAAAAGGCAAGGGAATTCCAGAAAAACATCTACTTCTGCTTCATTGACTACAGTAAAGCCTTGACTGTGTGAATCACAATAAACTGTGGAAAATTCTTAAAGAGATGGAAATTCTAGACCACCTTACTTGTCTCCTGAGAAACCTGTATGTAGAACTACCTGTATGTAGTTCCATGCGAAACCAGACATGGAACAACAGACTGGTTCAAATGGGGAAAGGAGTATGTCAAGGCTATATATTGTTATTCTGCTTATTTAATTTCTATGCAAAATACATCATGCAAAATGCTGGGTTGGATGAATCACAAGCTGGAACCAAGTTTGTCAGGAGAATTATCAACAACTACAGATATGCAGATGGTACCACTCTAGTGGCAAAAAGTGAAGAGAAACTGAAGAGCCTCTTGATGAACGTGAAAGAGGAGAGTGAAAAAGCTGGCTTAAACCTCAACATTCAAAAAACTCATGGCATCTGGTCCCATCACTTCATGGCAAGTATATAGGGAAAAATTGGAAACAGTGACAGATTTTATTTTCTTGAGCTCCAAAATCACTGTGGACAGTGACTATAGCCATGAAAATAAAAGATCCTTGCTCCTTCAATAAAAGCTGTGATCAACTTAGACAGCATATTAAAAAACAAAGACATCACTTTGCTGACAAAGGTCTGTACAGTCAAGAAAGGAAGGAAGAAAATGAAGTGACTCAGTCATGTCTGACTCTTTGCATCTCCATGAACAGTAGCCTGCCAGGTTCCTCCGTCCAAGGGACTTTCCAGGCAAGAATACAGGAGTGGGTTGCCATTTCCTTCTCCAATGGCTTTTCCAGAAGTCAGGTATGGATGTGAGAGTTGGAACATAAAGAAGATTGAGCATTGGTGAAATTATACTTTTAAACTGTGGTGCTGGAGAAGACCCTTGAGAGACCCATAAACAGCAAAGAGATCAAACCAGTCAATCCTAAAGGAAATCAACCCTGAGTATTCATTGGAAGGACTGATTCTGAAGTTCCAGTACTTTGGCTACCTGATGCCCAGAGCCAACTCAATGAAAAAAAATCCTGACGCTGGGAAAGATTGAGAGCAGAAGAAGGAGGGGACAATAGGGGATGAGATGGCTAGATGGCATCACTGACTCAATGGACATGAGTTTGTGCCAACTCAAGAAGATAGTGAAGGACAGGGAAGCTGGAGTACTGCAATCCATTGGGTCACAAAGAGTTGGACATGAATTAGGGACTACAACAACGAATAAAGCTTGCAATTCCTGGGTATAAACCTGGCAACTCCCTCAATGAAGGCAATTCACTCCCATGAAGTCCCATAGAAAATCATATGCAAGTCATTGCTAATATTCATAAAGAAACTGTTACTTGACACATCAGACATTGGTAATATAAAATTTTTAATTTTCATTTCATATAATTTGACCTGTTCCAGTGCAATCTGTAGTTCTACAAGCCTGTCCGGAGGAGAGACATGGGATAACTCCATTGTAAAAATGGCTAAGAATGCCTAAGTTTGCAGTCAGTCCAGTACCAGAAAAATAACGTTTCACTTTCAGATGTCCATCTTCTTTGTCTGGATGTTTCATGCAATGATTTCTTTACCTGGGGAAGCTTGCTTTAAGATGGATTATAGAAAATCCTAGATCCAGACATCACTGCTGTTGAAATGAATTTCTTAGGAAGCATTGCTAGGAACCTCTCCTCAGATTTTTATCTGCCAGGAACTATCTTCCCACCAGACATCTTGTATATCTAAGTGTATCTCACTTGCTAGTGAAGGACAGTTGATTTTCCATCACCTCCTACGACAACATTCTTGCTAGTTATTGCACTTCCCTCTTAACTGCAGCATAGACTAATATTGGTCTCCTTAATGAAACCCTTAGTTAAAAAATTAAAACTGTAAGACAAAAAGTAACCATAGTGAATTGTAAGCAACATATCAGTTCAGCCAATTTAGTCACTCAGTCCTGTCCGAGTTTTTGCAGCTTCATGGAATGCAGCATGCCAGGCTTCCCTGTCCATCACCAACTCCTGGAGCTTGCTCAATTTCATGTCAGTCCAGTTGGTGATGCCATCCAACCATCTCATCCTCTGCCATCCCCTTCTCCTCCAGCCTTCAATGTTTCCCAGCATCAGGATCTTTTCCAAGGAGTGAGTTCTTTGCATCAGGTAGCCAAAGTATCGGAGCTTCAGGTTCAACATCAGCCCTTCCAATGAATTTGCAGGACTGATTTCCTTTAGGATTGACTGGTTTGATCTCCATGAAGTCCAAGGGACTCTCAAGAGTCTTCTCCAAAATCACAGTTCAAAAACATCAATTCTTTGGCTCTCAGCTTTCTATATCATCCAACTCTCACATCCATACACGACTACTGGAAAAACCATAGCTTTGACTAGATAGACTTCTGTCAGCAAAGTAATGTCTCTGCTTTTCAATATGCTGTCTAGGTTGGTCATAGCTTTTCTTCCAAGGATCAAGCATCTTTTAATTTCATGGCTGCAGTCATCATTTGCAGGGATTTGGAGCCCAAGAAAATAAAAGTCTGTCACTGTTTCCATTGTTTCCCCATCTCTTTGCCATGAAGTGATGGGACTAGATGCCATGATCTTAGTTTTTTGAACAGGGAGGACTGGCGTGCTGC
Source organism: Oreotragus oreotragus (assembly GCA_006410675.1). Taxonomy (NCBI): domain Eukaryota; kingdom Metazoa; phylum Chordata; class Mammalia; order Artiodactyla; family Bovidae; genus Oreotragus; species Oreotragus oreotragus. Next base: position 200,663 of record SJYX01017601.1, on the reverse strand, counting down.
GATTCATGGGGTTGCAAAGAGTCGGACACGACTGAGCGACTGAACTGAACTGAACTGAAAACCCCATTTAGTAGCCATAAAACAAATATTAAACAAACAGCCATTTACCAAACACTATATAGTAGCCACAAAAAGCATTGCTGATTGACTAGAATATGGTTAAATTCCAGATTAATATTTGTTTACAAGTTTTGTCTCTAAAAACCTTAAATTGAGTAAAGTTAATCAGCAAGATATGTTATTTTTTAGGGGTAGGGAATAAAATCCAAGTCAGAGCTTATGTTTCCATCTCTGAACGCTTTTAAAAAATTCTGAAAAGAAAGCAGTCAATATCCTAGCCATTTATTCCCTCAGGTATTTCCCCAGGGTCTTTACCTTATGACCTAACTTTCTGCCCTTCTTCCTTCATGCTCCCAGGATTCCACTGAGGCTTCTCCAGGACCAAGCACCATCCACTGGAGCTTAAAACACTGCTGTGTTAGAATTTAACATTTGGCTTCTCAACCAAACTAAATAAATGTCAGTTTAAAATTATTGAACATGCTATATATTTTTGTGAAAGGAATCAATTTTGGAGTTTTCTTAATAATGTTAGAGTGACCTTTACTACGTATTCATGATTTAGTTTATGTGATGCAAAGTTATGGGTTGTAGCTCTCACAGGAATTGACATAGGACAACAACATATATTAATAGACACAGGGCCTTTGTATTCAATTAGATCTGGTGTTCATGATTCAATTAAATCATGGTGTTCTACACTAAATATCTCTATGATCCTCAGCAAATCACTTATGCCTCTTAAGCCTTAGTTCCTCTTAAGCCTGATCCCATCAGGCTACTCAGTCCATGGAATTTTCCAGCAAGAATACTGGAGTGGGTTGCTATTTCCTTCTCCAGGGAATCTTCTGGATTCAGGGAGTATACACATGTCTCTTGCATCTTCTGCATTGGCAGGCAGATTCTTCACCACTGCATCACCTGGGAAGACAGAAAATAACAAATCAAAGCCACAGGAAGACAGTACTTTACATCTAATAATATAACTATATAAAAAAGAGATAAAATAGCAAATATTGGCATAAAATAGCAAAATTGTATATGCATAAGTTACTAATAGTCTACTCCCAATTTAGTAACAAGGCAAGGATGACTGTTATCACTACTATTCAACACACTGGTGGAAATTTTAGCCATTGCAATAAAGAAAAGGAAACAAAATGCAAACAGATCAAAAAGAAGAAAATTAAACTGCTTAAAGATTGTCTACACAGAAAATCCTAAACAATCTGTCAGATCTTGAATGGTAGCCTTAGAATAAACAAGTTCAGCAATTTTGCAAAGTACTAGATACAAACACAGAAAATCAATTATATGTCTATACACTATCAATGAATATGTGGACATAGAATTTAAAATAGGATACTATTTACAACTGCAAAGATTAGTTATTAAATATGATTTACTTTGGTGTGAATCTAACAAAACATGTATAGGATTTATATGCTGAAATCTAGAGTGATGATGAAAAATATCAAAGATCAAAATGAATAGAGAGGCTTTTTATGTTCATTGATTAGAAAACGCAGTACATGACAAATGTCAATTTTCCTCAAAATGAAACAAAAGTACATTTTTCATAAAGTTTTAAACAAAATCCTAGCAAGATTTTTTTATAGAGGTAAACAAGACTATTTAACAATTTTATGGTAAGGCAAAGGAACTAGAATAGCTGAAACAATTATAAAAAAGAAGAAAAAAGTGTAAGAAGTCAATTTACTTGGTATCAAGACTTATTATAGGGGCTTTCCTGGTGGTTCAGTGGTAAAGAACCTGCTTGCCAATACAACAGACACAGGTTTAATCCCTGATCAAGAGGATTCCACAAAGCCAGTGTGCCACAGTGATTGAGATTGTGCTCTAGAGCCTGGGCTTTGCAACCACAGAAGCCACTTCAATGAGCAGCCCTCACGCTGCAGCTGGAGCATACCCCCTGCTCTGTGCAAACAGAGAAACCCTCACAGCAATGAGGACCCAGCACACCCAAAATAAATGAGTAAAGAAAGACATCATATAGCTATAATACCCAATACTATTAGGGAAATATAGACATGGATCAATAAATCAAATGAAGTAGGGAGTTCAGAAACAGACCCTCGAAAATAAGGCCAACTAATTTTGACAAATGTGTGAAAGAAATTCAATGGAGATAAGATAACTGTGTAAACAAATGGCACCAGATTAACCATATATCCACAAGTTACAAAGAAGAGCTTCAACTCAGAGTTTATATTTTACACAAAATCCACTCAAAAAGATCAACTCAAAATGGATCAGGACTTCTATGTGAAATGTAAAACTATAGAAATATCAGGAAATAATAGAAAAATAAATCTGGGTTCTCAGACCAAGTGAACACTTGGTCTTAAACTTTACACCAAAAATGAATCTATTTTTTTAAAAAGTTAGCAGTTGGAATGCACCAAAATTAAAATCTTCTGCTTTGTGAAAATGACCATTAATAGGGCATAAAGAGAATCTACAGTCTAGAATATATCTGACAAGGAACTAATATTGAGGAGTCAGGACAAAAATTTACCAGAGATAAGAGTTAAGATAAAATTTACCAAAGTTAACTTGCCCCCCAAGGGCTTCTAAGAATTCCTCTTCTAAGTATTCTGCAACAGAACTCTCTCCTTTTTTAAGAAAAATTTGCTAACCACCATGAGCCTGATGACCCGTAAACCAATCCCCATAAAGGTCAGACTGTATGCACCAATCAAACTGTTCCCATCCTAATCACACCTGTTTGTGGCTTTTGTGCTTAAAAACTGCTCAGTAACGACTGCTGGGGTTCGCCCCTCCTCGGAGGTGACTGAACCCCGGCGCGCCGGCTTAATAAATCCTCTTGCTGTTTGCATNTGAGGAGTCAGGACAAAAATTTACCAGAGATAAGAGTTAAGATAAAATTTACCAAAGTTAACTTGCCCCCCAAGGGCTTCTAAGAATTCCTCTTCTAAGTATTCTGCAACGGAACTCTCTCCTTTTTTTAGAAAAATTTGCTAACCACCATGAGCCTGATGACCCGTAAACCAATCCCCATAAAGGTCAGACTGTATGCACCAATCAAACTGTTCCCATCCTAATCACACCTGTTTGTGGCTTTTGTGCTTAAAAACTGCTCAGTAACGACTGCTGGGGTTCGCCCCTCCTCGGAGGTGACTGAACCCCGGCGCGCCGGCTTAATAAATCCTCTTGCTGTTTGCATCGAATTCGAGCCCTGGTGGTCTTTGGAGCGACGGGTCCCAGGAAAAGACCGTGAGGTCTAACAGTATCTATACTATATAAACATCAAACCTCAACAGTAAAACAGACCAAAACAAAACTAAAAAAGTTAATTTGAAAATGAGCTAAAGAAATGAGATATTTCACTGAAAAGTATATACCGATAGTAAAATAACACATGGAAAGATATTCAACACCATTAATCATTAGGGAAATGCAAATTAAAATCATAATGATATATTCCTATAGCTTGTCATAATGGTTAAAATAAAAAATAGTGACAACACCAAATGCTAGCAAGGATATGGTGAAAGTAGATCACTCAAAACATTGCTGGTAGAGATGTAAAATTCTAGAGCTACTCTGGAAAACAGTTTGGCAGTTTCATATAAAATCAAGGATGGAATTACCATACAACCTATCAATTACACTCTTGGGAATTTATACCAGAGTAATGAAAACTCACATTCACTCACGAATCTGAACATCTATTTGCATAGGAGTTTTATACAGAATTCCCCAGAACTAGAAAAAAACCGAGGTTTATTTAATGGGTCAAAGATGGAAAAAAAAAAAAAATAAGGGATATGTATTAGCTGAAGCACCAGAGAAGTCCAGGAATACTGGAGTGGGTAGCCTATCCCTTCTCCAGGGGATCTTCCTGACCCAGGAATTGAACCAGGGTCTCCTGCATTGAAGGTGGATTCTTTACCAGCTGAGCTACCAGGGAGGCCCGTACCAGGAAATACTACTAGGAAATAAAGGAAATGAAATATTTACTTTCATGATAACTAGATCAGTCTCCAGAGGGTTATGCTAAATTAAAAAAAAAAAAATCAGTCCCTGCAGTTTAGACACTATGATTCCATTTATATAACATTTTTGAAATGACAGAATTATACAAAAAGAGAGAAAATTAGTAGTTACTGAGGGTTATGAAGAGTTTGTGGGCAGGAGGAGAGTGAGTGTGGCTATAAATGAGAATCACAGAGATCTTGGTGGTGATAGACTATCTTGTACCTTCACTGCATAAATCTTAATATCCTTGTTGTGATACTGTTCTATGATTTTTCAATATGTTAACCCATTGGTGGAAACTGGTAAGACAGAACACACAATCTCTTTGCTTTTTACAGCTATTAATATATACCAAACTAGAATTAACTCAAAACAAAATGCTTAGTTAAAAAAGTGAATAATGTTAAAAACTCCTTTTGTGTTTGAAAAAGAAACGATGAATTGTGGACTGTATTTGAGTAGTCACTAAGTGTACCATTTGCTACTGAGTCAATGTTTTAAATATCCCATTACTGTAAAGACATTAGACATAGATAATTAATAAGATCCATCATAATTAATTTCTTCATTGTTCATACACTCATAGTATATATTTCCTGAGAAGTCTCCGTCTGATTTGACATTAATGGAGATGGAAAACAGATGATTTTGACTTTATAGAATGATGTACGTGAGTCCTACATAATAAGGTTTTCTGTCATTGAAAAGTACTTGTGCCTTTATAAAGCAAGACTGGGCAGTTACAATAGTTTGTCAGGATCAGCTCATCATTGTGAGAGATTTTATATCTATTGTGTAGGCACATAAAATAACAATGTTCTATTATCTTGTATTTTCTAAGCCTAGGTTGTAGCTAGATAATGTTTTATGCGATTTTACAAATGATAAGAATGGTTAAAATGTGTCCTTTTCTTAGGTTGAAGTACAAGTTGCACAGAGTGGAATGAATAAATGTACAGTATATAGTTGGATCAGTTCTAACAAAACCATACTCACTTACAACCCACATCCCTATAGAGATATAGAACAATCACATCACCCCAGAAAGCTTCCTCCTGGCTTTCCCCTCAACAACCACCTACCTCTCTCACCATGTAACTACGTCCTCTGCACCATGTCCTTTCAAGTTTCTAAACTGTTGTTTTATAAAATCAGACGAGCTGTGTTTTACTGATCAAGCTGTAGAAGTTCTGTTTTTTTCTGGACACAAATTCTTTCTGTGAGGTACAAGTAGTGTGTAGCCTCATTAAAATTTAAGCATTTTTGATAAAGTATCATTTATTATTTTAATTGACTACCAATGGCTTAATGATTATGGAGGATTTTTTGAGGCTTCTCAAAGGTTTATAGGAAATCTTTGCTTAGCCCCTAATTATGAAATATTCCCCCATACTTTCTTCTAGAATTCGATTGCTTTAACTTCCGTTGAAGTCTGTGGGTTATCAAATATTAATGTTTTGAATGGGGTGAGGAAATAGTGGAGTTGTCTTCCTTTCTTCAATATGAACATTCAGTTGTTACAGAATTACTTTTTATCAACAATCTTTTGTCCTGCGTTTGTTGCTTTGTGCAAATTCAATTGCTTATCACCTAAGTGTGGCTCTGTTTCTGGACTCTATTACTTTTAAAACAGTTTATTGAAGTATAATTCACATACAATAAAGCATTAATTTAAACTAAAATTTGACAGACTTGTCATATACATACATATATATACATATGTATGTGCACATATATATATATACATACCTGTTCTTGCTCAGTTGTGTTTGACTCTTTGTGACCCCACGGACTTCAGCATCCCGGCTTCCCTGTCCTTCATCTCCCGGAGCTTGCTCCTCATTGATTCAGCAATGCCATCCAACCATCTCATCCTCTGTCATCCCTTTCTCCTGCCTTCAATCTTTCCCAACATCAGGGTCTTTTCCAAGGAGTGAGTTCTTCGCATCAGGTGGCCAAAGTATATTGGAGTTTAAGCTTCAGCATCAGTCTTTCCAATGAATATTCAGGACTGATTTCCTTTAGGATTGACTGGTTTGATCTCCTTGCAGTCTAAAGGACTCTCAAGAATCTTCTCCAACACCACAGTTTGAAATCTTCATATATATATATTATACCATGTATATAAGCATATATATACTGTAGCCCACTAGGCTCCTCTGTCCATGGAATTTCCCAGGCAAGAATACTGGAGTGGGTAGCCATTACCTATACCAGGGGATCTTCCTGACCCATCTGAGCCACCAGGGAAGCCCCTATGAAACCATTATCACATGAAGATCTTTATGCATCCATTAACTCAAGAGTTCCCTCCTGCAATGTAAAAATTCCTCTACCTTCCTCTCATGTATTCACCCCACCCTCCACTGCCTAGCAACAACTGATCTGCTTTCCTCCCCTAAGGGTTAGTTTACACTTCTAGAATTTTATATAAATGGGACCATACAGCAATTCCCTTTTATCTCTCATTTTGCTCAGCACAATTATTCCAACATTAATCTATTGTATATCATATACCAATAATTAACATTCATTTTCATTGTTAAGTAATGCATCATTTTATAGCTACATCATGGTTTGTTTAGTCCATCAAATGTTGAAAGACATATGGGTTGTTCTGCAGTTTTTGCTTTTACAAATTAAGCTACTAAAAACAGCTCTCTCTATATGTATATATATTTCCATGGTCCTCCATGGTCCTCCATGGTCCTACACTTTCATTTCGGGGAAGGCAATGGCACCCCACCCCAGTACTCTTGCCTGGAAAATCCAGTGGACGGAGTAGCCTGGTGGGCTGTAGTCCATGGGGTCGCTAAGAGTCGGACAGACTGAGCGACTTCACTTTCACTTTTCTCTTTCATGCATTGGAGTAGGAAATGGCAACCCACTCCAGTATTCTTGCCTGGAGAATCCCAGGGATGGGGGAGCCTGGTGGGCTGCCGTCTATGGAGTCACACAGAGTCGGACACGACTGAAGTGACTTAGCAGCACCAGCACACTTTCATTTGCCGTTGGTTAATAGTGGAAACTGAATGACTTATGAATGTCAAGTCCATGAATCAAGGCAAATTGGAAGTGGTCAAACAAGAGATGGCAAGGGTGAACGTCAACATTCTAGGAATCAGCTAACTAAAATGGACTGGAATGGGTGAATTTAACTCAGATGACCATTATATCTACTACTGCAGGCAGGAATCCCTCAGAAGAAATGGAGTAGCCATCATGGTCAACAAAAGAGTCCAAAATGCAGTACTTGGAAGCAATCTCAAAAATGACACAATGATCTCTGTTCATTTCCAAGGCAAACTATTCAATATCACAGTAATCCAAGTCTATGCCCCAACCAGTAATGCTGAAGAAGCTGAAGTTGAATAGTTCTATGAAGCCCTACAAGACCTTTTAGAACTAAACCCAAAAAAGATGTCCTTATCATTATAGGGGACTGGAATGCAAAAGTAGGAAGTCAAGAAACACCTGGAGTAACAAGCAAATTTGCCTTGGAATGTGGAATGAAGCAGGGCAAAGACTAATAGAGTTTTGCCAAGAAAATGCACTGGTCATAGCAAACACCCTCTTCCAACAACACAAGAGAAGACTCTACACATGGACATCACCAGATGGTCAACACCGAAATCAGATTGATTATATTCTATGCAGCTGAAGATGGAGAAGCTCTATAGGGTCAACAAAAACAAGACCAGGAGCAGACTGTGGCTCCGATCATGAACCCCTTATTACCAAATTCAGACTTAAATTGAAGAAAGTAGGGAAAACCGCTAGACCATTCAGGTATGACCTAAATCAAATCCCTTAT